>CM035136.1:65151169-65751169 GCA_020205605.1 Panax ginseng
ATCCAACAAGTTTTTGGCGCTGTTGCTGGGGACTTAGTATAGATTTTAATATTTTACGATATCAGTTTAATTAGTCCAGTTTTACTTAAACATTTTTATTTTTTTGTTTTGTTCGTCTTATTTCAGGTTTTTGAAGTTGGTTTATGCAAACTCGATCCAAAAATCCAGACTTGCTTCTTTTTTAGGACGACATTGAGAGACGCTTTCTAAGGTTAAGTAAGTGGATCAAGGAGACAAGGGAAGACTTTGAAATTTCTGAAAAAGAAGAAGCAATAGTCGCCAAAGACCAAAAAGCGTTGAGGGAATTTGTTACACCCAAGGTGATTGAGCTGCAGTCGAGTATCACCAGGCCTGCTATAGCTGCGAACACATTCGAGATTAAGCCTGTGACTATTCAGATGATCCAAAACTCGGTTCAGTTTGGGGGACTTACACATGATGATCCAAATGAATATTTGATCAGCTTTCTGGCAATATTGACACTTTTAAATACAATGGGGTGTCAGATGAAACAATCAGACTTATTCCCATTCACTCTACGGGACAAGGCGAATAATTGGTTACACTATCTACCATCGGGTTCAATAACTACATGGGATGACCTGGCTCAAAAGTTTCTAGCTAATTTTTCCCGCCAGCAAAGACTGCAAAGATGAGAAATGAGATTACTATGTTTGATCAGCAACATGGGGAATCATTGTACAAGGCACGAGAGAGATACAAAGAGTTGCTCAGAAAATGCCCACATCACGGATTGCCTAAGTGGTTGCAAATGGACACATTTTATAATGGATTACACGGGAATCTCAGGACCAGTAGTGATGCAACTTCGGGTGGAGCTTTTATGGCAAAGAATTATGAGGAGGCGTATCAATTGATAGAGACAATGGCAGCTAACAATTATCAGTGGCCCATGGCAAGAATGACACAACCTATGGTAGCTGGAGTGTTAGAGTTAGATGGAGTGACGACAACAACAGCGCAAATTTTAGCGCTCGCTAAGAAGTTCGATGCTTGGTCAGGGGTACAGATATAGCAAGTTACAGTATTTGTGAATTGTACGCGGGTGAACATCTTACAGATCAATGTGCAATCAACCCAGCGTTAGTACAATTTGTGGCTAGCTACAACAGAATTCCATAGAATACGTACCAAAATGCATACAATTTGGGGAATATGAATCATCCTAACTTTTCATGAAGTAATAATCAGCATCAACAAGCTCCACGCCCATCTTATCCCCCAAGATTTTAGAATCAACAACAACAACCAGCTCAACATCAAGAGAGGAAATCAGATTTAGAGGAGTTGTTGTCTAAATATATAACAAGCAACGAGGCAGCTATGAAAAACCAAGCAATGGCCATGAAATCACAAGAGATAGCCATCAAGAATTTTGAAAATCAGATGGGACAAATTGCATTAGCATTGAATAATAGACCGCAAGAGACTCTACCAAGTGACACCGAAAGAAATCCGAAGGGAAATCACGAACAGTGTTAGGTAATCACTTTGAGGAGTGGAAAATATCTAGATGGGAAAAGTTCAGAAAATTCAGTTAGAACGGATGGAAAAGTTGATGAGAACAAAGTGGTTAATGAAAAACAGGGTGAGGAAAAGCTAGTTGAACAAACAAAGTTAGATGATAAACCGGTTATTTATCCTCCACCACCGTTTCAGCAGAGAGTCCAAAAGAAAAAATTAGATAAGCAGTTCGTAAAATTTTTGAAAGCTTTTAATAAACTTCAAATTAACATCTCTTTCGCATAAGCCCTAGAGCAGATGCCAAATTATACGAATATTATTAAAGGGATTTTGTCCAGGAAAAAGAAGTTGGAAGATTTCAAAACAGTGGCATTAACAGAGGAGTATAGTGCGGTTTTATAACAAAAGTTGCCACCAAAGTTGAAAGATCCGGGGAGTTTCACCGTTCTGTGCATGATTGGGAACATGGCGTTCAAAAAGTGTTTATGTGATTTGGGGGCAAGTGTGAACCTTATGCCATTATCAGTTTATACAGAATTGGGTTTGCCAACTCCAAAGACTACGAACATCTCATTACAGTTGGCGGATAGGTCAGTCACGTACCCGAGAGGCATTGTGGAGGACATTTTGGTCAAGGTTGACAAATTTATATTCCCCGCGGATTTCATAATTCTGGATTTTGAGGAAGATAAGAACATCCCATTATCCTAAGGAGACCTTTCTTAGCTACGGGTAGGACGTTCATATACGTACAAAAAGGAGAACTAACAATGAGGGTCCAAGATAAAGAAGTAAAGTTCAATGTTTTCAAGGCCATGAAATTCCCACGGATGAAGAGGAGTGTTTCAGGATGGACGCCATTGATCAGATAATCAGTGAAGATGTAAAACCCCAACTTTTTGAATAAAGATGAATTTTCTATAAATATTATTTTTGAATATTATGGAGTGAAATTGATATAATAGTTGTGGGTAATATTTATAAATTTTGCAAAAAATCATGAAGTTGTTATATAATATTCCATTGGTCGGGGAATATTCGTTTTAACAGGGAATATTAGTACAACGGCACAATCATTGGTGGACCCCACAATGGAATTATTGTCGGATTGAGAAAATGACAAAAATATTTTATGAAAATAACGGCAGAAGTTTTACCGTTAACTGTTGAAACACCCGGTGTTAAAAGTACAATAATACGCATGGTTGCATAGTAGCACACAGTATTGATTATTGATGCTTATGTGATAAGTCACTCAGTTTTGTTGGTATTATTAATGTAATAATACAGAAAATCTTTTTATATAAATAAGAATACTTTTATAAAGTTATTCTATAAATAGAATATATTATATTCTATTATGTATAGTGTTGCATAGTGTCTGCATAGTGATTTGCATAGTAAAATCTTTTTATATAAAACAGAATACTTTTATAAAGCTATCTGTTTTATTCGAAAATAATTAGAATATATTATATTTTATTATGCATAGTGCATGCATAGTGTTTGCATAGTAAAATCTTTTATAAAGTTATTCATTTTATTAGATTATAAATAGAATATATTATATTTTATTTAAAAGATTTTGCTTTAAATATGGACCGTCAGATTAAAGTAAATCAATCTGGACCGTTCATGAGTTAGTTACTATGCAGTCCATTTTCTATAAATATAAGCTCATTCCTTCATTATTTTCTTACGAATTCACTGAAATTCTAGAGAGAGAAAATTATAGAGAGAAAGAAGAAAAGATTTATGCTACTTAACTACTCTTATATATATTCAGTTCTTTTACGGTAAGGGGTGTTATTCTTTCTTATTCATGAAGAGAACTGTTGTTATTCCATTTCTTATTATTCTGTTGGAATAACCAATATACGCGGTCTACCTTATACTTGGTGACATTCTTCTATTATTCTGTTGGAACATCCTGCCTGTATGTTTTACACCGGACCTGGTTCCGTCTTTATTATTATTCCGTTGAAACATCCTATATGTGTGTTTTACACCGGACCTAGTTCCGTCTTATTATTATTCTGTTAGAACATCCTGTTTGTGTGTTTTACACCGGACCTAGTTCTGTCTTTATTATTCTGTTGGAACATCCTGTTGGTGCAAATTTTGTCTGACCTGGTTCCGTTATTATTATTTTGTTGGAATAACCTGTCTATGCGAATTACCGCATGCATGGTGATTTCTTTTTTTATTCCATTCTTTATTATACTCAGTTGGTTAAAGTTTTGACTTCTATACTCCATGAAATTAGTAGAATATCCTTGATATTTGTGCTTCATCCGGTATCTTTTCATGGAAATATTCTTCTGATCAATCTTGAATTTTACTCTACAAAACAGTATCATGTTGACAATTTGGACGTTAATAATTCCTGGATAAAATAATTCTTGAACTTGTTTTATTTAATTCTTATATCATTGTCATCATCCTTATGTTTATATTTTGTTGAAAGTCATCTGTGGCCTGTAATTCATAGATGGACTTGGTATGATTATGACCAGGGATTATTCGGTGTAATCATGACCGTAATGTTACAAATGATGTGGTAAAAGTACTCATTGGCCTGTAGTGCATTGATGGACAGTTGTTGGCATGATCATGACCATTAATGACTACACAAATATTCTTGGCCCATAGTGCATGGATAATTGTGGTCATGATACTAAAGAATATCCTTGGCGTAGTAATGCGAGGGTGATTCGATGATGTGGAATATTTATTAAAATTTGAGTCTCGTGATAACTGATGATGAAAAACCTTTTTAATCATAAAAGATAGTAGATTTTATTTTCTACTTGACTCTTTTAATGGATTTCTTGTTCTGCTGCAGTTAAACTTGATGTCTATTATATTTTATTAGTTTAACATTGTTGGAGACTAATGATAATTTATTTTGCATTATCTTAGTCATAATATTTCTTACTAGGCTAGTTGAGCTCACCCTTCCTTTCACTGTTCTCTTCAGGAAATGAGAATATAGGTGGGATGAGTCGGGGAACTGAGTGATGGTCCAGAGGATAGCATTAGTAGTCCTCACTATTCTGTGAAATAGTGTGATAATAATTGTAATGAGGACTCCTTTTGAGTTTGTATAATCTCTAGTAGATAATATTTGTATTCAAACTCACAGTTTATGTTTTGTCGTATTGTACACGACAGTTGTATTAGTAAGTTGTATTTGAATTCTGTACCATGTATCTGGAGACCCAAGATGGGTGATGTATACCTAATTTTGGGGGCGTCACAATTGGTATCAAAGCTTAGGGATATGATCCCTGGCTAAGATGTGAGACTAGAACTAAGAGGGGAGAGACGGGGAATTCTTTCGCTAGTATGACCTACTTAAATTTATTTTGTATTTAAATTGGTTGGTCAGAGTTTAGAGATATTATGTTACATGTCAATTAACCTTTGTTTTATGGCAATAACTGAAAATGACATCCAAAAATGTTTAGAATAGCAATGGAGCACAAGAGACCGTTGAGTCTCCACATATCAATAATCAGGAGAATGTGCATTAGGAAGGCGACAATCCTTATGCAAACAACAATACTGACCAAATGATGAATGATGGATTGTTCAGAGGCTTTATGCAATTCATGCAACAGCATGAAAGAGGCGGCTCTCTGTCCAAAATGTAGGTGGAAACACTAGAAACTCTCGAGGCACCACCGCTAAAATAGTTCAAGGAGCTGAACCACCGGAGTTTAAGGAGAGCCAAAACCACTTATGGCGAGAAGCATGGATAAAGCGAGATCACCAAGATATTTGATGTCTTGGGATGCTCCGAGGAGCAAAAGGTTCCCTTCTTGCCTTTATGTTGCTTGTGAGAGACAGATTACTGGTGGGAATCGGTAAAACGTACTCAATCTGCCGTACTGAAGATGTCTTGGGAGAAGTTCCAAGAGCTGTTCAACGACAAATACTTTCCCGAAAGTATTCGCCACATGAAGGAGGTAGAGTTTATCAAATTGGAGAAAAATAATATGACCGTGTCGCAATACGAGGCAAAATTTTTGGAGTTATCCCGGTTTGCGTCCCACTTGGTGGATAATGAAGAGAGAATGGCGCAAATGTTTTTAAGAGGTTTGAAGCCGGAGATACGTCAACATCTTATTTCTCATAAACTGTGTTTGTATTTAGATGTTGTAAATATGGCTCAGTTGGTGGAGCGCGATAACGAGTCAATGCAACCAAAAGAGAGCAGCCGACAAAATGATAATACCAGTGAGAGCAGTCATCGAAGCGGTGACAACTAGCGTGGAGGGAATCAACAGGCCAGAAATGGTAACCACTTCGGTGGTAATCAGGGCCAAAACAATAAGAATGGATATTTCAAGAAGAGGAGATTCAACAATGATGGAAAGACATCAGCACTAGCACCCGTTGTTACGGAAGGAGAAAGACCACCTATCATATGCTTCAAATGCAGAGGGGAGGGACACATTAGTCCAAATTGCGCGATACCGTCCAAAGCATGTTATAATTGTGGAAAAGAAGGTCACTTAGCCCGATTTTGTCGTTCACCGAAGACAAATTCAGCTAGGATGGAGGCACTAAAGGCTGTCCCAGAAAAGTCAAAGCCGGTAGTGCAAGGGAGAACGTTTGTTGTGACCTCCCAGAAAGCAAGGAACCTGAATGAGCTCATCACGGGTAAGCTTATCATAAACTCTAGCGAAGTCTACACTCTTTTTGATACCGGTTCTACCCATTCTTTTATTTCTCCTACTTGCGCTCAAGGATTAAATTTGACTCCAGAGAAATTAGACTTTGACTTATCTGTGGAAACTCCGTTGGGAGAAACCTTCATTACATCCACGGTTTATAAGTCTTGTTTGGTTCAAGTTGGTACCCACACATTACCTGTCGATCTTATTGCATTAAAAATACTTGCATTTGATGTAATTCTAGAGATTGATTGGTTAACTACTCATCATGCAAAAATTGATTATTTTCGTAAGGTTGTTAGCTTTCATATTCCTAATCGACCTATTATGCGAATTCAAGCAACCAAACCATTAAAATCAATCACTGTCATCTCAAGCCATAAAGCTATTCGTTTATTGAAAAACGGATGTCAAGCTTTCTTAGCTCATATCACGATCTCTAAACAAAAATACGCCGGTTTTGAATAATATTTCTATTGTTAATGAATTTCTGACGTATTCCACGAAGAACTTTCCGCCTACCCCAGGCGTGAAATTGAATTTTGTATCGACCTTGAACCCGGTACAAAACCCATTTCTAAATTCCCATATCGAATGACTCCTATTGAACTTCAGGAGTTAAAAACTCAACTGCAGGAATTGTTAGACATTGGCTTTATTCATCCTAGTACTTCTCCTTGGGGTGCTCTGTTACTATTCGTGAAGAAGAAAGATGGGAGTATCGACTTTGTATTGATTATCGGGAGTTGAATCATGTCACCATCAAAAATAGGTACCCATTGCCACTATTGATGACCTATTTGACCCGATTACAAGGAGCCAAATTCTTTTCAAAGATTGATCTTCGTTCCGGATATCACCAATTGAAGATTAGAACCGATGACATTCCAAAGACGGCTTTCAGAACTCGGTACGAGCATTATGAATTCCTAGTCATGTCCTTTGGATTGACTAATGCTCCTGCTGCCTTCATGGATATGATGAACCGAGTATTCAAGGAATATTTGGATCACTTTGTGGTCGTCTTTATTGATGACATCCTCATATATTCCAAAACCCGTGAAGATCATGAGCAACATTTGAGGCTGATACTCCAAAAGCTTCGTGAATATAAGCTTTATGCCAAGTTGAAGAAATGCGAGTTCTGGCTTGAGGAAGTAGCATTCCTTGGGCACATGGTATCAAGTCATGGAATATCTGTTGACCCAGCAAAGATTGAAGTTATTCAAAGCTGGGAGCAACCTAAATCGATGATAAAGTCGTGTAGTTTTCTCGGCTTAATTTGGTTATTATCGGTGATTAAGTAGAAGGGTTTTCTCGAATCGCTACTCCACTAACTCAGCTGACTCGGAAAGATACAAAGTTCGGTTGGAGCGAGGAATGTGAGAAGATTTTTCAAGAACTCAAGAGGAGACTCATTTCAAAGACTGCTACGACAATACCATCTGGTTCGGAGGGATTTGTCATCTACAGTGATGCTTCGGGCAAAGGGTTAGGATGTGTTCTCATGCAACATGGGAAAGTCATAGCCTTGCCTCATGACAACTCAAAGAATATGAGAGGAATTATCCTACTCATGATCTAGAGTTGGCAGATGTTGTCTTCGAACTAAAGATTTGGAGGCATTACTTTTACGGGGAGAAAGTGGAGATCTTTACGGATCATAAAAGCCTCAAATATTTCTTCACTCAAAAGGAACTCAACATGCGACAACGACGTTGGCTTGAACTGTTGAAAGATTATGATCATACTATCCAATACCATCCTGGAAAAGCGAACGTGGTAGCTGACGCATTGAGTAGAACATACTTGTATTGAACAGCTCAATCACAGAACAATTCATATCATAGAAACACCGAAGTGTTTAAATTATGGTTCAAGGCCTCATACATTCGAACACCTTGTACAAATATCACACATTCGTACATAGACAGAACTTCTCAAGTACAACATCTGAGAAGTTTAAGAAACTAGCATTCATATAATATGAATGAAGTTAGGAAACTTTTACTTACTCATTTCACTACTTTTGAATCGCTCATTCAATTCCTATAAAACACATAAAGAGAAAACATAAACACCAATTAGTCATATGTTGAACTTACGCATTGGTTTACTTAACTTTAATTTTTAGAGTTCGCGTTCTTGCAATATAAGTTTACGCGACTAACTTCTTTTACCAATTTACGGCTTTATGACATACGGAGATGTCTTACTCAAAACGTACATCATCTTGGATGATTTATATTTTTATCTTATTCTTATAACTTCTCTAGGACTCAGCACACATCGTGTCTCTGCTAGTAGTCCATATGGTACTCTGAGTGGTTTCCCACAAACAACCAACAAACAAGTTCCCGTCTCATCTACACTGCCATCACAGTGAGTTAGATCGGTTGCAAGTTTTGTATATACCTCCACTCTTTGAAGGAATTGTTTAGCCCAGCTTTAATATGTCAACCATCAAAGATTATGATTGTACCACAACCTAACTTCTCTTAACTTATACGAACTATTAAACTATAATGTTCGATTAAGTCAATTTCTTATTCCTTACGGCTTTCTGACAACTAAATGTCATCCCTCCGGATTCATTCTTTATCGAATCACATTCGACTTTCATTAATCTTATTACCATTTGTGACGGCTTTCTTGATAATTCATATACTATTTAATACTTTTGTTATCCATTATATGAACCCCATGTTCATTACTCGTTCTTAGTGTCAAAGCCATACCGATCATTGTATGCTAAGACCAAGCGTCCACCGCAACGACATTGCGTTCACAACGTCTATACGCTTCACACTTATATCTCATTATCATGATATAACATCAAAATGTTATTCATTATCCTCGTCACTCAACGTCTAAGGAATCACAACCATAGCAATTCCTCACATTCGTTCATCCCGACTACGGTCCTCGGACATCGGTTACTAACTCGTGATTATATTCTTTGTTATTTAATCTCGTTTAATCTTTACGTTCAACCTTTAATAAAGGTTTAAGTCATTTGCTTAAGTGTTATTTTAGGTGAACTATATTTTCATATTTCTTTCTTGCACATCCCCTAGTAATTGAGCATTAAAATCTCATTTACGGCATTGCCTCCTGCCGGCATTCTTGTGGCAGTGCCCTTTCCTTTCCTCTCACATTTGCGGTAGCGACCTACTTCTCTCTCTCTCTTCTTCCCGTTGGCTGTTTGCGCTCAGTCCTTTGTTATCTCTCGCGTTGCGGCGCCACTCTGCAGAAGATTATGGCCGAGCTCGCTCTACGGCGCCACTTCCCACAGTCTATCCGGTTCTCCGGTGCCGAGACAAAACCCTAGAAATTTTTTGTAAGTGTTAAATAAATTCTTTGAGACGCTCACTTCCCGATCTCATAACTCCTTCGTTATAACTCAGAACGAGGTCATTCCAAAGCCATTCTCTTCCTTATCTTACGTACTTCAATACCCCTCAGACAGAACTGCGTTCTGAATCTATTAACGTGCCATTAGATTGGCTTGATCTTCACCCTTCGTTCATTTTTATGTATTTAACGCTCTTCGTTTGTTCGTCCATAATTCGATCATCCGAACTCGGAACTCATTCGTTCTTGAGACCACTACTCATGTTTTCTACATTCTATTACATTCTTATGAAACCCTACACGTTCGGGTTCATTTATTAACTTTCTAATTCTCGTTCGTCTTTTACGAAATTTTGCCATAAACGTTTCTATCGTTTCTAACGCTCTTTATTTACTTTCTAACGCTCTTCATGAACTTTTCTATCGTTCCTAACCAAACAATACACATCTAACTTATACGCGATGGTTTTAAACTTGTCCATCAACAACAATTACACTACGATGGTTTTAAATTTGTCCATCAACAACGTTCTTCGTGTTCTTCGTTCGTTCTTTATTTTAATCGATATTTTGGATTACGATTCCACTTTTTATTGGAATTTGATGTTATAGAACATTATTCCTTACTTATTTAACCTACTTATTCATATAATCCACTCGGATCATTCAAATTCATTACGAATCTTATACTTCCTTAAGAAATTTATTTAGTAAACTTTAAATTATTATTTCTTTGTTTTCTCATGATTTCAATCATATGAAATCATTTCTAACATCATCTACTTATTATCTTCATTAAATTATGTTTTTAAACATCGAAACTTAAAGAAAATTTATAAGAGATTAGTTTTCGGATTACCGTTCTCCTTTAATCTTCTCCCGTCGGACAAAGTTTGTACACGGCATAGTTTTTCATCTTCTTTCTCCTTTTCTTTCTCCCATCCGAACACTCTCTCTCTCTCTCTCTCATGTTATAGGATTTTCAAAATCCAATTTAAATGATTTTAAGCTTACTATTTATAGATTTCCAAAGCTAGGGGTATTTTAGTCATTTTGCCCCCCTAACCTCCTTACTATTCCCACCTCCTTACTACACCTCCTTACTATTCACGTAGCTTCCCTTGGAAGCTTCGTGCTTTCGTCTTTCGGTGTTCGTCCGACAGTTCAAAAATTGCGATTCCCGGAATCCAAATATTTTTGGATATTTCGTCTTTCCTTTACCGACTAATTTTTACATATTCTTTGGATCTTCGAAAAACTGAAAAACACTTTTCGACGTTAAGCGTTTTCCTTCACGTTTTACCCTAACGTATCTAAACGAGTGAAAAGTACATAATAGTACTTTTCGTCATTTTTATTTCGTCCGATTTCTGCACGTTTTTCGAGAAAAACTTTTATCGGCTTACTTAACTTTTCACAATATATTATCGTCAAATCCTTCGACAGAATGTCATTTCGACATAACGAACTCTCGGAACGGCCTAGGTTATTCAAACCCTAACCCTTAGGGTTTCGTCGGGTGAATAGTGCCTATTTCGTCTTTTTCCCCAAAAAATATTTTGTTCCCAGAAAAATTTTATTTGTGTCTTGTAAATTCTTATTCGCTTAGACTAGCTCATAGCCAGAATACTCCCGATTTATAATCATCCTATGTTATAGAACGATTAATAAACACATAGCACATAATAGTATTAATAAAACTTCCTTTTATTAATAACTAATTCTTTAAACTTAAATTCTGGACAACCCGAATTTTCGGGTCGTCACACTATCAATGATAATCAGGAATAAAATTTGATATATATATTTGAGGGTCATAAGACCACGAACTATGTCCAAAGTTATAAGTATTCTTTTAACTTAAACCTAAACAATCATAATACCGTAGGGACTTCTTGTACTTAGGGGGGATCAGCCCTTCATACAATGTATTGTGCACAAACATCTAAACGCTTTACGTAAATTATCCCCTTTAATAGGGTTGTTCATCTCAGTATTTTGAATACAAGTCCGCACCAAAGTAAGTTTGGTTTGGATAAGTTTCAAGGTAATTTAGAGGTTAACGAACATCGACTAAGGATTAGTTGAATAAAATGTAATAACAATATGCTATGGAATAAGTCATAAGTGAATCAACATTGTATATATAGGTCATGCTTTACAAATGAACTAAAAGTGTAAGCATTGAATAACGTAACATACCTTTCTTGAACAATATGAAGCTAAGGCTAGAATTTTTGTTTAGTAATAGAATTGAATTATCGAACATACATAACCAATAGCAAGTTAAAAAATAGAAACTTGCTCAATATAAGGGTAAATTGATCAAACTCAAGTACAGGTTCGAGTTCGGAAACTTGCTCAATTGTAAACAAGATAGGGTAAAGAAAACTTGCACAATATAAAATTAGAGTTAAGAAACTTGCCTTGTGTGTGAGCTAAACCGTAATAATTCGATTCACAATATCCTATACACATGTCATCATGACATAATTAGTTACTACATATACTCCGTATATAATTAAGTATCCACATCATGTATGGCTTGGTTTTTAATCATATAGTCAAGTTATACTATACACATAACTCATTAATTGTTAATAATATTCTTACTTTTGGTCATATATCACCATGATATAAAATTCACATTTTAACATTCCCAACATTGCACCTGATCAACAATTACAGACTTTTGTATAATAAAACAAACTTCCTGGCTACACTGCTAACCAGCGCTGCGGCTCCCCAGTTTACACTAGGAACGGTGCTGCGGCGCGGTTCTGGCACTGCGGCGCAAGGCATGATAAGTGGGTTTTATACCTACATATTGGAAATCAATTCACGAGAATTATGTCTATCTCAAGTACATTTGAGTGTGTTTTTAGTTGCATTTCATAATATTTTGCATTGCATGTACAGAGAATTCGTTGGGTGTAAAAGTGCAGGAAATGGTATAGCTTGGCAAGGGTTGGTGGAAATGGAGCTAATGGAGGTTGGAGCAAAGAAACCAAGCATTAGCGGATAAATGAACAAGAGCAAAGAGAACAAGGATGTAGCAATGAAGAAACACATAATCCAAATTAAAGAAGCATGGCAGCGCCACATGGCTACATATGATAAACACATGCCGCCAGCCAAACACTAGAACCGACTCAGATTTTAAAATGACGCCATACCACACGATTTATTACAAAAGGAACTCATGGCACCAAGGCATGACCTTTCTTGACTACTAATTAATTTTATTTTAATTTTTAAATTGTAAGAGTTGGGTTGGTTAAAAACAATTCTGGTTGGAACCAGACGTATCATTCATTAGTTTTTACTTGTTTTTAACAAGAGAACTAGGGTTTACACACTTAGAGAGATTTTCATTGGAGAGTCAAGCATAGCATCATAATTTTCTACTTCTTCTTTGGAATTCAGTCATTGTGGATGCTTTATTTTTATATTGCTGGATATTAGTGAGGATTTAAACGTTACGTTGGGATTGTAATCAACAATTGGGTTTGATCGATTCTCTCTTCTCTCTTTTAATTGTTTGTTTATTTTCCATGCGTTGCTTTGATCCCATAATAGCTTTTGGTTCAGTGATGAACTAAACTCCATTATAGGATTCTAACGGAGTTTAATACGTAGTTTAACTTATGGCCTGATTGCTGGACTGTTTTGCGTATTATAAGGAATTTCTATCATGGTTGATTTGTATGTATGAATGATTGATCCCCATTCATTTTATGTGCTTGTATGGAATTGAAAAATAACATGTGAGTATGGTTGTAATCATGATAGCATACGATATAAATGTTTTGCTTTTGCTTAGCTTTGTATTTCACGAGTCAGATAGACATATAATGTTTCACCGTGTGAGTTAAATAAGGGCTTGTGCTTAAATTCAATATTGTTGCAATCTCACAAAGAAATATAGTGCGATTAGTTTTATTGATGATTACATGGTGTCTATTGCATGTGGATGTTATGTAAGTAGGTCATGATACATTGAAAAATGGTTATGTCTACATTAGTGGTCTTGGCTACTATTCTGTGATACATGAACAATCTTGCATGATGGTTGTAATTAGATGAACAGTTAAATGAAGTTAGGATCCCATTATCTCTAGATTTGATTTATTACATTACTATTCTTATTTTAGTTATTATTTGCATTTAGAGTAATTCACAATTATAAGCATTAGTTTAAGCATATAAAAATAGTAATTTAGTTGATGCATAATAGTTTAATTTAGACAACTTTCTCCGTGGATCGATACTCGACTTACTCTGTACTTCTTGTTGACACATGTATGCTTGCATGAGTTAGAGCTCTTTTGTTAGAACTAAAAAAGAGGCAACAAGGCACATGCCTATGATAGGCGATGCGGTACGAGACTTGGCAATGTGGCGCGAGACTTGGCGCTGCGGCGCTAGAGGCGGCGTTGCGGCGCCGAAGCTCAGTTTTAGGCAACGCGAGCATAGGCAAAGCCAAATTTGACAAACTAGCAACCAATTGAACCCGTATAACTTACATGGATTTCAAATAAACATAACTTAAGTTCTTTAGCATATTTTTACCCACATAAATAACATAAACATCAAATTTAAAACCTTTTAATTCCATGTTTTATACAAAACTCCATTTTTTATGACATCCTTAACAAATTTAACACTATGATCATCATTGTACACCAAATTAACTTATTCAAACTATGCTCTATTCGTTACTTACTGAATTAATACATTCAAGGTTTAATTTATCTATTAGTTTACAAACCAAGTATCAATTTTGAAGTCCAACAAGCCATATTCATACACACATGCACTGTATTCAGTTTTCTTTCTTTTTGAACTTGATTAGCATACTAATTCTTATCTAAATGAAAATTCTAACACCACCATTACTCACAACATACTAATTCTTGTCTAAATGCAAATTTTAACACCACCATTACTCACAATTGCAACAACTCAGTTAATATAACAACAATTTAAAAAATTTGAATTTACAGAAACTTGGAAATATATGTCGAAACACACACACACACACACACACACACACACACACACACACACACACACACACACACACACACACATATATATATATATATATAATATTAAGGTTATGGAAAATACCTTCAATTACTTAGTAATCCTTGCTAACCACAAATAATTGCTTTAGAATCACAGGCGCTTCATCTTAAACTCTCTCTATTCTATCTCTCAAACTTTTTTGTAAACCTCTTTCTTCTTTCTCAGTTTCAATATAAGTCAACTCTTTTTCTCGTAAAATAAAATACATACAACGCATAATCCCAAATGTCCCAAAACTGACGTTTTACTAATGACAATATTAAATTATCAGTTACCAGAATTTAATATACATTATTTATATTTTATTTATATTATTTATTATAATTACAATTCAAAATTCAAAAGCCATAAGGCTATGTTTGGGTAAAACACTTTAAAAATAAAGACTTGATGTCTTTAAGTCTTATTTGGCAAAACTAAATTAAACTCCTTTAATTTATTTTAATTACTCATTTATAGCATAGTTTATTGTCACACTTTTATTACCAACTTAAATTAAAAACATTATAATATTCCATTTAATCCCTATCAACTCTCTAATTTAATTATTATATTAAATTAGAATATTATCTCATAATCATTAAATTTCTTAACTCGTGAATTAATTATTTAACAAATAAATAATCAAATCAAATCACATTAAACAAATATTTACTCAACAATAAATACATCCATTAAATATTTATATAATTCAATAAATATTTGGAATTACAATTTAAAATTCTAGATTGTTACATCCTTCCCTCCTTACAAGGATTCTGTCCCCAGAATCACAACTCAAATAAATCATTCATCACATTATTCCCTTCTTACAAGGATTCATCCCCGAAATTGAAGACACAGATTAAAAAAATAATTGAGATAATATTTCATCATTTCATCTTCGAGTTCCCACGTAGCTTCTTCAGCATTGTGGTTCCTCCATATCACCTTCACGGAAGGTATTACTTTATTCATGAGCACTTGTTCTTTCCTGTCAACTATCTGGATTGGAACTTCCTCATAAGACAAGTCCATATCAAACTGTAATGGTTCATACTCGATCACATGCTTGTAATCAGGTTTATACGATCGTAACACCGAAACATGAAAAACATTGTGAACGTGTTCTAATGCTGGAGGTAGTGCTACCTCATAAGACACTTCTCATACTCTTTGCAGCACCTCGAAGGGTCCAATAAACCTCGGGCTTAACTTTCCCTTCTTACCAAAATGAATTTTCCCCTTCTGGTCCTAATAGTTGACGTTCACCAACTTCCTCCCAATACAGTGGAGTTCTCAAGCACTTTCAGTCGTACAATGCTTCGTAAGGCGGCATGCCGATTCTTGCATGGTAACTGTTATTGTAAGCGAATTCTTCTAATGGTAAATGTATATCCCAGTTCCCTTTGAAATATATAATTCATGCTCTAAGCATATCTTCCAACGTCTAGATTGTTCGTTCACTTTGGTTGTCTATTTGCAGATGGTACGCCATACTCATTCTCAATTGTGTTCCCATGAATTATTGTAGTCTATTCCAGAAGTTTGACACAATTGACACTAGAACTCCATGTCTCGAAATGATCTCTTTAACGTACAACTTTTCCAACTAAACAAGATTGAATCTAATCTTTATTGGCAAAAATTATGCTAATTTCGGCAGCCTGAGCCTGTCCACTATCACCCAAATCGCATCGTAACCTCTCTGAGTAGTTGGAAGACCCACCGTAAAATCCATTATGATATGTTCCCACTTCAATTCTGGTATTTCCAACGGTTGAAGTAATCTGCTTGGTCTTTGGCGCTCGGCCTTGACTCTTTGACATGTCAAGCATTTCATGACACATTCTGCAACATTTCTTTTCATGTTTAGCCACCAAAAATGCCGTCAGAAATCTTGATACATCTTTGTACTTCCGGATGAATCGAGGATCTTGAGTTATGAGCTTCTACCAAGATTTTGTCTTTAATATCTGGTACTGCTGGAACCCAAATTCATCCCTCGAATTTTAGTAGTCCTTCGGTATCGATCTTGTATTTCATTTCACTACACTCAGCCACTTTCTCTTTGATTTTTCCACATTCTTCATCTTGTAGTTGAGCTTTCTTTACCTTGTCTGCCAAAGTTGGACTAGCTTCTATCTGGAATAGTCGTCCATCGAATTCTTTTGGAAATTTTATTTCCAACCCTAACTTTGTCATTGCTAAAATAATCTCCTCTTGGGTGGTTAAGCGAAGATCAACTTTTCTGCTTAAAGCATCTCATGACCATATTTGCCTTGCCCGGATGATAAAAGATCTCATAATCATAATCTTTTATTAATTCCATCCATCTCCTTTGACGTATGTTCAGGTCCTTCTAGGTGAAAATATACTTTAGACTCTTATGGTCTGTATATATCTCACATTTCTCTCCATAGAGATAGTGTCTCCATATTTTTAGAGCAAATACCACTGCAACTAACTCTAAATCATTAGTCGGGTATCCTTTCTCATAGTCCTTCACTTGACGTGATGCATACGCAATGACTTTACCGTTCTGCATAAGGACACAACATAACCCTTTATGTGATGCATCACTATACACCACAAAGTTTCATGTATTATCCGGTAATGACAACACAAAAGCCACACTTAACTTGTGATTTAACGAGAATTTTGTAATTAATTTTAATATTTATTGGATTAAATAAATATTTTCGATGATTTAATTATTCGATTAAATAATTAATTGATGCAATTGTGGTAGATTAATTTAATTATATGTGTTACATTTATTAAATTAATGTAGAGAATAATTATTATTCAAATATGTAATTATGTGAGCTTATTGAATTAAATGAAATATTTAATTAAGCATGATGTTATTTAATTAATTTAATTAATAATTAGAGATTTAATAATTTGACATTATTTATTAATGAGAAATTTAATTATGTGACTATGTGAATTTATGAGAAACTATTATATTTTATTTAAAGTAAATTAAATAAGATATTGATATTATTTTATAAAGGAGTGTGACATTAATTAAACTATGTGTTAAACATGGCCTTAGTGGGAGTTACTAGCAGTTACCCATGACTAGGTTAACTAACTAGTATCTTGCGTCGCCTCTCTTTTCCTTTATACGTCTCTCCTTCCCTTTTCTTTTATTATTATCACAAGTCTAGAGATATAGAGAGAGAGATGAGAAATTCAAGAGAGAGTTAAGAGGATTTTTGAGAACTCGGTGATTGAAGAAAAAGAATCTAAGCCTACATATATATACTTTATTCTCGTGGTAATTTCTCCTCCCAAATTTTATATTTCACGTATTCAAGTTTTGATAAAAAAAATGGCTTTTACGGTTTTTCAAAGCCTCTTGTGATTGAGAAAAGGAGTAATATTTATGAGTTATTTATGGGTTAAGATGTATCAAATCGTATTTATATATATATATTGCATGATTCCATATCATCGGTTTCATAATATTACATCATATATGATTTCTACAAAATTACATAAAGATGGGTTTGGCCTTATGGCCTTATACGTGATATTTTATGTATTGATCGTATATTATCCCTAAATTTTACACTCGTATATTATTATACATGTTGATACTGAAGAGACCAAACTTTAAAACGAATCGGATTCGTGTGTTATAACGAATCCGTAGTATCAATTTTCATATTTTATTTTCAAAACCTTCAAGAACATCAAAGTCGGTGAAATTATAGATTTTAACTCTCTGCGATTATGTGTTTTAATGGGTTAAAACCATTATATAAACGTTGGGTATTGTTTATGCATGAATTATAACATGTGGGTATGATTAATTTCGTGTAGTAGTAATTTAATTGGAGTTTTTGGGTTGTGTTCTGCAATTTTCCTTTGCGAGCAGGTTTCTAACTTCATGCACAACAAATTTCAAAGACCTTAAGTCACGCTGACAAGAAGCCATACCGCTGCTGCCATGATGTAAGTGTCCCAATATATTACTACCAAAATACATAAATACCAAGACCTAGTATAATTTTGAAAGTGTTAAGTCTAGCAATGTATTGTTAACTTAATGTAATGAACATGTAAATATGTTAGAAGTATAATGAGATGTAAAATAGATGTTTAACATGTATATAACATAATGGCATGTGGATTGAATTATTAATACATAATTAGCTTGATAATCCATGAAGTACAAATTATGTGACAAAGTGGTAATTTGACTAAGTATAGTCAATAATCAAAGTAGACAAAGAGAATGAGTTTATGATGATTAGTTAAGTTATAATTAACTGGTATTGTGAATGTGAATGGTATGTAGGATTAAATTCAAAGAACGTTCTTAGTTAAAGTGTAATCTACGCACGAGGCAAGTTTCCTAACCCTACTTGTCATTATTGTTCAAGTTTATTATTTACCTCGAGTAAATTATCATTACTATTATTCAAGTTCAAATGTTATATTAAATATTAATTATCTTTTCAAAGCATGACTCAGTTATACAATAATTGTTCTATTGTATACATCTTGAGATTATTATTCAAATCGAATATCATTATTGTTGAACCTTATTAGACTAGTGAACTTTATTGATTCAACTAGTCCTTAGTTGATGAACGTTCTAAATTTCAGAACCCTTATTAAATTATCTGAACCAAACTTCCTTTGGTGCGGACTTGAATGTCAAACTGAGATGAACAACCCTGCAAAGGGATTTACTTATGTGTTAGCGTTAAGATATTGTGCACAATATGGTACTAAGGGTTGATCCCCCTAAGTACGAGTAGAAAGGTCCATAGTCTTATGACTGTTAAAGGTTTCAAGTATAACCCTTTATAACCTAGGACATAGTTCAAGGTCTTATGACCCTCAGAATTCTTTTGATTCTTGTTATTCATTCTTGATTCAAAAGTTGAGCTTTTATTCAGATGTCTTCGATTTACTCGCATGTTATTATACTGTTATTTCATTATTATACTTGTGGGAAATAATTCCCACTCTTGCTTAATAATAACATTATAGTAAAGGGCGAAAGAACTGATGAACCTTCCACAAGTAAAGGCAAGGGCAAACTTAGCAAATGATGAAGACTTGTTATTTTATTTGATGATGTATTTATGTTAGACTTGAGTTAATGATGTTGTTTAAGACTTATTATTTATTTCCGCACAGATGTTTAAGGTTAGTTCAACCTGGAATGATGTTTATTATTCGGATGTTGTAACCCCATAAAGGGAAGATTTTATTTCTATCTATTGCATGGTTTGCATTTATTATGGGTAGATAGATAAATGATATTTGTACAGTGAACACCAAATCCCGTGGAATCGAAGTACCCAGATTTGAGGGTGTCACATAAATTCTTTTTTAAGTGTTGAAAACTTTCTTCACACTTCTCCGTCCAAACAAATTTTAAAGCTTTCCTTGTCAAATTTGTTAACGGGGTGGCAATCTTGAAAAAAATCCTAAATAAACCGTCTATAATAGCCAGCCAATCCCAAGAAACTCCTCACCTCTAATGGTGTTCTTGGTTGTTCCCAATTGATTACGGCTTCAACTTTTGATGGATCCACTGAAATCCCATCTTTGTCAATCATATGTACAAGAAATTGCACATGTTCTAGCCATAATTCACATTTAGAGAATATCGCGTTCAACTCTTCCTTTCTTAGTGTATCCAACGTCAAACGTAAATGTTCCACGTGTTCGTCTTAAGATTTGAAGTACACCAGAATATCATCGATGAACACCACCACAAATTTATCTAAGAATTGTTTAAACACCATATTCATCAAATCCATGAATGCAGTAGGGGCGTTAGTTAAACCAAAAGACATCACTAGAAACTCGTAACGTCCATACCGAGTTCTGAATGTCGTTCTAGGTACATCATCCTTCCTTACCTTTAATTAATGATACCCACTTCTCAAATCTATTTTCGAGAAGTTCCTAGCACCCTTCAATTGGTCAAACAAGTCATCTATTCATGGAAACGGATATTTATTCTTAATAGTGACTTTGTTTAATTCCCTATAATCAATGCAAAGACGCAGTGACCCATCCTCCTTCTTCACGAATAACACCAGTGCTCCCCACAGTGATACACTTGGCTGAATGTATTTCTTGTCTAACAGCCCTTACAATTGTACCATAAGTTCCTTCATCTCTACTGGAGCCATTATGTACGGTGCCTTCTATATCAGAGAAGTTCCTGGCACCAAATCGATGATGAACTCGATCTCTCTTGGTTAAAGCGAAAGTCCCGAAAATCCTCTAAAACACATTTACAAATTCCCAACCACTTTGGTATCTCTTCCAGCCACCCCTTCCTCCGAGTATCGACTATGTAAGCTAAATATCTCACACAACCTTGACTTAATAACTTTTTGGCTTGCATAATCGCCGAAATCTCACATGTCTAAGCGATCTACTACCATAGAAAACTACCTTTGACTTTTGAGTCATAAAGTTTACATTTCTTTTGGCAATCAATTATCGCTCCATAATTGAATAGCCAATCCATTCCCAATATAACATCAAACTCTCCAAGTTTAATCGGGATTAAATCTACTATCATGACATTCCCCTTAATATTCACCCTCCAAGTCTTGAATACAAACCTAACAGGAATCACCTCCTATTCGCGATTTCTATGTTTAAAGGAAATTCAATTCTTCACTACGCAATCCTAACCTCTTAGCAAATTCATCATATATAAACGAGCAAGTAGCACCTGAATCAAATAATACATAAGCATCTATATCATTGATTGGGATAATACCTGACATGACATCTTTTGATTGCACAACATCTTGCATAGTCATGTTGAAGGTTCTGGCTGTGGGTCTGTTTGATGACGTTGGTCCAGCAATGGTCAATGTACCTCCACTGCTACCTCCCTTGTTTCCCGTTGTCTCTCCAGCTTTCTTCTTAGGGCACTTACGAGCAAAATGATCCTTTGACCCGCACGTGTAGCAAACATTCTTCTTTGGTTGATGGATATTTGGGGCAATGTGACCTCCCGACACAAATTAGAAGCATACTGCTACTCCTTAAGCACATGCCAGTGTGATTCTTTCCGCAAGTAGAACATGCTTCAAACTTCTTTTGCTGCTGGCTACCTTGTTGGCTTCCAGCACCAACACTCGCATTCCATTTCCTCTTCAAGTTATTACTACCATTTCCACCACCACTAACACCATTCTTACCTTCACCCTTATTCCTCTTCTTTCTTTATTCTTGATTGTATTTTGTTACAGCCTCAACTCCACCCGCAGTGAGAATTGCCTTTTGAAGCACCGCTGCAAACATCTTTAACTGGAACAGGGAGACTCTGCTATACAACCATGGCTTCAGTCCCTGTTCAAACCTCCTCGCCTTGTGCTCATTCATGATCACTTGATATGGCGCAAACCTCGCCAATTCATTAAATTTTGCTGCATATTCCGACATAATCGCTGTCAGGCTTTGCTTCAACTCCAAAAACTGCACTTCCATCTGATTCTTTAAACTCTTTAGGAAGTATATCTCAAAGAATATTTCCTTGAACCTTTCCCAAGTCATCACTCCTTGACCTCCTCTAGTTTTATTGGCTTGCCAACAATAACTGGCCTCTACTTTCAACATGAATGTTGCAAAATTAGTCTTCTGGTTCTCACTAACCCTAACAACATCAAATACCTTCTCTATTTCTATGATCCAGGTCTGTACGTCAACCGGATTCATGGTTCCATGGAATTTTGGTGGTCCAACCGCCTTGAAATCCTTAAAAGTTGCATCTTGATTCTCAGCAGTTGTTCTATCGAGAGTGTCACCAATCACTTTGAAGTGGGTTAGCTTCAAATATTGTTATTATTGGTAGATCCTCGTGGGGTTTGTTGTTTCGTGGTTGTCATCTTCTTGGAGGCATTTTCTCATTAAAATACACTTATTATATTATTACTCAATTTCGTTTAAGTATTTTCTACTTATCTTGCACACCATAAAAAGATCATCACATAACACATAACACTTTGAATAAAATAATAACTTTTATTCATTCATAATCTTTAGAAAACATAAGAACAATAGCATTCTCATTATTTACATTACTTTCTGAACTACTAAAGTTTCGTGGATAACATCATCATCATCATCATCATCATTATATCCCATTAGTTACATAACACTTGCAATTTACATCTTATTTATCATATTATTAATCGCATATCGTGCATTCCCTCGATGTCCTACTACGATGTCAAGTAGCCTTATGACGCCTTTTCTTCCATAATACGGAACATTGTTATGTGATCTAATATGTACGGTGGAAGCGTCTCGAACTAAATTGGATAATACATAACTCGATCCTGAGCTTGATTAATCACGGTGTTGAATACATTATTCATCTCCTCCATCTTGATCTTCTTTGTTTGTGCTTCCCCTTCTACTACTCATGCACGCTGAGAAGCTTTCTCAAACGCGTCTTCAACTCTTGCTCTCTTACCGACTTCTTCTTCTAATTTGTTCTTCAGCTCTGCGATCTCCTCTGTCATTTGCTCGTTCTCTCTTTCAATGTGAATCAGCTTCCATTCAACATTACTTAGACGTCCATCTAGGTTCGGATCTCGTCATCCTTTTGTGCCATCGAGGCCTGCTGTTCAGCTACTATCTCTTCTAACTCCTCGACTTTATCCTGAAATTCCACATTACGATCGTATATCTTGTCGTAGATACGGGCTGAAATTGAGTTTGGTAGAAACTCGCCTTTCTTTGTCATCCTCATCCCCATCCAACTGTGGTAGGTCAACTGGGTCCTCCTCATCCGTCTCTACCTCATCATCCTCATCAGGTAAACCCTCTTACTCAACCACTATAACCAATAGAGATGACTTCTGTGACATGATAACTGGGTTTAATACCCGCGAATCGGTTACTAATTCAAGCTTAATCAGTGTTAATTCGTTATTTTTATGTTTGTTTTTATTTGTTTAGTGTTATTTTGTGTGTAGATTTGGTGGTGTTGCAATTGATCAAAAAGGGTGGAGTTAAGGTGTATTGTGGCAAGCAAATGAGCAAAATAGGATAGAAGTCAGAAGCCACCCCCGTCGGGGTGGGCTATTTCCCATACAAAACCCCCACCGGGGCGGGGGGTCTTCAACACAGATTACAGGAGCTAAGCCCGCCGAGGCGGGCCCTTTGCAAGCCAATACCCCCGTCGGGGTGGGGGATTCAAAATAGAGCAGTCCTAGTTTGTTTCAAATACTGCTAGAACATGAGATTAAGTGTTTGGAATGCTTTGGGACTCTAAATGGCGTAGGATTGCACTCAGAATATGGGTGTAAACATATAATTACATCAAACAACAGGAAAAGAAAAAGACATGCAAGGCAATTAATGAGATTAAGGATGATTTTGGAGCAAGCATTGAGTGAAGATTTTGAAGGATTTTCATATCAATTGCAAATTAAGGCTAAAGTGAAGGGTGTTCTGAATTATTCTTCTTCTCCAATCTTATATTTGTAATTGGAAGGATGTTATCTTTAATCTATTCAGTTGGTTTTTCATTGATGATGAACTAAGTACTTTTTAGGCTTATGACGGATCATTAAGTGGAACAATGGTTATGTAATCATTGATTTTCAGTTTAATAAGCTATTATTAAGTTTATCTATATTAATTTGAGCATGAATTTATGAATTGCCTGATCAACAATTCTTTGTGGACTTGTATGGATTCGAGATAGGAAGTACGAGTCCAGACTTGGTTAATATAGCATGTGTTCTTGAATTTTGTGAATGAACAAAATCTTGATGAATGTTAGGGTTAAGAAAAGCTTGACATCGCATGTAATCAGATAAAGAACTTAAACTTAAACCTTCTTTAATTATAATTCACATAGAGATATAGTGAGTTAGTTTATTAAGGTGTTTAACTTGATTCTATCTAATTTGTGGATTTGAGTTAATACGGTATTAGTACATCGAAAGGTGGCTAGTTCTACATACGTGTTCTTGATTAATAGACTAGAATATTGAATTAAACTGGAAAAAGGTGTAATAATCAGAGTGATGCTTAGAGTGAAGTCGTAATCCTAATTCTCTAATATTTGTTTGAAAAAATCAATTTTTAGGGTTTGTTGATTGTTTGGAAATTTTAATAGAGATATTTGTTTTAATATTTTTAATACTTTTAGTTACAAACTTGAAATTGGTTAGTTTAATAAAATTAGGATTAATAGGAAATTGGTAATTGTTAGGTTAATTTCTTACTAAAGTCTCTCCGTGGGAACGATACTCTACTTACTATTATATTACTTGTTGACCACGTATACTTGTGTGTTGTGTGCCTAATTAGATATTATCCAACAAGTTTTTGGCGCCGTTGCTGGGGATTTAGTATAGATTTTAATATTTTACGATATCAGTTTAATTAGTCCAGCTTTTACTTAAACATTTTATTTTTTTGTTTTGTTCGTCTTATTTCGTGTTTTTTGAAGTTGGTTTATGCAAACTCGATCCAAAAATCCAGACTTGCTTCTTTTTTAGGACGACATTGAGAGACGCTTTCTAAGGTTAAGTAAGTGGATCAAGGAGACAAGGGAAGACTTTAAAATTTCTGAAAAAGAAGAAGCAATGGTCGCCAAAGACCAAAAAGCGTTGAGGGAATTTGTTACACCCAAGGTGATTGAGTCGAGTATCACCAGGCCTGCTATAGCTGCGAACACATTCGAGATTAAGCCTGTGAATATTCAGATGATCCAAAACTCGGTTCAGTTTGGGGGACTTACACATGATGATCCAAATGAATATTTGATCAGCTTTCTGGCAATATTGACACTTTTAAATACAATGGGGTGTCAGATGAAACAATCGGATTTCGCTTATTCCCATTCACTCATGGACAAGGCGAATAATTGGTTACACTCTCTCACCACTCGGCTTCAATAACTACATGGGATGACCTCGCCTCAAAATTTCTAGCTAATTTTTCCCGCCAGCAAAGACTGCAAAGATGAGAAATGAGATTACTATGTTTGATCAGCAACATGGGGAATCATTGTACAAGGCACGAGAGAGATACAAAGAGTTGCTCAGAAAATGCCCACATCACGGATTGCCTAAGTGGTTGCAAATGGACACATTTTATAATGGATTACACGGGAATCTCAGGACCAGTAGTGATGCAACTTCGGGTGGAGCTTTTATGGCAAAGAATTATGAGGAGGCGTATCAATTGATAGAGACAATGGCAGCTAACAATTATCAGTGGCCCATGGCAAGAATGACACAACCTATGGTAGCTGGAGTGTTAGAGTTAGATGGAGTGACGACAACAACAGCGCAAATTTTAGCGCTCGCTAAGAAGTTCGATGCTTGGTCAGGGGTACAGATATAGCAAATTATAGTATTTTTGAATTGTACGCGGGTGAACATCTTACAGATCAATGTGCAATCAACCCAGCGTTAGTACAATTTGTGGCTAGCTACAACAGAATTCCATAGAATACGTACCAAAATGCATACAATTTGGGGAATATGAATCATCCTAACTTTTCATGAAGTAATAATCAAGATCAACAAGCTCCACGCCCATCTTATCCCCAAGATTTTAGAATCAACAACAACAACCACTTTCAACATCA
The DNA here is from genome assembly GCA_020205605.1 of Panax ginseng. Taxonomy (NCBI): domain Eukaryota; kingdom Viridiplantae; phylum Streptophyta; class Magnoliopsida; order Apiales; family Araliaceae; genus Panax; species Panax ginseng. Next base: position 65,177,375 of record CM035136.1, read on the forward strand.
AGAGAGGAAATCAGATTTAGAGGAGTTGTTGTCTAAATATAAAAACCCCAACTTTTTGAATAAAGATGAATTTTCTATAAATATTATTTTTGAATATTATGGAGTGAAATTGATATAATAGTTAGTGGGTGGGTAATATTTATAAATTTTGCAAAAGTACGCAAGTTGTTATATAATATTCGATTGGCTCTGGGAATATTCGCTTTTAACAGGAATATTAGTACAACGGCACAATCATCAGGACCCCAAACGGAATTATTGTTTGATTGAGAAAACGACAAAAATATTTTTTGAAAATAATAACTAAGAAGTTTTACTGTTAACTCGCTGAAACACCCTGTTAAAAAAAAAGTACAAAGAATACGCTGTGGTCGCATAAGAGAAGACACACCAGATTGATTATTGATGCTTACGTGATAAGTCACTCAGCTTTTGTTGGTATTATTAATGTAATAATACGTAAAATCTTTTTATATAAAATGTAATACTTTTATAAAGTTATTCTATAAATAGAATATATTATATTCTATTATGATAAGTGTTGCATAAAGTCTCGTGATAAGGTGTTTTGCATAGTAAAATCTTTTTTATATAAAAAATGTAATACTTTTATAAAGCTATCTGCTTTATTAGACAATAATTAGAATATATTATATTTTATTATGCATAGTGTTTGCATATAAGGCTCGTATAGTGTTTTTGATAGTAAAATCTTTTATAAAGTTATTCGCTTTATTAGATTATAAATAGAATATATTATATTTTATTTAAAAGATTTTGCTTTTAAATATGGACCGCCGATTAAAGTAAATCAATCTCGACCGCTCATGAGTTAGTTACTATGCATTCCATTTTCTATAAATAAGCTCATTCCTTCATTATTTTCTTACTTAATTCACCGAAACTCTAGAGAGAGAAACTATAGAGAGAAGAAGAAAGTATTCGCTACTTTCACTACTTATATCTCCACTTAACTTCTTCTTAAGGTATTCATATTATTTTTTGTACTCAGAGGGGTGTTATTCTTTCTTATTCATGAAGAGAACTCGTTGTTATTCCATTTCTTATTATTCTCGTTGAATAACTCGATACGGCCTCACCCTATACTTGGTGACATTCTTCTATTATTCTTTTATTATTGAACATCCTCGTCTGTGGTGTTTTACACCTTTACCGGTTCCGCTTTTATTATTATTAACATCCGCTGGAACATCCTGTCTTCCGTGTGTTTTATTATTTTCTGCTGAATATCCTGCCACCGTTTCCGCTTTTATTATTATTCTTATTGAACATCCCTCTCATGGTGTTTTACACCGGTGACCTCGGTTCCGCTTTTTATTATTATTCTGTTGGAACATCCCGCTTGCGGCAAATTTTGCCCCGACCGTTCCGTTATTATTATTCTTCGTTGAATAACTCTGCTCTGCGCGGCACCGCATGCATGGTGATTTCTTTTGTTATTCCATTCTTTATTATACTCAAATGGTTAAAGTTTTGACTTCTATACTCCATGAAATTAGTAGAATATCCTCGATATTTGCGCTTCATCCAAAGATCTTTTCATGGAAATATTCTTCCGATCATTCTTGAATTTTACTCTACAAAACAAAGATTGGCGTCGACAATTTGACGTTAATAATTCCTCGGATAAATAATTTTTGAACTTGTTTTATTGAATTCTTATATCATTGTCATCATCCTCATGTTTATATTTTGTTGAAAGTCATCTGTGGCCCTGTAGTGCATGTATGGATGGACTTGGTATGATTATGACCAGTGGATTATTCTGTAATAATCATGACCGTAATGTTACAAATGATGTGGTAAAAGTTCTCATTGGCCCGTAGTGTATCGATGGACAAATGTTGGCATGATCATGACCATTAATGAATACACAAATATTCTTGGCCCGTAGTGCATGGATAATTGTGGTCGGATACTAAAGAATATCCTCGGGTCAGAAAAGCGTAAGGTGATTCGATGATGTGGAATATTTATTGTCGAGTCTCAAATGATAATAAAGGATGAAAAACTTTTTAATCATAAAAGATAGTAGATTTTATTTTCTACTTGACTTTTTTTAATGGATTGCTTGTTCCACCGCAGCTAAACTTGATGTCTATTATATTTTATCGCTTTAATATTGTTGGAGACTAATGATAATTTATTCTCGCATTATCTTAGTCATAATATTTCTTATCGGGCTAGTTGAGCTCACCCTTTCTTTCACCGTTTCTCTTCGTGAAATGAGAATATAGCCGGACGAAGCCTGGGAACTGAGTGATGGTCCGTAGGATAAGATTAGTAGTCCCTCACTATTCTCGTGAAATAGTGTGATAATAATTGTAATGAGGACTCCTTTTGAGTTTGTATAATCTCTAGTAGATAATATTTGTATTCAAACTCACAGCTTATGTTTTGTCGTATTGTACACCTATAGCTTGTATTAGTAAGTTGTATTTGAATTTTGTACTATGTATCCGGAGCACCCAAGATGGGTGATGTATACCTAATTTTGGGGGCGCCACAACTGGTATCAAAGCTTAGGATATGATCCTCGCTAAGATGTGAGACTAGAACTAGAGGGAGAGACGGGAATTCTTTCGCTAGTATGACCTACTTAAATTTATTTTGTATTTAAATTGGTTGGTCGAGTTTAGAGATATTATGTTACATGTCAATTAACCTTTGTTTTTGGCAGGCAAGATTCAAAATGACATCCAAAAATGTTGAGAATAAAGAATGGAGCACAAGAGACCGCTGAGTCTCCACATATCAATAATCGTCGTGAGAATGTGCATCGTGAAGGCGATAATCCTCATGCAAACAACAACACCGACTAAATGATGAATGATGGATTGTTCAGAGGCTTTATGCAATTCATGCAACAAAGAAAGCAGAGCGGCCTCGCCCAAAATGTAGGTGGAAACACTCGAAACTCTCTCAAGCACACCGCTAAATGCTTCAAGGAGCCGACCACCGAGTTTAAGGGAGAGCCAAAACCACTTATGGCGGAAGCATGGATAAAGCGTATCACCAAGATATTTGATGTCTTGGATGCTCCGAGGAGCAAAAGGTTCCTTTGCACTTTTATGTTGCGCGAGAGGCAGACATCGTGGGAATCCAGAAACGTACGACTCAACCTCGCCAGATCAAGATGTCTTGGGAGAAGTTCCAAGAGTCGTTCAACGACAAATACTTTCCCGAAAGTATTCGCCACACGAAGGAGGTGGAGTTTATCAAATTGAGCAAAACAATACGACCGTGTCGCAATACGAGGCAAAATTTGCGAGTTATCCCGGCCATATTCCCCACTCGTGGATAATGAAGAGAGAATGGCGCTAATGTTTTTAAGAGGTTTGAAGTCGAGATACGCCAACATCTTATTTCTCATAAACCGTGTTTGTATTCGATGTTGTTGTAAATAGGGCTCAACTGGTGGAGCGCGATAACGAAGTCAACGCAACCAAAAGAGAGCAAAAATTTAAAAATGATAATACCAAAGGAGAGCAAATATCGGGCTTGACAACAAGCGCGAGGGAATCAACAAAGCCGTAAATGGTAAACACTTCTGGTAATCGTGGCAAAACAATAAGAATGGACATTTCAAGAAGAGGAGATTCAACAATGATGGAAAGACGCCAAGACCAAAGACCCGCTGTTAAGGAAGGAGAAAGACCACCTATCATATGCTTCAAATGCGAGGGGAGGACACATCACCCAAATTGCGCGATGTCATCCAAAAGCATGTTATAATTGTGGAAGAGAAGGTCACTTAGCCCGATTTTGTCGCTCACCAAGACAAATTCAAATTAGATGGAGGCACCAAAGGTCATTCCTAAAAAAGTCAAAGCCAGAGCAAGCAAGGGAGAGCGCTTGTTGTGACCTCCCGTAAAGCAAGGAACCCGAATGAGGTCATCACGTAAGCTTATCATAAACTCTAGCTAAGTCTACACTTTATTTGATACCGCTTCTACCCATTCTTTTATTTCTCCTACTTGCGCCAACGATTAAATTTGACTCGAGAAATTAGACTTCGACTTATCTGTGGAAACTCCGCTGGAGAAACCTCTTCATTACATCCACGGCTTATAAGTCTTGTTTGGTTCAAGTTGGTACCCACACATTACCCGTCGATCTTATTGCATTAAAAATACTTGCATTTGATGTAATTCTAGGATTGATTGTTAACTACTCATCATGCAAAAATTGATTGTTTTCGTAAGGTTGTTAGCTTTCATATTCCTAATCGACCTATTATGCTAATTCAAGCAACCAAACCATTAAAATCAATCACCGCTATCTCAAGCCATAAAGCTATTCGCTTATTGAAAAACGGATGTCAAGCTTTCTTAGCTCATGTCACGATCTAAACAAAATACGCCGCTTTTGAATAATATTTCTATTGTTAATGAATTTCCGACGATTCCCAAGAACTTCCCCGCCTACCCCAGAGAAGCGTGAAATTGAATTTTGTATCGACTTTTGACCCAGACAAAACCCATTTCTAAATCCCCATATCGAATGGTTCCTATTGAACTTCGTGAGTTAAAAACTCAACCGCAGGAATTGTTAGACATCGGCTTTATTCGCCCTAGTACTTCTCCTCGGGGTGCTCCTGCTCTATTCGTGAAGAAGAAAGATGGGAGTATGCGATTTGTATTGATTATCTGGAGTCAAATCATGTCACCATCAAAAATAGGTACCCATTGCCACGTATTGATGACCTGCTTTGACCAACCAGTAAGGAGCCAAATTCTTTTCAAAGATCGATCTTCGCTCCCGATATCACCAATTGAAGATTAGAACCGATGACATTCCAAAGACGGCTTTTTAACCCTGCAGACGGCATTATGAATTCCTAGTCATGTCCTTTTGATCGACTAATGCTCCCGCCGCCTTCATGGATATGATGAACCGAGTATTCAAGGAATATTTGATCACTTTGTGGTCGCTTTATTGATGACATCCTCATATATTCCAAAACCCGTGAAGATCATGAGCAACACTTGAGGTCGATACTCCAAAAGCTTCGTGAATATAAGCTTTATGCCAAGTCAAGAAATGCGAGTTCGCTTGAGGAAGTAGCATTCCTTGGGCACGTGGTATCATCAAGTCATGGAATATCCGCTGACCCAAAGAAAGATTGAAGCTATTCAAAGTCGGGAGCAACCTAAATCAAATGATCAAGCACGAGCTTTCTCGCTTAGTCGGGTTATTATCTGAGATTCGTAGAAGGGTTTTCTAATCGCTACTCCACTAACTCAAATTGACTCTAAAAGATACAAAGTTCTATGGAGCGAGGAATGTGAGAAGAGTTTTCAAGAACTCAAGAGAGACTCATTTCAAAGACTGCTCGACAATACCATCCGTTCGAGGGGATTTGTCATCTACAAAGGATGCTTCGCAAAAGGGTTAGGATGTGTTCTCATGCAACATGGGAAAGTCATAGCCTATGCCTCACGACAACTCAAAGAATATGAGAGGAATTATCCTACTCATGATCTAGAGTTAGCAAATGTTGTCTTCGCACTAAAGATTTGGAGGCATTACTTGTATGGGGAGAAAGTGGAGATCTTTACGATCATAAAAGCCTCAAATATTTCTTCACTCAAAAGGAACTCAACATGCGACAACGACGCTTGGCTTGAATCTGCTGAAAGATTATGATCATACTATCCAATACCATCCTCGAAAAGCGAACGTGGTAGCCGACGATCGAGTAGTAAGATCATATGCGGCACGAAAGTAATATTGTCAACGCAAAGGCCCATTTTGTATGACTTGCAAAGGATGGAGATAGAGATAAAGACTCTGTGGACCCACGTGATGATGGCAAATATATATAGTAGAACCGACTTTTAATTGATAAAATTAAAGCTGCTCAAATTACAGATCCGGAGCTGATGCGTATGAGGAAGAAAGTGCAAGAAGGTGCGATGCCGAAGCAAGAATCGATGAAGAAGGAATACTTCGAGTCAACTCCAGACTTTGTGTTCCTAACGACCCTGATTTAAAGTATAAAATCATGATGGAGGCGCACAACACACCGTTTGCAATCCATCTCTGGGAGTACCAAAATGTATCATGATCTTCGACATACATTTTGGTGGGGCAATATGAAGAGAGAGATATAGCTACTGCTTATCTCTCAAGGTGTCTAACGTGTCAACGAAGTCAAGGCGAGCATCAAGTACCAAAAGGTCCATCAGCAACCACTTGAAATTCCGTAATGGAAGTGGGAGCACATTACCATGGATTTCAAGCATCGGTCTTCCCAAAGTTTCTCAAGGCATAGATGCGATTTGGGTCATTGTTGATAGATCGACCAAGTCTCGCTTCATTTCTTACCGATACGAGAAACTTATACACTTGAACGCCTTGCTCAGATGTACATAAACGAGGTTGTAAGATTGCATGGTATGCCAAAGATCCATAGTTTCGATCGAGACCCAAGATTCACTTCACGATTTTGGGTTAGTTTGCAAAAAGCTATGGGCACAGATTTACGATTTAGCTCTCAAGATATCATCCTCGATTTTACGGACAAATGGAGAGGACTATTCAAACTCTTGAAGATCTATTAAGACTCGTGTCCTTGATTTCAAGGGAAGTTGGGACAAGTTCTTACCATCGGTGGAGTTTTCCTACAACAACAACAAAGCTTATCAAGCAAGTATCGCATGGCTCCATTCAAGCGCCAGATGGAAGAAAGTGTCGCTTCCAAAGATGTCGGGATGAGGTGGGTGAAGCAACGTTGTTGGGACCAGAGTTGGTACGTATGACTACGAAAAAGATTCAAACGATCCGCAACGATAAAAACCTCACAAGATCGATAAAAGAGTTATGCCGATCTTCATCGAAAGGACGGGAATTCGATATAGAGATCATGTGTTGTTACGTGTTGCTCCATGGAAAGGAGTTACGAGATTTGGAAAGAGAGAAAGCTCAATCCTCGATTCATCTACCCATTTTTAATCCTTGATCGAGTAGGAACTGTGGGCCTATAGACTCGCTTTTACCGCCAAGTATGTCTCGTGTTCATAACGCTTTTCACATATCCATGTTACGAAATATGTGGAAGACCCGAACCACATTATCGAAGTTGAACCGATTTAAATAGCGGAAGATTTGACGATGAAGAGGTTCCCTGCTCAAATCTTGATAAGAAGGAACATATTCTACGCACCAAGGTTATACCTCAAGTCAAAGTTTTGTGGAGAAACCACGATGTTGAGGAAATGACTTGGGAGTTAGAATCAAATGAAATCAAGGTATCCTTACCTCTTCGACATACCGTGTACGCACTTCTAATTTCGAGGGCTAAATTTCATAAGAAGGGAGATTGTAAACCCCAACTTTTTGAATAAAGATGAATTTTCTATAAATATTATTTTTGAATATTATGGAGTGAAATTGATATAATAGTTGTGGGTAATATTTATAAATTTTGCAAAGTACGCAAGTTGTTATATAATATTCGATTGGCTCGGGAATATTCGCTTTAACAGGAATATTAGTACAACTAACACAAATCATCGGTGGACCCCACAACGGAATTATCATTTGCTTGATCGAGAAAAACGATAAAAATACTTTTATGAAAATAACTATGAAGTTTTACCGTTAACTCGCTGAAACACCCTGTTAAAAGTACAAAGAATACGCGTGGTCGGTTGCATAAGAGAAGACACCAGATTGATTATTATCGATGCTTACGTGATAAGTCACTCAGCTTTTGTTGGTATTATTAATGTAATAATACGTAAAATCTTTTATATAAAAATAATACTTTTATAAAGTTATTCTATAAATATAATATATTATTCTATTATGCATAAGTAGTATAGTAGTCTCGCATAAGATGTTTTGCAGATAGTAAAATCTTTTTTATATAAAAAAGAATACTTTTATAAAGCTATCTGCTTTATTAGACAATAATTAGAATATATTATATTTTATTATGCATAGTGTTTGTATATAGGCTCTGATATAAGTGTTTGTATAGTAAAATCTTTTTTATAAAGTTATTCGCTTTATTAGATTATAAATAGAATATATTATATTTTATTTAAAAGATTTTGCTTTTAATATGGACCGTCCGATTAAAGTAAATCAATCTGACCGCTCATGAGTTAGTTACTATGCATTCCATTTTTCTATAAATAAAGCATTTCCTTCATTATTTTCTTACTTAATTCAACTCTAGAAGAGAAACTATGAGAGAGAACTATAGAGAGAAGAAGAAAAAGTATTCTCGCTACTTACTACTATATCCAAGACTTTTTCTATTCAGGAATATTTTTACTACTCAAGGGGTGTTATTCTTTTCTTATTCATGAAGAGAACTCGTTGTTATTCCATTTCTTATTATTCTGCTGAATAACTCAGATACGCTATTTACCCTATACTACTTGGTGACATTCTTCTATTATTCTCGCTGAACATCCTGTCTCGTGTGTTTTACGCACCGTTCCGTTCGGTTCCGCTTTTTTATTATTATTCCGCTGAACATCCTCGTTCCGCTTTATTTTACACTGAATATCGGGTTCCGCTTTTTATTATTCTTCGCTTATTAACATCCTGTCGAATATCCTCGTCTGTTTTTTACACCGGACCGGGTTCCGCTTTTATTATTCTCGCTGAACATCCCGCTTGCGCAAATTTTTCACCCTCGACCGTTCCGTTATTATTATTCTCGTTGAATAACTCGCCTATCATGCGCAGTACCGCATGCATGGTGATTTCTTTTGTTATTCCATTCTTTATTATACTCAAATTGGTTAAAGTTTTGACTTCTATACTCCATGAAATTAGTAGAATATCCTCGATATTTGCGCTTCATCCAAAGATCTTTTCATGGAAATATTCTTCCGATCATTCTTGAATTTTACTCTACAAAACAAAGATCATGTCGACAATTTGACGTTAATAATTCCTCGGATAAAATAATTTTGAACTTGTTTTATTGAATTCTTATATCATTGTCATCATCCTCATGTTTATATTTTGTTGAAAGTCATCTGTGGCCAGTAGAAGCATGGATGGACTTGGTATGATTATGACCAGGATTATTCTTGTAATCATGACCGTAATGTTACAAATGATGTGGTAAAAGTCCTCATTGGCCCGTAGTGCATCGATGGACAGCTTGTTGGCATGATCATGACCATTATTAATGAATACACAAATATTCTCGGCCCGTAGTGGTATGGATAATTGTGGTCGTGATACTAAAGAATATCCTCGGCCAGAAAAGTGGGGTGATTCGATGATGTGAAATATTTATTGTCGAGTCTCAAATATAATAAAGTGATGAAAAACCTTTTAATCATAAAAGATAGTAGATTTTATTTTCTACTTGACTTTTTAATGGATCGCTTGTTCCATACAGCAGCTTAAACTTGATGTCTATTATATTTTATCGCTTAATATTGTTGGAGACTAATGATAATTTATTCTCGCATTATCTTAGTCATAATATTTCTTATCGGGCTAGTTGAGCTCACCCTTCCTTTCACCGTTTCTTCAGAAATGAGAATATAGCCGGGACGAGCTCCTGGGAACTGAGTGATGGTCCGTAGGATAAGATTAGTAGTCCTCACTATTCTCGTGAAATAGTGTGATAATAATTGTAATGAGGACTCCTTTTGAGTTTGTATAATCTCTAGTAGATAATATTTGTATTCAAACTCACAATTTATGTTTTGTCGTATTGCACACATGTATTAGTAAGTTGTATTTGAATTACATACGATGTATCTGGGTGATGTAAGTTGTATTTGAATTTTTGGCATGATCCATGTATCCGCACCCAAGATGGGTGATGTATACCTAATTTATTGCTCCTGAAGATGAAGATAATACTACTTTCACTTGCCCTTACGGCACATTCGCATTCAGGAGAATGTGTAATGCCCGAGAAAATCGGATTTTTGAGAATTAAATTTTTATTTTTATTAAATGAATTTAATTGATTAATTATGGAGCAAGCTAATTGAAGCTCATTATATGACCTAAACATATCAGAACGTCGTAGTATTTTGGCTACGTGGTAGAATTTAAGTGTTTGAATTTCCAAGATGAAAATAAAAGATTTCCAAGATATTTTCTGAAAAACACTATTCACGCATTTTTGCTTGGGAATTATTTTTTAACTTTTGAGAAATACGTAATGATAGAATATCGAGGTGTGATGGAATATATAATAATATTTCAGTTATGGAAAATGTAATATTTCTCCTGTGGACTTAAAACCTAACGTTTAAGGAAAATGATTTACGAGAAGGAAATGTAATGTGATAAATGAATTAAGCGATGATCGTATACTACGTAGGTATTATATGAGTAATGAATACGAGTATGATACGGGGTATTATACGAGTACGTATGAATTATGGTATGTCGTATATGTTGAATTAGTATACGAGTTAGAATACGAGAATTATACGTAGATTATACGTTAAAAGGCTTTAAGCTAAAAGAAATGAATTGGTAGGATTGTGTAAGAAGTATTAAAGTCCAATATGATTTATTGGTTAAGTCCAATAGAATTAATAAGCAAGCCTAAGGATTTGTAATGTAAAGCCCAAAGTAAATTAATGTAAGCCCAAAATGATTAAGTTAAGTTAATTAAGCTAAAGCCCAAAGTAAGAACCAATGGGTTATGAGATAGTTTAAACCCATGGAGCAAACCATGGGTGATCCAAGGTGGTAAATAAGTAAACTTAGAGGCTAAGTAAGTGTGGTGAGCACACAAAGTGCTTAAGTGATAAATAAGTAAACAATGGCTAAGCAAAAAGTGTGGGGAGCAAGATAACTTAAGGGCTAAGTGTTGTGATGGCCAAGTAATTTATTTGGAGAGCAAGTTTACTTAATGCCTAAGTTAGGAATAGTAAGGAGGTGGAGTGGCCTTATGACCATTATACCCTCATCTAGGATTTCCTATAAATAGCAAGCTTGCCTTTCATTTTGTGTGTTGTTCATTTCATCCCACTTATAAGTTGAGAGCTTATTTGGTAGAGAGAATAAGCACATATAAATCTAGACTTCATTTGTTAGATTTTCCACCAATAACTTATAGCTTATTGGTTAGAGAGAGTAAGTGAGAATAAGCTAGCAAGTTAACCTTTGAAGTTCAAGAATCAAGAAGGAGATTAAAGATTTACCAAGTGTTATTCAAAAGTAAGTGATCTTAAACCATGTTTATTTCTCTCTTCCATTGATAGAGAAGGGGGTATTGGTAGAACAAGCATGCTAAGAAGAGGTTGGAATAATGAATCAAAGGGTTTAAGTCTTAATAAGCCGGATAAGTCATGAATAAGAAATTCATTCGTAAATAAGTTATGAACTTATAATGAAAGTATAAGAATTTGTTAAAATTTGTAACATGTTTACATTAATAAAATTAGTATGATTAATAAGATGTAAGAATAATGATTAAAGTACTTAACTCATTAATAAGTCATATAAAAATAAGACATAAGTCATGAAATGGAAATATAAGTATTTTATACTTTAATAAGTTGCAAAATCATCAAGAATAGGTAATAACTTATAATGAATATAAGTTAACGAAGCATGTATGTCAAGATGATAGTATAATGGATTAAATCCAAGTGAAATGGTTTAAAAATCTCAAGTAACGAAGTTTTGCCGGAATTCACACGATTAGACGACGATCGTCGAATTTTTGAAATTCTCAGAATGGAAGTTTAATTTTGATATTGAGCTTGGAAACATTGGTTTTCAATGGAGACAAGTCGTATTTGTCATTATAGAGTTGCAGACTCAAAAATGGCCGGACTCCGACTTAGAATGAAGAAACGAGCGTTGAACGTTCACGAACGTTTATCGTTTTCATTAAAAATGGACTAATAGGTGAAATTTTAGCAAACGAAGTCAAATAGATAAAATTCTTGCATGAACACGTAGAGTACGTGATTTGTGAATCGTAGGCTCTTGAATGAGCTAATTCGGACTTATAACGAAGAAGTTACGAAGCCAAAAATCTCACATAATGAAAAAATCATTAAAATTGTTCATGGCATGAGTCACGCAGCGCCGACTCTCCAAGCCAATTAGCCCAAGACGCACTGCACCAAAAGCAAGCCTTAGCCCCTATTAGTTCACGCTGCAGCGCGGCAGATAACACGAGGACTCGAGCCATTGTGTCGTAGTCCGGCCTTTTTTGATTCTATATGCGTGGTCACAGTACGCAGAAGAAAAAAAAGTATAGTAATATTCATCCCTAGGGTTTGCATAGAGAGGATTGGTTATGAAGATAAAAAGAAAGGCAATGGAGTAATAAAAACTTAATGAACGTGAAGTAACATGGTTAAGTCATGATTAAACCCCAAGTAAGATCATTTAGGGTTAAAATAAGTCAATTGAACATAAATGCAAACGATGTGAGATAAGTCCTAAACCAATGACGATCGAGCTTCTATTAATAATATTGTTAGTAAGTCGGGATGAAGGACACTTAACTCGAACCGAGTTGTATTAATGAAATAATTTCACTTAAGTATTATAAGAGAATGAAGTTGGTAAGGATGATGTAAAAGAATGACGGAAAGCCGGAACCAATAAATAACAAATCTAATGCGGGATTAGATTGAGAAGAAGGGTAAGATTCTTTAGGAACCAAGTATGTTCATTCAGGACCTAATGTGGTATGTTATGTGATTATGTGTTATAGAGACTGTAAAGACTCAAAGGAAACATAATTATACTGTAGCAGACGCAGAAGGCAAGTTTTCTTAAACGCTTGTCTAACCTTCGTGTTAGCCAGGTTTTCAAATGATTCAAATTATGAGATGCATGTATGGTTTTGAAGAAAGAGTCGATGCCAATTTTAGCTCTGCTAAACTAATCTTGATAGATTGATTGAACTGTTTACAAGTCTTTCAATATAGAATTGCTAACGCTATCCTACGCCAACTAATTGGTACGGATTCAAGGTAAGCCTTATTATGAATAAACAAATGTATTTTCATCGAGTATTCGATGGGCACGTGAGGTTGCCACAACTTAAACGTACACACGTTTAATGTATGTAGTGTTGATCAACATAGAGTACTATAGGCTGATCACCTAGAAGTGCTCGTAAGATATGCCGGACTTACGGACTTCGTGCCGGGTTGTCCTTTTCAAAGAAACTATAAGACGTTCACGTCTTGAACCATAATTGATGAATATTGTTATTGTAAAATATTTTGAAGGAAAAGGAAAGCTATTTTGAATTATTGATAGTACTTCGTAACTATCATCCAGTTATTGAAGATATACGATTCCTATGTTTCAAGCATGCTTTTAAAAATGAAATTGGTGTACTTGTTGAGCTTGTTATGCTCACACTTGCTTGAACCATATGATTGCAGCTTAGACGATATGACCAAAGGATTCGACAAGGATAAAGTGAAGGCTAAAACTAACTTGTAGCGTACCTATGTAATAGTATAGGTTTGTAATGATAATATTTGATATTATGACAAGAACAAATGTAACGGTTATAAAGAACCTAGGGAATGGTAGTATTGTTTTGGAATATATATAAAACAGATTCGTTCTTTTGAGGCTTTTTCAACTGAATGTTTGTGTGAACTGTAGCACCGTGGAGCACCATCTATCGGGTTGAAAGAGACCCGGATTTGGGGGCGTCACAGTTGGTATCAAAGCCGTAGGTTATAAAACTTAAGGGGGGAAGGACCTTAGGCTCATAACCTTGTTAAGGAAGAAAAGTCCGAAGGAAGAAAAACTTGAGCTTTACTTGAGTCGAATGAGTTAATAAGGTATTGAGGAAACTCAGTATCAAAAGATTTAAAAGATGGAAAGTAACCCTAAATAAATTAAATGTGATTTGTGTTTATACTATTTGTTATGTACTAATCAACAAGTTATGTGTTATTGTATGATGTCGATCGATAGTTTGATGTATAGAGATATACACGCGGTGAATGAAGAGCTTGTAAACCAAGTAGAGCCTGTATCTATGCCAGTGGCGGAGGTACCATTAGTGATTCTAGAGGAGTCGGAGACAGAGGAGTACTTTTCTGAGGAAGAGTACTCCGAGAGAGAGATGGATATAACGTCATACCTGAGTATGATGAATGATGGGGAGGAAGAAAGAGAGGTAACGTCGATTACTATGGTGGTACCTACACTGGAGTCATCACCTCCAGATGCAATGAAAGCATTGTATCTGGCAGCGCTTGATAGGAATGTGCAATCTGAGTGCAGCCAGTGCGATCGAGTGAAGAGATTAGTTATCTCCATGAAGCTAAGATGTCGGCAGAAGCATATTTTGAGTTAGAGCACGATAAGCAGGTGCTTATGGCAGAGCAGGCTAGGAATTATAAGGCAGAGGCCAATGAGCTTCGTTGAGAACTTGGGGAGAAGGACCGGAATATAGCACGGATGTCTTACATCCATGAGAGCGCTCATAAGGATTTCAAACTAAAGGTTGCTTGTTATTCCAATGAGTCAGGACAGACTCGACATACTATTAGTCGGGATACTGTAGCGATGATTGCGAATGAGAAACACGATGACGCTGTTATGCATTATTAGAAATCTAAAGTTATAAGTATGTGTGTAGTGACATAAAACCCTCTTTTGTATAACTGGGTAGTCTTTTGTATACCTCAACTTTTGTGAGGTACTATTTCAGAATAAAAATGTAATAGCTTTTGGCTATGAACGCAAATTGTAAATAGTTTCAAACAATGAAGAAGCATATGAATGTAATGAAGTTTTCATTGAAATGATTTGTTATGGTGTGAGTTGGTATGCGACGAATAATAACGAAGTAAGTAAATAGATAATAATGATATTTTATTTACTTAATCTGAATAATGCCGCCTAGGAGAAGATACCATAATCAGGAAGTGGAATCACGTAAGGATAATCAAGGGGGGGGTTGAACAACCCTATGCAAGAGTTCGTTAAGTTATTAACGACTGCATTTAACCACATCGGGGTTAGAGTACCGCGGAACATAAGGTAGCTAAAACGATTACCTTTAAAGAGTTTAAAAGCATAGGTCCGCCGGAGTTCAAAGGAACGACGGACCCATTAGAAGCCAGATATGTGTAAAGGAGAGATAGAAGGCATTTGTTATTACAAGCGTAGGTGAGGCGCGAAAGACTTCTTTTGCGACTTACATGAGGAAGAGTGAAGCCAACTTTTGGTAGAAGGCTCACCAGAGTGGGGTTAGAACAGATGCGATAACGTGGAAACAATTCAATTAAGAATTATTTCCCTACAAATATGTGAGGGAGGATAGAGATTGAATTCTTAGAACTTAAGCAAGGGGATATGATATTTCCCTAGTACGCAACCAAATTCGAATAAATTGGCAAGGTTTGTTTCACATCAAGTGGACACGGAGGAGGTGAAGGCTCGTAGGTTGGAGCAGGGCCTGAAACCCTAGCCTTATAGTGGGGTTTTAGTGATCTAGAGTGTTTCCTATGGGACCATTCTGGAGAAGGTGATTATAGAATAATGTATTAGTGAGTTGTAGACTCAATACCACAAAGAGGGAAAAGATGAGAGCAAGAGGGAGGGAGGAACCAAGGTAGAGAATGGTAGTGGCAGTATGCCAAAGAGCCAGAATTTTTTTTTACTCCGGGAATACTGAAGTGGGACAAGGGGATCCTAAGTGAAGGATCGAGGTGAGTAAGACGTGTGGAAAGACTTATCTAGGAGTCTGTCTGGAAGGGATTATAAATACCTTTAATATATTAAGATAGAGGAGGATGGATTAATTTTCGTTAATTATATTCGTGGAAATGGTTTCATGAATAATAGATGTAAGCAAGTATCGGTAGATAAGTTTCGATTAATGTCGAGAGGATTTGAGGAAATTCTCGGTATGAATGGGTTGATTAACCATAGAACTATAATAAATTGTTATAAGAAAAGTGTGAACCTTTAGTTTTCTCAGAAAATCTAAGGTAGTAAATTACGGTAATAAAATACTGCGTCATTATTATTGTCGAACCATGATGCAAGTTATCTTGGTGTTAAGGAAGAGGAGGAGTCATTACGGTTGCGTATCGACTATCGTAGGAGGAATAAGTTAGCAGTTAATAATAAATACCCATGGCCCGTGATCGATGATCTATTTGGCCGATTGAGAGGGGCAAAAATTTTTCCAAAGATAGATTTGTGTACACGGGTATAGTCGGTTGGAAGTAAGAAAGAAAGAGGAGGTACCATTAACGTCCACAGATTTAAGAGAAAGGTTAATTATGGCACCAGTATTGTCTTTATCGATGATACGGGGAATTTTGTAGTGTATCTCGATGTTCGTGATAGATGACATGATTATTATGCTTTCTTATAACATGGCAATGCCATTGTGTATGCCTCATGCCGCTTAGAGGATTATGAGGAGGTCTATCCTACTTATGATCTAGAATTGGCGATTATAGTTTTTGAATTAACAATCTGAAGATAGTATTTATACGGGGAGAAGTGTGAGATATACACATTTTAAGAGTCTAAAATATATCTTCACACGGAAAAGTTGAATATGCACGAGGGGGAGGACTATGATATCTTATATCATTCAAGGAAGGTAGAGCGTAAAACCAAGCGCTAAGTATGAAGGGTAAGGGAAAGCTATCGATGTTATCAACTCAAAAGGAGTTAACAACAGAGATGACAAGCATGGAGTTAGAAGTTAAATTATGGAATGAAGGGGTAGAATTATTATTCAAAACATAGACTCAATCCACGATAATGGAACGAGTTAAGTAGGTACAACTAAGTAATGAGGGATGCAAGCGAATGAAGAAGATGAGGCAGGATAAGTAGAAGACTAAGTATAGTCTTATTTTGAGGGAGGAATTTGAGTTCCAAATAAGTTTAACATTAAAAGAAGAGCTAATAAAAGGAAGATATCGTAATGTGTTATTAAGTGTTTAACATCCAATTAAAATTATTGATAGAAAATGATAAGTCATGTGAGAGAAGATAATACCTTCGGTGAAGGTGAAATGAAAGAACCCCAATGTCGAAGAAGCATTGTGGGAACTCGAGACTAAAATAAAGGAAAAAATTTCCTCTGTGGTGTAGGTATTATTAGCGAGATTCTAGGGACAGAATCCTTATAAGGAGGGAAGAATGTAACGCCCGAGAAAATCGGATTTTTGAGAATTAAATTTTTATTTTTATTAAATGAATTTAATTGATTAATTATGGAGCAAGCTAATTGAAGGTCGTTATATGACCTAAACATATCAGAACGTCATTGTATTTTGGCTACGTGGTAGAATTTAAGTGTTTGAATTTCCAAGACGAAAATAAAAGCTTTTCGAGAAATTTTCTGAAAAACACTATTCACGCATTTTTGCTCGGGAATTATTTTTGAACTTCCGAGAAATGCGTAATGATAGAATATTGAGGTGTGATGGAATATCTAATAATATTTCAGTTATGTAAAATGTAATATTTCGCCTGTGGGCTTAAAACCTAATGTTGGTTGATTTCACAATCAAAACAAACGTGCAAGTATACACGATCAACAAGTAATATAGTGATAAATTAGAGTGTCGATCCCTCTGAGAATTTCAATTAATAAACTCCAACTACTAGTACTGTATCAATTCAATTTTATTTAAACAACCAAAAATTGTGATATTTAAATATAAAGAAACTAATTTTAATAAAACAAGAAATTATTCTAAAAGAAAACAAAGAACAGATTAAGAATTATTTGAATGCAGATAAATGACAATTAAGACTCCAATTTCCCCAATTATGATTATTAAATCAATTATCCAATTATCCCAATTATTATATCTACTGAATTGTTAACTGGAATTCTCAAATGCCAAAAGCCCTCTTTCGAGTGATCAATTGCCTTCTATTTAACCTAGATTAATTTTTGCTATATCTCTATGCAAAACAATTGAATTAAACTCGTTACAAACCCAATTCCTTTTATGTTACATGCGGCAAATAGATATTCTCATTCTATTCACAAACCTAATTATTCATTATGCAAATAACTAAGTCACATGTCACCCTACCTAGTTCTAACTCTAAAATTCCTCTCTCAATTCCTTCTAGCGTAACACGGTAATTATTGGCCAGATAATTAATCAATGAATACAAGGCATGATGAACAATTCACTTCAACATAAATAATTGGAATAAATTAGATAATCAATTCATAACCATAAAAGGTTCCATTGGAATATTAATAAAAGGAATTAGTTCATGACGGAATTAAAAACCACAAATAATTGATAAATCATCCTTAATGAGTTACACAATTTAAAAGAATAAAGAAGAAGAAGAACTCCAAGTTGTTAGCCTCCAGATCTGCTCTTGGTCTTTGATCAATTTCCAATTGTGTAGCCTCTCCCAATTCATTAAAAAGAATCAATTTATATTTTCTTGCCCAATTCCACAAATCCTAATCCAAATAGACTTCCCATAAACTCCTAAAACAAAGTCAAATAGTCAAAGCAATATCCACGCCTTTTTCACGCTTGCCATGATCCACGTCGAGAGCAGTAGAGGCTCGGTATACGACGATATTGATAGTGCATTTCCCAGCGCCCCGGCACTGGTCTTCTGAAAAATTACAACTTTGCCATTTGTTAGCTTAAATCCCCAATTTGTCCCCTTAGCTCTCGAATCTGCAATACAACACATAAACACAGTAAAAATATTCCTAAATGACTCGAAAATACAAAAATTTAAACCCAAATATATCCGATTTATGGGTATATTACCCAATCATAAAATACCCCCAAACTTAAATCGTTGCATGTCCTCAAGCAACAAACACAAAACAATACTAACAATATAAAATCGATAACTCATGCAAATGCAACTAACTAAATGAATGTAATTTCAGCCATCCAATAGCTCACGTATATCCATAGGCCTTAGAAAAATCATAAAAACATGCCAATACATCATGTGAACACAGATCAATGATATCCCAACAATTAACGAATCTGAATCTGTTATTACTGATATTGTGAGTGTGTGTTCAACAACCATGCTAACCCATGAAAGGCAAAAATCTGAAAGATAATAAATTTCTTAGTAAGCATCATACAGTGTAAACTTGAGAACTCATCAAATATACTTGTTTCAACTGAAATCAAACAATTACCCGAATTCAAGAGTCAAAATAGAATACTTATGCTTTTCTTTTCTTTTCTTTTTTATAACGGAGGCTCTTTGCACTTTTCCCGCTTTATTTGCATTTTTTGTTCTAAATATACATAAATGATTGTGCAATGTCTCATCCCATTAGGCTAACAGTGTTACCCCTTAGCGAGCTTTCGATCAACGACTCCCAGACCATGAAAGACCTTAGGGCGCTAGGTGTAAAGACAATCCCCTCTGGCGTACTTGCTCAAGTAACAAATGCCCCGAAACAAGACTAGTCACCATGTATATATATATATATTTTTTTATATTTTTTATATTTTTTTTAGCTTATATATTCCAAATATTTTTCCCCGAAACTCCAGTTTATGTATACATTCAGTCTTCTGTAGCTATTCAAATTGTCCTTTCATTTCACTAGCAATCATCCTTTAGAACTCTATTATCTAACCATTTAAACTATCATAGCCAACATAGTCGTTTTTTCAAAGTGCTTTCCTATAATATTAGTGTCAAACAGATAAAGATTCAATTCATGTCAAGAATCATATTACTGACTCAACAATCCTTACTAGACTTGTTCATGAAATTTTAAGTTCATCATTAGCCTTCAAATATTCTCATTATCAAAAGCTGGAATTAACATGCAATCCTAAACGCAATCATTTATAAAACAACCACAACTATTTACAAACACAGTTTACTCATGCAAATAAAAATTAAACTAAACAACTACCCCCAAACCTATCTATAGCAATGTTCGCATGCGAAAAATAAGGCAAAATAAAATAGAGGGCTTCCCTGACGAGCTTAGTCCTCGGGTGGAGCATCCTCATCCTCGCTCATCTCTTGATCGGAAGGGGGAAATACTGGCAGAACTGGAGCAGTTTGGAAATGACTAGGTTGAACGCCCGGATGTGATTGGACAGTCAGTGCATTCTGTGCAGCAAATTGGTCAACTAAAAATTTGAAAATCACGTCTTGACGTTCCGACAAGCGCACATTCTGGGATTCCATGTTGTAAAACCAGCCATATATCTCCCGCTGGACAGCTTCGGGGACCACACCATGATGAGCTGCTGTAGATGGGCCATAAGTAGATGGAGCCTGAGGTGGTGGGGCTTGTGCAGGTGCAACTTGGGGAATTATGACCCAATACCCTAGGGTGATTTGCCCCACCTGTCCACACTTTGTATCTGCTTATCAACTTGTGGTCCAGCACTGGCATGGGTTTTTGAATCATCTCGTCTGACTTCCATTTGATACTGAGCTTAGCACATAATACGCAGATGAGAGATGGATGTGGTAACCCTCCAATGGTACTTCCATGAGATGCTCAGAGGACAGATTGCAAAATGAGATGGCCCACATCAATTTTAAATCCTTTGATGATTGAGTATAGAAGGACTGCACGTTCCCTAGTAACATGACTCATATGGGTGCATGGCATGAGTTTTGCGCAAATGAATGCATACCATGCCTTCCCATATAAGCTGAGATTCGATAGTGGGAAAGTCATGTTTCCGCGTTCATGTACGGTCCATTCGGTGCTCGGCTGACAAAGTTCACGAATTATCTGCTCATAATTCGGCCCATCGCTAACAAGACTAGCATACTCATCATGAAAATCACTGGCAGTTGATAACACTCATTTAAGTCCTCTTCGCCAATTTCCACTGATTTGCCCCTTATAAATACCGTATAGTGATCATGTTCGGGCACGTTGGCGTAAAATTCTTTCACCACTGCAATTACTGCTGGATCGGGTTGCTCGGTAAGTGTGAACCAGTTCCTCTTGGCTATCATGACTGCCATGTCGCCATCCTTTGATTGATCCGGTCTCAACCCACGCTCCAGAACCAATGACTGAGTAGCCATTCGATTGTATCTTTCCTAAGCCGCAAGACTGACAAAACGGCGGCTGTCAAATCTCGGAGGTGGAGTTGAGGCGGTCCCTGACCCTTCACCACGCTGACATTTGGATGCCATTTCAGAAATTCTGCAATTACAAGTATATATATGTATTAGCATCGAACAGAATTGGAATTTGAATAAACTTATGTATGACTTTACCCCCAAACTTGAAAATATATGTCGAAATTGACTACATTGGTGGGGATGATACTCGACACAAAAATGCAGGCGCATGCACAATAGTACCAATCGGAGTCATGGACTCTTCAGTTTCGAGAATGAACACAAGCCACACAATAGATGTCCTCAAGAGTTGTCATGGAGTGAAATAAGAGACATGCATGTATCAATATAGTGTAATTAACCCCACTCTAAGTTACTATGTGCAATGATAGCCATGTGCTATAGTAGAGTGAAATCATTGTGGTGGCGTGAAGGTCCAGAATGATAGTGCTAAGACATGGTGATATGTGTGCATGTGGACAAGATCAATGACTTGGCCAGACTATCAAACATCTTGTGGGTGTGCCATGTATCCCTGGCATTCAAACATTTTTAATAACATGCGCTCCCAATTTAAGAATTAACACATATGTGTCGTATAAGATAGGCAAGATCAGGAGAGTGACATGTTTCGATGTTAGTGTAAAAAGATATGAAAATAGTAGGATATGTACATACCAACCACATCCTTAGATAGCTTTGTGCTCCAAAGTTCAAATATAATTCAAGACATACCTGGTTAGATCTTGGTGCAATTGAATGAGAAGGATGAAATTTATGGAACACAGGAGAACAATGGATCGTATAAATCTGAT
Source organism: Panax ginseng (assembly GCA_020205605.1). Taxonomy (NCBI): domain Eukaryota; kingdom Viridiplantae; phylum Streptophyta; class Magnoliopsida; order Apiales; family Araliaceae; genus Panax; species Panax ginseng. Next base: position 65,199,244 of record CM035136.1, read on the forward strand.
TTGAATTATGAAATTGTTATTAGCACTTTTCAACTACTCTGTGAAGGTAATGGAGGCGTGTGGCATGGAATTAAAAGAGAAGAGAAGTTGAAATAGAGGAGAAAGGTAACCGTCCAGTATTTGAGTTCAAATAGGAGTCTGGGACGCAGCCTTAGCTCCGGGGCGCAATAATATTATAGGCAGAGAGCGTCGGGGCGCTAGAGGTTAGTAGGTTCAAGAATTGCATAGCACCGGGTATACCGTGTTGCGATCAAGTGGGCGCGTCGGGCCTTTGTATGTCGAGGAGCTAAATGGATGGGGCTAGCGCCGGGCGCTTGATTTGCCCCTAGAGACAATGGCCAAGGCGCCAGAGCATGGCAGCTGGCTTTCTGAGAGTTGGGCTAGCGCCGGGGCTCTTAGCCGTCGTGGCATCATGTTGCCTGCAACGTATAAGTTCAAGAATCTGCATGAAGAGAGTCAATTCAGACTGCGTTCCCCGTAATGTTGAAATCAATTCTCACAAGAACTAAAATAAAACAATATTAGACAACTAAGTAGAATGAAAATAAAATAAATAACCAAAATAAAATTAAATTAAAAAGGAAAATGATTGGGTTGCCTCCCAATAAGCGCTTGGTTTACTGTCGTCGGCCCGACTTTGCTGGTGTGTTCAATTTTCAACTGAGTCGGAGAGGTTTATGACCGTAGTTTGACGTTCAATGGGCCCACTCTAGTAATGTTTGAGTCTTTGACTGTTAACCTTGAATGGGCAATTTGAATTTGGTTTTTTGATCTCGATGTTACAATGTGGTGCAACAAACACAACTGTAAAAGGACCTGACCAACGTGATTTCAGTTTCCCAGGAAATAAACGCAATCTCGAGTTGAAAAACAAGACTTTTTGGCCCGGTTCAAATGTTTTATCGAGAATTTTCTTATCATGCCATGCTTTGACTTTCTCCTTGTAGAGTTTTGCGTTTTCATAAGTGTTGAAACGGAATTCATCCATCTCGTTCAAGTGCAGTAACTTTTTCCCACCTGCTGCTTGTTCATCAAAATTGAGCTTCCAAATGGCCCAGTGTGCACTATGCTCTAGCTCGACTGGGAGGTGGCACGCCTTTCCGTAAACCATTCGATAAGGTGATATACCGATCGAATTCTTGTATGTTGTACGATACGCCCATAGAGCATCGTCAAGACGTAAAGACCAATCCTTTCGTGACAGATTGACCACCTTTTCCAGAATTCTCTTAACCTCCCTATTCGAGACCTCAGCTTGGCCATTAGTTTGGGGATGATACGCAGCTGCGATTTTATGACGAACCCCATACTTCACCAACAATTTTGTGAACTGCTTGTTACAGAAATGCGTTCCCTCATCACTTATTATTGCCCGCGGAGTCCCAAATCGCGTGAAGATATTTTTCTTTAAGAATCGAAGGACGACGTTAGCATCATTTATGGGCAAAGCTGCGACTTCTACCCATTTGGACACATAATCCACCGCCAACAAAATATACTGATTATCAAAAGATGAGGGGAACGGTCCCATGAAATCGATTCCCCAGACGTCGAACAGCTCTACCTCCAATATATAGTTGAGTGGCATTTCATTTTGCTTGGAGATATTACCTACGCGTTGGCATCGATCACACTTAAGCACATAGAGATATGCATCCTTGAATAATGAAGGCAAGTAGAATCCTGATTGTAACACCTTAGCCGCAGTTCGATCAGCGGAATAATGACCTCCATAATCGGATGAGTGGCAATGACCCAAGATACTGTCCATCTCTTCATGTGGCATACAACGTCTAATCATTTGATCTGCGCAGGCTTTAAACAAGAACGGTTCATCCCAATAGTACTGCTTCACGTCATGGAGGAATTTCTTTCGTTGTTGAGAGTTCAAATCCGGTGGTAGTACTTTAGCAACCACATAGTTCACATAATCCGTATACCAAGGCAGTGTTGTGGTCACTCGTAGAAGTTGTTCATCCAAAAATTTCTCGTTAATCAATGCATTGTCTTTCCTCTACACCTCATCATTTTCCAATCGCGAAAGATAATCCGCTACTTGATTTTCTGTACCCTTTCTATCCCGGATCTCCAAATCAAATTCTTGCAGCAATAACACCCACCGTATTAACCTCGGTTTGGCATCCTTCTTCTCGATCAAATATTTGATTGCGAAATGATCTGTGTAGACAATGACCTTGGTTCCGATGAGGTATGCTCTGAATTTGTCGAAGGCGAACACAACTGCAAGTAGTTCTTTTTCGGTGGTTGTGTAGTTCAACTGAGCATCTATCAATGTCTTGCTTGAGTAATAGATTGTATGGAAAATTTTGTCGTGACGTTGACCCAAAATTGCTCCCAATGCATAGTCGCTGGCGTCGCACATCAATTCGAATGGTAAAGAGCAATCGGGTGCCACAATGATTGGAGTAGATACTAACTTCTTTTTTAAAATCTCGAATGCTTCAATACATGACTGATCTATTTTGAAGGGCACATCTTTCTCTAACAGGGAACACAAGGGTTTTGAAATTTTTGAAAAATCTTTGATGAAATGTCTGTAGAAACCCGCATGTCCCAAGAAACTCCGTATTCCTTTCACAGATGATGGAGGTGGTAATTTCTCAATAGTCTCAATCTTCGCTTTATCCACCTCTAATCCTGCTGCAGAAACCCTATGCCCAAGAATAATCCCTTCCTTCACCATAAAGTGGCATTTTTCCCAGTTAAGAACCAGATTAGTCTCCACGCACCGTTTCAACACTAAAATCAGATTTTTCAGGCACAGATCAAAGCTATCACCAAACACAAAAAAATAGTCCATAAATACCTCCAAATTTTTCTCGACCATATCGGAGAAGATTGCCATCATGCACCGTTGAAAGGTTGCCAGTGCATTGCATAAACCAAAAGATATACGCCGAAATGCAAACGTATCGTATAGGCATATGAATGTCATTTTATCTTGATCCTCTGGTGCTATAGCAATTTGATTATATCCTTATAGCATCTTCTGACACGTTGTTGAATTTGAAGGTGTCGCAAACTTCCAAGAAACTTAAGATGTGCTCATTCGGATCATCTAATGAACTACCTCCAAACTGACATTGATTCTGAATCATTTGAATGGTTGCGGGTTTGATCTCAAAGGTGTTAGCATTGATTCTGGGGCCTCTAATCCTCGATCAGTATATCCGTGACATTCTTGCATGACATAGTCCCAAGTGATTTCGATCGTTCCTCGCCATGTTCATCGGAATTTCTTGTTCCTCCATCTGTCTTCCTCGGGTGATACCTTGACTATTCGATTTCCTTTAGGAACTTCCTTTCAATCTAAATGCAGATAAAGTTCCCTTCGTACCCTTGATCTAGTGTGCATACACTTGCAAAGAATTCCTGCAAAAACAAGAAGGAAAATAAGTAACGTTTAAATTAAGACCGAATTGATTATAACTAATATGGAATTAATATTAACAAAGAAATCCCAGCAGCGGCGCCAAAAACATGTTGGTTGATTTCACAATCAAAACAAACGTGCAAGTATACATGATCAACAAGTAATATAGTGATAAATTAGAGTATCGATCCCTCAGAGAATTCCAATTAATAAACTCCAACTACTAGTATTGTATCAATTCAATTTTATTTAAACAACCAAAAATTGGGATTTTTAAATATAAAGAAACTAATTTTAATAAAACAAGAAATTATTCTAAAAGAAAATAAAGAACAAATTAAGAATTATTTGAATGCAGATAAACGACAATTAAGACTCCAATTTCCCCAATTATGACTATTAAATCAATTATCCAATTATCCCAATTATTATATCTACTGAATTATTAACAAGAATTCTTAAATGCCAAAAGCCCTCTTTGTGACGCCCCCAAATCCGTGTAACATCGATTACAGGACTTGGTGCTCACGATACATCATACAACATCATCTATCTAAGTAAACTTTAACAATAATAATAATATTATATTGCCCATTACATAAATAGTCGAAATAAAATCCCAAGTCTTTACAACCTTAAAACATACTGGAACTTAGTCTTAGCGTTTATCGTTACATTACACATATGCGGAAATAATTAACTTATTACATAATCATTAGCATCATTTCATCTTGGACTTTCCCTTGTCCTTGACCGAACCCTCAGCCTTCTCACCCTTAATGGAAAGGTTTAAGCAAGAATGAGCTCGAATTGCCCAGCAAGTATATACAGAAATTTAAAAACATACATCAGGAGTGAAAACAGTTGAATAGCTAAACCTCAACAGTTGAAAAGATAATCAAGTGTTAAATAGGAACATCAAGAATGGAAATTTAAGAATTTTCAATATCATACTAAGGGGTGTAAAAATACCCTGAACATATTTCTTTCATCAAAAACCATCAGACGGTTTAACAATCAAATAGATCATAAACGGTCTCTGCAAGTACGCCAGTGATCAAATTGTACCCTACATTGTGCACATGTATTAAGTTTAAAATGCATAAGCATAAATGGGACTATTTGCGACATCCTGCTCCTTCATTCGGGTTGTTCATCTTAGTAATCATGCGAGACCTCACCAAGGCAACTTGGATTGGTAAACATTCAATAACTTTCGAAGATGTGTTTTAAATCATTTTCATCAATAATAACTAGCCGAACCAAAGGCTAGGATTATACATAGAAACAGTTCTACGATGACATGAAACTTAAAAGCATAGCCATTAGAATAATAACTGAATAACCATTGAAAAGCTTGCAAGATAATTGGAGTTTGTATGACTTTTCAACGAAGAAACTTGCACGAATAAATAACTAACAAAAGTCTAATACTTACCCTTACTACGATAATATTAGTAAGGATTTAATAAATACCCAAAAGAAATTAGGGTTGAGAAACTTGCCTGATGAGCCTGCTACAATACACGCTAGTAATTAACCTTCACGTAACCTAATTACATGTGTCTCGTTAATCACCATTCATACACAATCTAGTTTGAAGTATAAGGGTCTCCTATTGGATATGCTATAAACATCATAAGAGAATATATTTAGAAAATATATGCCACCCATTTTAGACATCATAGGCAGCCCAAAACAGAAATTAAAAATGCCCAAACATAACAGTTTTTACATTTTTTTTCTCAGCTTTACCATATCTCGCTAAAACAGTCATAACTAATTCGTTTTAAAACATTTTTGAGCGATTCTTGCGCCCACGCGAAGCTAACTTCTGGGGCTACAACTTTCGTTCATGGACCATCTTCAAATTCCAAGCACAAAATTCCAAAAAATCCGTGCAAGAGGACTGCACCGAATTTGTTGGACAGATTTGATACAACTACTTTGAAAAGTCATAACTCCTTGCTCCGAAGTCGGAATTAGTCCGTTCCGGAGTCTATGTAAAGCTTATTCAGTGTACTATAATAACCCAAAAGCCCACAATTTTCTGGAAACTGTAGCTAGCACCGAATTTTGTCTTTAGGGTCAGCAGTTCACAGTTTTTTTTTCGGTTTCTAACATGTTTGCTTACGATTTTCATATCTCACTCAATATACCTTCGATCCGAATGAAATTTGGACATGTTATACCTCATGCTACATACTATTTTACAAAATTATTACATGCACCAAATGGATTATCTAAGACATGATTTCGAGTGACCAAAAATCCTAAAAAAATCATGCAAACTAGTTTAACCCAACTTTTGAGAAAATCATGATTTTGATTCTAGCATGCGTGGGTTTGATTCCTATTATCCAGACCACTTCTAATAATATATATACACATGTAACAACCATTCAATTCGCTAACTTTTCATGTTTTCATCAAATTAGCATCTAAGAGGCATTTTATCAAATAACTAGCATACATGGCATGATTTCTTGACTTTCTATGAATTAGAGCATGTACTAAACCAGAATTTTCACTCTCTATTACCACATATCAGAAACAAACCCTAGCATGACATTACAAAGTCAAAACAAACCATCTACCATGTTTATACATTAATTTTCTTACTAGTTTTCTCATAACATAAGAAATGGTTTGAAGCTTACCTTTTGGACGAAATTTTCTCTTGGTTTAATCTTGCTAGAGTCTCACCCCTTTGATTGCTAACTCCTTTGCAACCTCCAGAATTCTTAGGCCACCTAGCACCACTCTCAACTCCCAATATTTTTCTCTCATGTAGAATTTTCTTTGAAAAGTGAAGAAGTAGTTGGGAAGGAAAACATGTATATGAGAGTTGATATAACTTGAGCCCCCTCCCATTCGTAACTCATTCCAGCCATCAATTGCCTTTACTAGTCTAGCTAATTAAATAGGGGAAGTCGGAGTTTGAGAAATTGAAGAGTTTTTTTTTTTTTTTTTTTTTGTTTAAGGAATAAAATGAAATACTCCCTTCTTGGCTATCATGCAATATACGTATGCTCCTCTCTCGAGTGATCAATTACCTTCTATTTAACCCAGATTAATTTTTGCTATATCTCTATGCAAAACTATTGAATTAAACTCGTTACAAACCCAATTCCTTTTATGTTACATGCGGCAAATAGATATTCTCATTCTATTCACAAACCTAATTATTCACTATACATATAACTAAGTCACATGTCACCCTATCCAGTTCTAACTCTAGAATTCCTCTCTCAATTCCTTCTAGAGTAACACGGTAATTATTGGCCAGATAATTAATCAATGAATACAAGGCATGATGAACAATTCACTTCAACATAAATAATTGGAATAAATTAGATATCAATTCATAACCATAAAAGGTTCCATTGGAATCTTAATAAAAGGAATTAGTTCATGACGGAATTTAAAGCCACAAATAATTGATAAATCATCCTTAATGAGTTACACAATTTAAAAGAATAAAGAAGAAGAAGAACTCCATGTTTTTAGCCTCCAGATCTGCTCTTGCTCCTTGATCAATTTCCAATTGTGTAGCCTCTCCCAATTCATTAAAAAGAATCAATTTATATTTTCTTGCCCAATTCCACAAATCTTAATCCAAATAGACTTCCCATAAACTCCTAAAACAAAGTCAAATAGTCAAAGCAATGTCCACGCCTTTCCCACGCTGCCAGTCCACGCCGAGCAGCTAGAGGCTCGGTATTCTTGCGCTATTGATAGTGCATTTCCTGGCGCCCCGGCGCTGGTCTTCTAAAAAATTACAACTTTGCCATTTGTTAGCTTAAATCCCCAATTTGTCCCCTCAGCTCCCGAATCTGCAATACAACACATAAACACAGTTAAAATATTCCTAAATGACTCGAAAATACAATAATTTAAACCCAAGTATATCCGATTTATGGGTATATTACCCAATCATCACCTAACGTTTAAGGAAAATGATTTACGAGAAGGAAATGTAGTGTGATAAATGAATTAAGCGATGATCGTATACTACGTAGATATTATATGATTAATGAATACGAGTATGATACGGGGTATTATACGAGTACGTATGAATTATGGTATGTCGTATATGTTGAATTAGTATACGAGAATTATACGTAGATTATACGTTAAAAGGTTTTAAGCCAAAAGAAATGAATTGGTAGGATTGTGTAGGAAGTATTAAAGTCCAATATGATTTATTGGTTAAGTCCAATAGAATTAATAAGAAAGCCTAAGGATTTGTAATGTAAAGCCCAAAGTAAATTAATGTAAGTCCAAAATGATTAAGTTAAGTTAATTAAGCTAAAGCCCAAAGTAAGAACCAATGGGTTATGAGATAGTTTAAACCCATGGAGCAAACCATGGGTGATCCAAGGTGGTAAACAAGTAAACTTAGAGGCTAAGTAAGTGTGGTGAGCATGCACAGTGCTTAAGTGATAAACAAATAGCTTAATGGCTAAGCAAAAAGTGTGGGGAGCAAGATAACTTAAGGGCTAAGTGTTGGGATGGCCAGGTAATTTATTTGGAGAACAAGTTTACTTAATGCCTAAGTTAGGAATAGTAAGGAGGTGGAGTGGCCTTATGACCATTATACCCTCATCTAGGATTTCCTATAAATAGCAAGCTTGCCTTTCATTTTGTGTGTTGTTCATTTCATCCCACTTATAAGTTGAGAGCTTATTTGGTAGAGAGAATAAGCACATATAAAGCTAGACTTCCTTTGTTAAATTTTCCACCAATAACTTATAGCTTATTGGTTAGAGAGAGTAAGTGAGAATAAGCTAACAAGTTAACCTTTGAAGTCCAAGAATTAAGAAGGAGATTAAAGATTTACCAAGTGTTATTCAAAAGTAAGTGATCTTAAACCATGTTTCTTTCTCTCTTCCATTGATTGAGAAGGGGGTATTGATAGAACAAGCGTGCTAAGAAGAGGTTGGAATAATGAATAAAAGGGCTTAAGTCTTAATAATCCGGATAAGTCATGAATAAGAAATTCATTCGTAAATAAGTTATGAACTTATAATGAAAGTATAAGAATTTGTTAGAATTTGTAACATGTTTACATTAATAAAATTAGTATGATTAATAAGATGTAAGAATAATGATAAAAGGACTTAACTCATTAATAAGTCATATGAAAATAAGACATAAGTTATGAAATGGAAATATAAGTATTTTATACTTTAATAAGTTGCAAAATTATCAAGAATAGGTAATAACTTATCATGAATATAAGTTAATGAAGCATGTATGTCAAGATGATAGTATAATGGATTGAATCCAAGTGAAATGGTTTAAAAATCTCAAGTAATGAAGTTTCGCCGGAATTCACACGATTAGACGACGATCGTCGAATTCGTGAAATTCTCGGAATGGAAGTCAAATTTTGATATTGAGCTTGGAAACATTTGTTTTCAATGGAGACAAGTCGTATTTGTCATTATAGAGTTGCGGACTAAAAAATGGCCGGATTCCGACTTAGAACAAAGAAACGAGCGTTGAACGTTCACGAACGTTTATCGTTTTCATTAAAAATGGACTAATAGGTGAATTTTTAGCAAACGAAGTCGAATAGATGAACACGTAGAGAAAGTGATTTGTGAACCATAGGCTCTTGAATGAGCCAATTCTGACTTATAACGAAGAAGTTACGAAGCCGAAAATCTCACAAAATGAAAAATCATTAAAATTGTTCATGCAGCACAGAGTCGCGCCATGCCATGACTCAAACCAATTAATGCGGCCCATAGCCGCTCCAAAGCAAGCCTCACCCTTGTTAGTTCATGCCAAAATATGGGCAGATAAAAACGAGGACTCATGGCAATGCTACTCGAGTCCTTTTTTGATTCTATATGGCGTGCCGCAACACCAAGACAAAGAAGAAAAGTCAAGGCGCCGCACTTACAAATTTCTAGGGTTTGCATAGAGAGAATTGGTTATGAAGATAAAAAGAAAGGCAATGGAGTAATACAAACTTAATGAATGTGAAATAACATGGTTAAGTTATGATTAAACCCCAAGTAAGATCACTTAGGGTTAAAATAACTCAATTGAAGATAAATGCAAACGATGTGAGATAAGTCCTAAACCAATGACGATCGAGCTTCGATTAATAATAAAGTTAGTAAGCCGCGATGAAGGACACTTAACTGGAACCGAGTTGTATAAATGAAATAATTTCACTTAAGTATTATAAGAGAACGAAGTTGGTAAGGACGATGTCAAAGAATGACAGAAAGCCGAAACCAATAAATAACAAATCTAATACGGGATTAGATTGAGAAGAAGGGTAAGATTCTTTAGGAACCAAGTATGTTCAATCAGGACCTAATGTGGTATGTTATGTGATTATGTATTGTAGAGACTGTAAAGACTCAAAGGAAACGTAATTATACTGTAGCAGACGTAGAAGGCAAGTTTTCTTAAACGTTTGTCTAACCTTCGTGTTAGCCAGGTTTTCAAAGGATTCAAATTATGAGATGCATGTATAGTTTTGAAGAAAGAGTCGATGCCAGTTTTAGCTCGGCTAGACTAATCCTGATAGATTGATTGAACTGTTTACAAGTCTTTCAATATAAAATTGCTAACGTTATCCTACGCCAATTAATTGGTACTGATTCAAGGTAAGCCTGATTATGAATAAACAAATGTATTTTCATCGAGTATTCGATGGGCACGTGAGGTTGCCACAACTTAAACGTACACATGTTTAATGGATGTAGTGTTGATCAACATAGAGTACTATAGGCTGATCAGCTAGAAGTGTTCGTAAGATATGCCAGACTTACGGACTTCGTGCCGGGTTGTCCTTTTCAAAGAAACTATAAGACGTTCACGTCTTGAACCAGAATTGATGAATATTGTTATTATAAAATGTTTTGAAGGAAAAGGAAAGCTATTTTAAATTATTGATAGTACTTTGTAACTATCATCCAGTTATTGAAGATATACGATTCCTATGTTTCAAGCATGCTTTTAAAAATGAAATTATTGTACTTGCTGAGCTTGTTATGCTCATACTTGCTTGAACCATATGATTGCAGCTTAGACGATATGACCAAAGGATTCGACAAGGATAAAGTGAAGGCTAAAGCGAACTTGTAGCGTACCTATGTAATAGTATAGGTTTGTAATGATAATATTTGATATTATGACAAGAACAAATGTAACGGTTATAAAGAACCTGGGGAATGGTAGTATTGTTTTGGAATATATATAAGATAGATTCGTTCTTTTGAGGCTTTTTCAATTGAATGTTTGTGTGAACTGCAGCACCGTGGAGCACCATCTGTCGGGTTAAAAGAGACCCGGATTTGGGGACGTCACAGAATGTCATTCGGCTTGTGTAATGCACCCGCTACCTTCCAACGGTGTATGATGGCCATCTTCTCGGATATGGTGGAGAAAAATGTGGAAGTCTTCATGGATGACTTTTCTGTCTATGGGGATGATTTTGATGCTTGTCTAGAGAATTTGGTGATGGTTTTACAGAGATGTACAGACACAAATTTGGTCCTTAACTGGGAAAAGTGCCATTTCATGGTTGAAGAAGGAATAATTTTAGGGCACAAGGTCTCGACTAAAGGATTAGAGATTGATAAAGCAAAGCTGGAAATTATTGAAAAGCTTCCTCCACCAAGTTCAGTTAAGGGAATTCGATGTTTTTTTGGGACTTGCTGGGTTCTACAGCAGATTTATAAAAGACTTCTATAAAATTGCAAAACCATTGTGCAGTCTTTTAGAAAAGGATTCACTTTTTAAGTTTGATGAGGATTGTAAGTTGGCATTCGAGCTATTAAAGAAGAAATTGACTACAGCTCTAGTAATCGTCGTACCAGATTGGAATATGCCCTTCGAGTTAATGTGTGATGCAAGCGACTATGCGGTTGGGGTTGTCTTGGGTCAACTCCGAGAGAAGGTATTCCATGCCATCTACTTTGCCAGTAAAACACTTACGGAGACCCAAATGAATTACACAACTACGAAAAAGGAATTACTTATAGTGGTATATGCATTCCATAAATCATGGGCATACTTGATCGGGACAAAGGTAGTAGTTTATACAGATCACTCGGCTACTCGGTACTTAATTTCAAAAAAAGATGCTAAGCCATGCCTTATCAGATGGATTCTCCTTCTCCAAGAATTTGATTTGTAAATAAAAGATAGAAAGGGTACGGAGAATCAAGTTGCAGACCATTTATCTAGGCTAGAAAATTAGGGAAAAAAAGAAAAGGATAGATGTGTAATTATTAAGTCATTTCCAGATGAGCAGCTGTTTGGGATCCATACGGAATTTCCATGGTACACGGACTTCGCTAATTATCTAGTGAGCAACATCCTTCCCCCTGATCTTACAAGACAACAGAAAAAGTGAATCGTGAATCTCTATCTTACACAATTGATACTAGCACTCCATGTCTCGAGACGATCTCTTTAACGTACAACCTTGCCAACTGATCAATATTGAACCTAATCTTTATTGGTAAAAAGTGTGCTAATTTTGTCAGCCTATCCACTATCACCCAAATCGCATCGCATCCTCTCTAAGTAGTTGGAAGACCCACCACAAAATCCATTGTGATGTGTTCCCACTTCCATTCCGGTATTTCTAACGGTTGAAGTTATTCATTTGGTCTTTGATGTTTAGCCTTGACTCTTTGACATGTCAAGCATTTTGGGACACATCTTCGTACTTCCTGGATGAATCGAGTATCTTGTATTATGAGCTTCGGTCAACATTTTGTCTTTAATCTCTGGTAATGCTAGAACCCAAATTCTTCCCTCGAACCGTAGTAGTCCTTCGGTATCGATCTTGTATTTCACCTCTTTACTTTCGTTCACACCTTCCTTTATTTTTTTGTATCCTTCATCCTGTAGTTGAGCATTCTTCACCTTGTCCACTAAAGTTGGACCAACTTCTATCTAGAATAGTTGTTCATCAGATTCTTATGGAAATTTTATTTCCAACTCTAGCTTTGTCATTACTGAAATAAGTTCCTCCTTAGTGGATATTAGCATCAACTTTTCCCGACCTTTCCTGCTTAACGCATCTGCAACCACATTCACTTTGCCCGAACGATAAAAGATCTCGCAATCGTAATCTTTTATCAATTCCATCCATCTTCTTTGATGAATGTCCATGTCCTTCTGAGTGAAAATATACTTCAGACTCTTATGGTCTGTATATATTTCACATTTCTCTCCATAAAGATAGTGTCTCTATATCTTGAGAGAAAATACTACTGCAGCCAATTCTAAATCATGAGTCGGATACCCTTTCTCATAATCCTTCAGTTGTCTGGATGCATAGGCAATAACTTTGTCATTCTGCATAAGAACACAACCCAACCCTTTATGTGAGGCATCACTATACACCACAAAGTTTTATGTACTATCTAGTAATGACAACACATGTCCCACACCTAACTTCTTCTTCAAATCTTGAAAACTTTCTTCACACTTCTCCGTCCACACAAATTTTACAACCTTCCTTGTCAAATTTGTTAACGGTCTTGGAAAAATCTTGAATTAATTGTCTTTAATAACCGGCCAGTCCCAAGAAACTCCTCACCTCCGAAGGTGTCTTTGGTTGTTCCCAATTGATTATAGGTTCCACTTTTGATGGATCCACTGAAATCCCATCCTTGTAATTCACATGACCCAAAAATTGTACACGATCGAGCCAAAATTCGCACTTAGAGAATTTCGCGTATAACTTTTCCTTTCTTAGTGTCTCCAATGTCAAACGTAAATGTTCCACGTGTTCTTCTTGAGTTTTGGAATACACCAGAATGTCATCGACAAATACCACCACAAACTTGTCTAAAAATGGTTTAAACACCATGTTCATAAAATCCATGAATACAACAGGGGCATTGGTCAAACCAAAAGATATCACCAGAAACTAGCAATGTCCATACCGAGTTCTGAATGTCGTTCTAGGTATATCCTCCTTCCTTACCTTCAATTGGTGATACCCACTTCTCAAATCTATTTTCGAGAAGTATTTAGCACCCTTCAATTGATCAAACAAGTCATCTATTCTTAGCAACGGATATTTGTTCTTAATAGTGACTTTGTTTAATTCCCTATAATCAATGCAAAGACGCATTGACGCATCCTTCTTTTTCACGAATAATACCAGCGCTCCTCACGGTTATACGCTTGGTTAAATATACTTCTTGTCTAACAGCTCTTGCAGTTGTACCATCAGTTCCTTCATCTCCACCGTAGCCATTCTGTATGGAGCCTTCAATATCGGTGTTGTTCCTGGCGCTAAATTGATCATAAACTCAATCTCTCTGTCAGGCGAAAGTCTTGGCAAATCCTCTGGAAACACATCTTTGAATTCCCTAACCACTGGTATCTCTTCCAGTTTCACACCCTTCTTCTGAGTATCAACTATGTAAGCTAAATAACCCACACAGCCTTGACTCAACAACTTCTTGGCCTGCATAATCGTCAGACATCTCATTTATCTAGGCAATTTGCTACCATAGAAAACTACCTTTGACGGAGTCATAAGGTTTATACATTTCTTTTGGCAATCAATTATTGCTCCATAATTGAACAACCAATTTATTCCCAAAATAACATCAAACTCTCCAAGTCTAATAGGAATTACTTCCTTATTCACAATTTCTATGTTTAAAGGGAAATTCAGTTCTTCACTAGGAAATCCTAACCTCTTAGAAAATTCATCAGATATAAATGAGCAAGTAGCACCCGAATCAAATAATGCATAAGCATCAATACCATTGATTGGGATAATACATGACACCACATCTTTTGATTTCACAGCATCTTGCACATTCATGTTGAAGGTTCTGGTTGTGGGTTTGTTTGATGTTGTTGGCCCAGCAATGGCCCATGTACCTCCACTGTTGCCTCCATTACTTCTGGTTGTCTCTTCAGCCTTCTTCTTAGGGCACTCATGAGCAAAGTGATCCTTTAACACGCACGTGAAGCAAACATTCTTCTTGGGGTGGCTGCAATTTAGAGCTATGTGACCCTCCTGGCCATAGTTAAAGCATACTCGTTTCCCCAGTAAGCACACACCCTTATGAAGCTTCCCGCATGTAGCACATGCTTCAAACTTCTTATTCTGCTGGTTACCCTGCTGACTTCCAGCACTCACATTTCTAGTCCATTTCCTCTTCAGATTGTTGTTATCATTTCCACTACTACCACCTCCATTTTTAATCTCTACTTCATTCTTCTTCTTTTTCTATTCTTGATTGAACTTAGTTACATCCTCGCCCCCACCTTCAGCGAGAATTTCCTTCTCCATTACCATTAATGCAAACATTTTCAAATTTGAATAGGAGACCCTCTTGTACAACCAATGCTTCAAATCCTGTTCAAACCTTCTTTCAGCCTTAAGTTAAATCACAAGGTTGACTTGATATGGCGTAAACCTCGCCAACTCATTGAATTTCATGGCATACTCAGACACCGTCATCGTTCCCTGCTTTAGTTCTAAAAACTGCACTTCTAGCTGACTATGTGAACTCTCTAGGAAATAGGTCTCGAAGAATATCTCCTTAAACCTATCCCAGGTCATAATCCCTTGACGTCCTCAAGTTTTATGGGCCTGCCACCAATAACTAGCCTTTACTTTCAGCATGAATGTTGCAAAAGCAGTCTTCTGATCCTCCCCTACTCTTGCAACATCGAATACCTTCTCTATTTCCATGATCCATGTCTGTGCCTCCACGGGATTTATGGACCCACAGAATTCAGGTGGTCCAACCGCCTTGAAATCCTTAAACGTTGTACCTTGATTCTGAGGTTGATTCTGCAATGCTCCTGTTAGTAACGTCACTAGTTGTTGAATGGGGTTAGCTTCATCATTATCGTTATTGGTTCCTTCAGTGGTTCTCTGTCGGGGTGGTTGACGTCTTGGACGCATTTTCTGTTAAAAATACACTCATTAGATTATTACTGAACTCTTTTAAGTAATTTCTACTTAACTTGCCCCTATAAAAGGAATGATCACATATCACATAACACTCTGGAATAAAATAAAATAATAACTTTTATTCATTCATAATCTTTTTGAAAAACATAATAACAATAGAATCCCTGCTACTTACATTACTTTCCCGAACTACTAAAGTTTCAGGACAACATCATCATCATATCCCATAGGTTAAATGTCACTAGGGATTTACAAATTATTTAACATTTTATTAATCGCATAACAACTACGATGTTCTACTAAGATACTGCTTAGCCTTACTACGTTCTTCCTCCATAATTCAGAACATTGTTATGCGATCTAATATGTATGATGGCAGCGTCTCAAACTAAATCGGGTAACCCATGACCCGATCTTGAGCTCGATTAATCACGGTGTTGAATACACTATTCATCTCTTCCATCTTCATTCTTTTTGCTTGTCCGTCTTTCACTGCTATCCCGGCTCATTTAAAAGCTTCTTTATATGTGTCTTCGGCTCTTTCCCTCTTAGTAGCTTCTTCCTTCTGCTTGTTCTTCAGTTCTGCGATCTCCTCGATCAGTTGTTCTTTCTCTACTTCAGTATGAACTAGCTTCTCTTCGACATTGTCCAAACGTTTATCTCGATCCTGGATCTCATCGTCCTTTTGTGTCATTGAGGTCTGTTGCTCAGCTACTATCTCTTGTAACTCCTCGACGGTATCCTAAAAGTCCACATTGCGGTCATAGACTTCATCGACCATACGAGCGTTTATCAAGTTTAGTGGAATCTCTTCCTCCTCGTCCTCGTCATCCTCATTTGACTATGGCAGCTCAACGGGATCCTCCTCATCAATCTCCACATCATCATCCTCATCTTCAACCACTGTGACCAACGGGGCTGACTCCCGTGGCAGTAGTTGTTCCCAAACCACCTGAATGTCATGAGGCTCCTCCTCTATAGGCATCTGAGGTCCCTCCTCCCTAGCCTAACTGGATTCTCCGACATTAGTCATCCTGACAACAAAATTTTAAGTTTTAATTATTAATCATTACTACTCGACACTCACGAGCACATAAGTTGTAAACACATAAGCACATAAGTGTTTTATTACTTCTTCCTTAAAACTCGATAAGAGTTTATCACCACTATCTTTTCAAAAGTTACTTCCTAAGGCTTTTCCCCCACCTAAGGTTCATAATCTAAAGCTTTGATACCAACTTGTGACACCCCCAAATCTTAGTACTTCATTACCTCAAGATTTGGCGTTTACTTAATCAAAACATTCATATCTAACTACCCAATCATAATAAAAATTTAATAATAAACCTTTCCTTAAGGGATTACATTAATAAAAATCTTCCAGGTTATCTAACCTTTACATACAATCATTCAAATGTGAAAAATAAATAAACTTCATTATAATCATTGAAACTAAAGTCTGATAATAAAATATCAAAATGATTACAAATCTTCAGTACTTGTTCATCTTTCCCTTTCCCTTACTGGTGCTATGTACATCGACCTTCTCAACTTTAGCTGTAATATTTATATAAGGAAGAGTGAGAAAACAAGGCTCACTTGAAATGAAATTTAATAAAACTTTACATCAACTGCCAAATAATAGGCTCAATAGAACTGAACAATATGTTCTATTAACATTCTAAAACATACCACTGAGGGTGTAATGAGCACGAACCATGTCCACAGTTATAAGTATTCTTTCAACTTAAACTTTAACAGTCATAAGACTATAAGGACTCCACGTACTTAGGGGGATCAGCCCTTCGTACAATGTATTGTACAAACATTTTAACGCTAAGCGTAAACCCCTAATAATAGGGTTGTTCATCTCAGTATTTAGATTATAAGTCTGCACTAAAGTAAGTTTGGTTTGGATACATTTCAAGGTAATTTGGAATTCAACGAACATCAACTAAGGATTATTTGAATAAAAGGGTAATCACATTATGTTATGGAATAAATCATAAGTGAATTAACATTGTATATTAAAGTTATGCTTTAGGAATAATCTAAGAGCATAAATATTGAATAACTATAACATACCTTGCTTGAACAATATTAAGCCAAGGTTATTTAGAATTGAATATTAAGCATGCATAACGAATGGCAATTTGAAAAATAAAAGCTATTCAACATCAGTATATCAGATTATATAAACTTTCATGCTAATTAACAAGTTAAAGACAAGAATAACTTGCTCAACATCAAAATAAGGTTTAGAAAACTTGCATCATCATGAACAAACTAGATACAAGAACTTGCGAAATTATAATCGAAATAGGATAAGTAAGCTTGCACAATAATAAACAAACTAGCTCAACGAAAGTGTAGAGTTAGAAAACTTGTTTTGCGTATAAGCTAAACCGAATTAACTCGAATCATAATATCCTATATACATGTCATCATGACATAATTAGTCATTATCAATACTCTATATATCTACATAAGTATTTACATCATGTAAGTTAATAATACTAGTTAATTGTTAATAACATTCTCATTCTTAGTATAGAACTACAAAAATCATGACTTAATAGTCCTACTATTTACACATAACAATTGTTTTCAGACTTTGTGTAATAAAAACACACTATTTGACCATTCTTCTTAACTCACATGTTTGCCAGCCACGCTTTTCATTGGCCGTGTTCAATGATCTAGCATTTGGCACATGAGACACGGGTCAACGAGTGGCGCTGTATGGCGTGGTCAAGGCCATTACGACATAGAAATTACATCTTCAAGTTGCGCATTACGGCTACCGAACTTTAGTTCTCGTGACCAAATTTCTAATGTGATGATGAACAAAAGCCAATTTGGCCTACAAGCTAATTTCTAACAACCTAATTAACATGTAAAACTTACAGAGACTTCACAGAAACATAATTTAAAGACTATTAACATGATTTTACTTATATAACAACATAAACATCGAATTTAAAACAACTAATTTCACTATTTTTGATAAAACTTCACTTTTTGACATTTTCAGTGAAAATCATCCCTGTAACTTTGTTTTTCAATCAAAACAGTAAATTCAAAGTACCTTGTTTATGTTTATTAATCCTCTTTCAAATTAAATAATCAATTTATGACTTAAACAACTAATTAAACCTTAATTTTACTTTAAACTAAGCCATAATCATATATATTCATATAAACTCACTATAATATGATTTTCTTCACAAATTGCATGCATAACATGAATTAATTCATCTATAAACTTATGAACACAACTTATAACAAACAATTTATCATATAAAGCTATAAACATAAAATAATTCAACTTCTACAAGGATTTTACAAAGAATTTTGGAAGAGAAAACAGCTAAAACTTTTTGAAAAATAAAAGAGTTTAGATGATACCTTGTATTTTAGAAGATGATAACTTTTTCCTTTAATCAACAAGCTTTCTTTTCCCAATTCTTTTCTCAAAACCTCTCTAGGATTCTTTCAAGTTTTCTCTCAAGTTTTCTTTGTAATTTTTCTTCTTCTCCTCTTTTCTTCTTCTGAGTCTTTCTTCTCTATTCTAACTTACGTAGTAACAAAAATATAACGTATTATAATAATAATAATATAGGTAAAAAGTATATAACTTTAACTGACATCAGTTATAATTTTATTTGAAAATCAAAAGCCATAAGGCTTGTTTGGCTAGCTAACTAAAAATAACCCATTAAATCTTACACCTTGTTTGGTAAATACAATCAGATTAAAGACTTAATATGCATTAAGTCTTGTTTGGCAAAAACGAATTAAACTCCTTTAATTTATTTTAATAACTCCTTTATAGCAAGGTTATTTGTCACACTTTTATTTAATTAAATTTTCAATAACCAATTTAATTAATTCTAATAACAATTTATTAAGTTAATTTACACATAAATCAATACCACATAATTATATTTTTCTTTTATAATTATAACTTTATTTAATCAACTAACACATCATTTTAATTACAAATTCACATTAAAATATAATAATTCATTTAATCATTATAAACTCTCTAATTTAATTATTAAATTAAATTAGTATATTATCTCATAACAATTAATTTTCTTAACTCCTTAATTATTTACTTTGTTGGGCTTTACATAAAAGCATACAATGAAATTAAAATTTTAAAGCAATTTTGAAACCCTAAAACAGGATCCATGCGAAAATCAATTAATTCAGAGGTTTAGAGATTATACCAGAGATATAAACAAAAACGAGAATCAAACCCATCGCCTCGAATCTCCAACGCATACAAACCGATTATGCTTCTCTAGATCCACACGAACGCCTCACGAACCAATTAACGATTCTCGCAATAAGAAGGACTTGCGATACTAGCCACCAAAAGGAATGGATTTTGAAACTGCTTTCTCTCTAGTCTCTCTCTCTAAGAAGCGGCTAGGGTTTTTCAATTATGATATCTAACCCTAAGTAGTCGCTATATATCATATATATAGTAGTTAAAAGGAATTAATCAAAATCAAAACCTAATTTTATAAAATCCAAATATATATATATATATATATATATATATATCTTTAATTAAGTCTTACTTAATTAATATACATATATACAAATTATCCTTTTAATTTAAATTAAATGATTTAAATACTATTAATCATATTAATATATTTAAATCCTTAAAATTTAAATTAATTCCCTTTTAAATAACGTTACATGTGTGACCTTATAGGTTATTATTACGTTGGCAATAATTTTAAAATCATATTATAAAATTATAAATGTGAAAGCTGCATCTAGTAATGCATCACCGCTACCCAAGTAATAATAAGATCGATGATTTGATGCAACCTTTTGTGACCAATGTTTCAATGCAATTTAATCCTTTTAACCTTAATATCCTAGATTAAACTCGAGTCATGGAATGTGTCATACTCTTCATAATTTAATCTGAAGTTTTCTTGATCAATGAGTAGACTATATGAAACAAATCACTATTTGAGCATGGCCATGCATTTCATAGTCCTACTCAATCAAGAGGCCTATGGATATCACCCATAATATATAGGATGGTTAAATTCCATCTAGATCACTCATATTTCTCACACGATTAATGATGAACCCAATAATCACCTTTATAGTCCACCCTATTAAAGGTGACATTTGATGATATCAAAGTACATAAATTCTCGTGTAGTAATATAAATGATTTCGTGCTCTGAGGACCATTACATCATTGTCACTATGAGAATTGCTAATGACACTTCGCATAATGTTCCATATAGAATTCTCATGGTGGGTCTGTCCAGTAAGTCGTTCTCTAATATGTACCTATGCATTGACTTAATATCTCATATATTTATGACCAATGAGATTTGGTCATCCGTCAATCCACATACTAGTCTCAATGCATCATTGTTGTCCCATCAACAATGATACTCGACTAGGGACATTTAAGAACACTGATACTAATGGTAATATATAATCTCATGTTCAAGTCACATACTTGAAACTATATAATTTGTATCACTATTCTAAGAAATTTTATTATGTTAACAATTATATTACGCAGTAAATAAAACCATAATAAAATCATATATTTATTCAATCAAATATAATATCAAAACGTTAAGCAATTATATCAAATAATTGGCCTCTAGGGCATAAACTCTAATGAGTCTCCCACTTGCACTAGAGCCAATCACTCATGTACCTAATACCCATGGAAGTAGTGTGACCGTCAGTGGCTTCCTAACTGCGACAAAGCCTTGAATTAGTGGATCTGCAACATTATCATCATTGGCACTCTTCCTATATGTACATCTCCTTTATCAATGATTTCACGGATGAGATGGTACCGCCTAAGTATATGCTTGGATCGTTGGTGAGATCTGGGTTCCTTAGCTCGTCAATGGCTCCATTATTATCACAAGATAGAAACAACCGGATCAACAATGGTTGGAACAACACCAAGTTCAATGATGAACTTTTTTAATTCATACTGACCTCCTTGCCGCATCTAGAAGCAAAGAATATACTCGACCTCTGTTGTAGAATCACTCATCGCTCTTGCTTCAACTTTTCATTATGACAAGACCACCATTAAGGCAAAACACAAAACCCGACCGAGACTTATAGTCATCATTGTCGGATCCGAAACTAACATCTGTGTAACCCTTTACTTTGCTAGTTCGTCTTCACCTCCATATACCAAGAATGAATCCTTAGTCCTTTTCGGTGCTTGAGGATATTCTTGATCACGTCCGATGACCTTCACCGATTCGATTGTATCTGCTCGTCATGCTCAAAGCATACGAGACATCCTGGACAAAGTACATATCATTGCATACATGATAGATCCAATTGTCAAGCATAAGGGATCTTTCTCATACGCCCTCATCATCTTGTGATTTAGGACATTGGGCCTTAGAGATCTTTACACCATGAGTCACGGGTAAGTTTCTCTTCGCTTTCTTGCATGTTTGAACTGCTTTCAACACTTTATCAATATATGTACTCTATAGATCTTGATACCTAAAATGTAGGCAGCATCGCCCAAATCTTTCATGGAGAAACATTTTCCTAACCATGTTTTTAGAATGTCATTCCCAATAATTAATATGTCATCAACATATAATACTAGGAATACAATGTGACTCCCACTAACCTTCTTATATACACAAGGTTCATCTTCATTTTTAATAAAGCCAAATTCTTTGACTGCTTTATCAAATCGAAGATTCCAACTCCGAGAGGCTTGCTTCAATCCATAAATGGATCGCTGCGCTTTACATACCTTTCCAAAGATCCTTTGGGTGGCAAAACCCTCGTGTTGTGTCATATACACATCCTTAAGGAGATTTCCGTTAAGGAAAGCGCTTTTGACATCAATCACGATTTCGTAATCATAAAAAAGCTGCAATAGCAAAGTAAGATCCTGATGGATTTAACCATTGCCACTTTGGAGAGAAGGTTTCATCATAGTTAACACCTTGAATTTGTTTGAAACCTTTTGCTACCAAATACCTTTATAGGTTTGTACATTACCATCCATGTCGGTTTTCTTCTTGAAAACCCACTTGCACCGATTGGTTTTACCTTTGGTGGATCAACCAGTCCATACTTGGTTAGTATACATGGAGTCCATCTCGATTTCATGGCTTCAAGCCATTTCTTAGAATCTGGTCCATTCATAGCTTCTTGGTAGGAAGCAGGCTCATCTTGATCTATGAGCATCACATCGCCAGCTTTTTGAGTCACAAGATATCCATAATATCTCTCGTGCTCTTGGCGTGTCCTACCAGATCTACGAATGACTTGTGTAATTTGAAAGCGAGTTCACTTTCCACAATTTCTTGTGGTTCTGCTCATGTTCCAACTTCAGTTCAATGATATTTTGTGGTTCTCGAATTTCTTGAGTTCTACTTTCCTCCCACTTTTTCTTTAGAGACAAATTCTCTTTCTAGAAAATACCACCGAGAAACAACCACTTTGTTCTCGGAAGGTTTGTAGAAATAATACCCTTTTGTTTCCTTTGGGTATCCCACAAAATTACATTTGTCGATTTGGGTCCGAGCTTGTCGAAATTCGGGACGTTTCTGAACGCCGCAACCCCAAATCTTCATGAATCGACATACTAGGACGTTTCCCACCCACATTTCATATGGTGTCTTCCGAACCGCCTTTGTAGGAACACGGTTAAGTGTGAATGCACCTCTCTAGGGCATGACCCCGTGCTTATTGGAAGATCTGTATGACTCATCATTGATCGTACCATGTCTAACAAGGCTCGATTCCTCCTCTCGGATACACCATTCCATTGCGGTGTTCCGGTGGAGTGAGCCGTGATATAATACCACACTCCTTTAGAAGGTCATCAAAGTCTTGGCTTAAGTATTCACCTCCTCGATCGGATCGAAGGGCTTTTATGCTTTTGCCAAATTGGTTTTGAACTTCATTCTTGAATTCCTTGAACTTTTCAAAGGATTCGGATTTGTGTCTCATAAGATACACATATCCATATCTACTAAAGTCATCAGTAAATTTAATGAAGTAATAAAACCTACCTCTTGCTAACGAACTCATGGGTCCACGTACATCACTATGTATAAGTCCCAATACATCGCTAGCCCGTTCACTATGTCCAGTGAAAGGGGCTTTAGTCATCTTGCCTAATAAACAAGACTCACATTTCTCATATGATTCAAAATCAAATGAATCCAAGAACCCATCTTTATGGAGTTTGGATATGCTTCTCATTTATATGGCCTAAACGCAAGCGATGCGAGAGATATGTCTGATTTGAATAATTTGATTTAAATCGTTTTGTATTTATGTTATAGATAGGCATTTCTAAATCAAGAATATAGAGACCGAGTTAAACAATTGTGCAATACCATAACAAATATCATTTAAGTAAAACAAACAACGATTGTTCTTTATTATAAATGAAAACCTTTCTTGTCCAAACAAGAAAGCGAAATAATGTTTTTGCTTATAGCGGGCACAAAATAACAATCTTCTAATTCTAAAACTAGCCCGGTGGGCAAAGATAAATGATAAGTTCCTACGGCCAAAGTCAAAGAACTTTTTGCTCTATTTCCAACTCGTAGGTCAACCTCTCTTTTAGCAAAGTTCTACTCCTTCGGAGACCACCACATTAACAACACAAATGTGAGAACCACATCCAAAGATCCAATACCCATGATGTAGAAGTAGACAAGTTGACTTCTATAACATATATACCGAATCATAAGTCGATTTCCTTTTTTTCTTCACTTCTTCCAGATAAGCATGACAGTTCCTTTTCCAGTGTCCAGGTTTTCCACAGAAGTGACATTCACCTTCCTTAGCCACCCCACCTTTAGGTTTTAAAGCCTGTTTGGTTTTGGAATTGGGTTTGGCAAAAGATTTAGATCCTATCTTCTTCTTGCCTTTCCAATTTCCCTTAGCATTCCCCTTTTGCACCATCATTATGGGAGCGGGTCCTGCCTTTTTCATGTTGTTCTCGACAGTTCTTAACATGCTCAACAACTCAATAAGGGGTTTCTCAATTTCATTCATAAGATAGTTCATAACAAATTGAGAGTAGTTGTTGTTCAAAGATTGCAAAACAAGATCAGTTTGGGCTTCCGGAGTGATTGGAAAACCCAACCTATCAAGGTACTCAATATACCCAATCATTTTCATCACATGTGGACCAACTGGATCACGTTCACCCATTTTGCAGTGATACAACGCCTTGCTTGTATCATACCTCTCCTGTCGAGCATGCCCTTCGAACAATTTCTTGAGATGCTCGATCATCTCATAAGCATCCATCAACTCATGTTGCTTCTGAAGCTCAGCGTTCATGGTTGCTAGCATGACACAACTCACATCCAGAGCAACATCTTGATGCTTCTTGTAAGCATTATGCTCCGCACGTGGTGCGCTGGATGTGGTCTTGCTGCAGAATGGGCCCATCAAGGACATATAGCTTACGCTCTTGTTTGAGGACAATCCTCAAGTTCCTATGCCAGTCAAGGAAATTAATTCCACTTAGCTTATCCTTTTCAAGGACTGGTCGTAATGAAAGACTATTTGTGTTGTTGTTGTTTGCCATTTTATATCTATAATTTATAAGTGCAACAATAATAAGTCAAATTACAGAGTTGATATTATATAATTGATAATAGTACATTCAAAATATACTTCCCACTATTTTATTCAAATTAATAGCCCTCGCCATTAATTCGGAAAGCATTTTCTATTAAATCTTTCTAGTGAGCCAAGATCCATATTTCATTATGCCTTAAGTTAGCTTTGGCTATTCTCTCAAAACATAATTATTTAGGTAGACAACCCTTTGTCAATTATATCATATATAACTCCTGGATAGTTTGGTAAACAACATTTGTTTCTAGTCCATCTAATGGTACCAACCAAACTCTATGCCTCTAAGTCCACAATCTTATTGAGATAACTTAGTTAAGTCGGACCCAATGATTTTAATAGTTTGGATATCACAATTATCCTATCGCATCTTACCTAGATAAATAGGGTACTTTGCTTTGGCAAACCTACATCTATGATCAAGGTCTTGATGAGTGTTATTCATTGGAAGGCATCTCGATTTAGACTTAATAATTTAATGAGGATTTTATTAATTTAGATCTCACCAATTTTAATCTTGTTAAGCATGCACATTATTAATCATATCATATCACATACAAGCATAAATAAAGTGCAAAATTAAATGTGTCACGCTTATGGCCAAATCCATCGTCAATCTTTTCAAGCTAATGAAAGATTGAAGGTCAATCTAAGGTGGTAAAAGATCTTAAAATAAATAACTTCCTTGGATCTTCCTCTAGCATCGCCTCCTCTCCATCATCATCTTTCCATTGTGTTCTCCATCTTGACATCTTCATCAATTCTGATTATTACATGACATAAAGAAACCTCGAGTTACATTCGAGGGATTTAGATGAGAAGAGAATATTACATTAGAATTTATAGAAGGCACGACATGCAAGCCGTATTTCAAAACCAAAAACCACTAACCTATGGGTCAAAAGGCCATAATCATGCACCATGCATATCACAATAAGCACATAACAATTTATATATAATTAAAGAAAACTATATATAAAATATAGGGGACACGACCATCGTGTATTGCTGCGACGGGGTCCAACAGGGTCTCTTCTCAGCGGTGGTCCCATTGATCGGGGTCGGTAGCGCGAAAAAAATTTCAACTATTACATATTGCAAATTTTTTTTCATACGAATCTCTGAACAGTTTCAGAATCATACATTTTAATCCACCAAAACACCCATAATAACAAATCATATATGCCCACTTTCGATTTAATCATATTAAAACGAATAACAAAGACACCAAAATTTATCATATATTTCCGGTTTGATTTAATCATATTAAAACGAATAACAGTACACCCAGAATTTATCATATATTTCCAGTTTCGATTAATCATATTAAAACGATTCTTTATGCTTCTAATCCGATTAGAATAGTTATATTGTTAGTCCACCGATTAAAGATACGATTAACAGTATCATCATATATATTACCAGAATACACATACAACGGAATATCATATATTCAATTTTATATCTGTAAACATGCATCATCATATATCATATATATCGAATACAATTAAAACACGTAATCAATTAATCTTTTCGCAAGTAGCTCGATACCACAACTTGGGCTTCGACATAAAACGCATACAATGAAATTAAAATTTTAAAGCAATTTTGAAACCCTAAAACAGGATCCATGCGAAAATCAATTAATTCGGAGGTTTAGAGATTATACCACGAGATATAAACAAAAGCGAGAATCAAACCGATCAAGCCTCGAATCTCCAACGCAATACAAACCGATTGCGCCTCTACAGTATCCACATGAACGCCTCACGAACCGTCGAACGATTCTGCAATAAGAAGGACTTGCGATACTAGCCACCAAAAGGAATGGATTTTGAAACTGTTTTCTCTCTAGTCTCTCTCTAAGAGCGGCTAGGGTTTTTCAATTATGATATCTAACCCTAAGTAGCTGCTATATATCATATATATAGTAGTTAAAAGGAATTAATCAAAATCAAAACCTAATTTTATAAAATCCGAATTTATATATATATATATATATATATATATATATATATATATATATATCTCTTAATTAAGTCTTACTTAATTAATATACATATATACAAATTATCCTTTTAATTTAAATTCGTGATTTAAATACTATTAATCATATTAATATATTTAAATCCTTAAAATTTAAATTAATTCCCTTTTAAATAACGTTCTATGTGTGTGACCCTATAGGTTATTATTACGTTGGCAATAATTTTAAAATCATATTATAAAATTATAAGCAAAGTGGCGGCATCTAGTAATGCATCTTTTGCTACCCAAGTAATAATAAGATCGATGATTCGATGCAACCTTTTGTGACCAATGTTTCAATGCAATTTAATCCTTTTAACCTTAATATCCTAGATTAAACTCGAGTCATGGAATGTGTCATACTCTTCATAATTTAATCTGAGTTTTCTTGATCAATGAGTAGACTATATGAAACAAATCACTATTTGAGCATGACCATGCATTTCATAGTCCTACTCAATCAAGAGGCCTATGGATATCACCCATAATATATAGGATGGTTAAATTCCATCTAGATCACTCATATTTCTCACACGATTAATGATGAACTCAATAATAACCTTTATAGTCCACCCTATTAAAGGTGACATTTGATGATATCAAAGTACATAAATTCTCGTGTAGTAATATAGCGATTTCAGGTCGGAGGACCATTACATCATTGTCACTATGAGAATTGCTAATGACACTTCGCATAATGCTCCATATAGAATTCTCATGGTGGGTCTGTCCAGTAAGTCGTTCTCTAACATGTACCTATGCATTGACTTAATATCTCATATATTTATGACCAATGAGATTTGGTCATCAGTCAATCCACATACTAGTCTCAATGCATCATTGTTGTCCCATCA
This sequence comes from Panax ginseng, assembly GCA_020205605.1. Taxonomy (NCBI): domain Eukaryota; kingdom Viridiplantae; phylum Streptophyta; class Magnoliopsida; order Apiales; family Araliaceae; genus Panax; species Panax ginseng. Next base: position 65,227,106 of record CM035136.1, read on the forward strand.
ACAATGATACTTTCGACTAGGGACATTTAAGAACAACGATACTAATGGTAATATATAATCTCATGTTCAAGTCACATACTTGAAACTATATAATTTGTATCACTATTCTAAGGAATTTTATTATGTTAACAATTATATTACGCAAGAAATAAAACCATAATAAATTCATATATTTATTCAATCAAATATAATATCAAAACGTTAAGCAATTATATCAAATAATTGGCCTCTAGGGCATAAACTCTAACATTTACTTAACAAATAATTAACCAATTCAGTCAAATCAAATTAAATATTTATTAAATATTTATTCAATAATAAACACATCCATTAAATATTTATATAATTCAATAAATATTTAAAATTACAATTTAAAATTCTGGATTGTTACATCTTCTTTCTTAGTTTCAATATAAGCCAACTCTTTTTCTCATAAAATAAAATACATACAATGCATAATCCCAAACGTCCCAAAATCGACATTTTACTAAAGATAATATTAAATTATCAGTTACCAGAATTTAATATATATTATTTAAATTATTTATTATAATTACAATTCAAAATTCAAAAGCCATAAGGCTATGTTTGGGTAAAACACTTTAAAAATAAAGACTTAATGTCTTTAAGTCTTGTTTGGCAAAACTAAATTAAACTCCTTTAATTTATTTTAATAACTCATTTATAGCATAGTTTATTGTCACACTTTTATTACCAACTTAAATTAAAAGCATTATAATAATCCATTTAATCCCTATCAACTCTCTAATTTAATTATTAAATTAAATTAGAATCTTATCTCATAATCATTAATTTCCTTAACTCATAAATTATTTATTTAACAAATAAATAATCAAATCAAATCACATTAAACAAATATTTATTCAACAATAAACACATCAATTAAATATTTATATAATTCAATAAATATTTGGAATTACAATTTAAAATTCTGGATTGTTACATCATTTCCTCCTAACAAGGATTCTGTCCCCAGAATCACAACTCAAACAAATCAATCGTCACATATGGTATGCAATTGGATAGAATTTTCTGGGCAAAAAAAATTTCTTGTTACATTTGACGAGCGCGCACCTCGCCATCTCCATTCATTCCAGAAGCCATGATTCATGCCATAACATGGAAAGTGTTTTCTGGGCTAGAAGCGCTTGTGCGCTGTATCCGAGTGTATTACGAAGCCTTGTTGCTGCTTACGACACCGATTCTTAATTTTTTTTAATTTTAATATTTATTTCAATTAAGATAAATTGTTTATTTTGAATTTGAATATGATTAAAATACAAGTTTTATATTAACTTGGAATTGGATTCCACGTTCGTTTGAATAAAAGAGTTTATTCAAGAGTTTTATATTAATTTATAATTGGATTCCACGTTCGTTTGAATAAAAGAGTTTATTCATATATGGAATAGGATTCCATGTTTCCTAGAATAAAGGAGTTTATTAACATATGGTATAGGATTTCATGTTTTCTAAAATTAAAGATGTTTAATTTTGATAAGGAATAGGATTCAACATATTCTATTTTTCCAGCAATTTTAAGTTAAAATAAAGGAGTTTGTTTTGCACTTGAAATTGGATTCCTTATTAATTAAAATAAAAGAGTTTATTTTGATTTGGAATTTGATTAAAAATATAGGAGTTTATTTTTATTCAAAATTAGATAAAATAAAATAAAGAAATTTATTATGATTTAAATTTTGATTAAAATAAAGGAGTTTATTTTTATTTCAAAATTAAATTTTTTAATAAATTTAAAAATACCCATTAAATTGATATCGATACATATATGGAATGGATTTATTATTCATGAGATGAATGTTATATATTGATGCATATGGTGATATGTATGAAAATAAATGGGATTAATTATGGACTATTGATAAATGTGATTGAATTTTATTTTAGTTGGATGCATGAATGTATGGATTTTATTAAATGGGGTAAGCGTACCTCGTCTTCTCTAATTTTTTTCTTAATGTAAATTCTATCTCTCTCCTATGTACTTCCCCTTAACTGTTGATCAAGGTTTCTATTTATTTTAAATAATTTTGTAATAGGAATAATTATAATTATTTTGAAGAATTGGATATCAAAGAGCAAGGAGTGCTTGAAGACCCATTTTGTAATGGAGTACGGGTTTAAATGTAATAGTTATATTTAAATTTATTTCGTGCACCATAGGTTTGACCTCTTGGTTCACTTGGTAGCTCTAGTGAACCCAACTAGAATAAAGTTCATAATCAATCTGGGTAGAATATAGTATTCTATATGTGCATGCTTATTGTAGACACTCAAATTTTTATTGCAGGAGGGCAGATTCGTCTCTCAGAGATAACCCTGGAAGACAGCTCATATCCAGTCCGGATAATACCGGAAGTTCAGTCTCAACCCCGGAACACACACCGGGAGTATTAGTTCCAACCTCGGAGATAACCCCGAGGCATGCAATTCCAATACCGAAAATTCCACCAGAGAAGACCGATCCATTTCGGAGATAACCCTGAGATATTCAGTCTCAGTCCCAACACTAGGAGTAGCGGTTACCAACCTTGGAGATAACCCCAAGGAATGCAGTTCCAGAGATAACCCCGAAAATACTTATTTCAAATGCAATCAGCTTCCACCTCAACACTCACACCGAGGCACTCAGTACAACACCCAGAGAAAACACCGAGAAGACAGGCACACCTCAGAGATGACACTGAGGACCTTCAACACTTGTAGCAGTCCAATCTCAAAGATAACCCTGAGCAATGTTTGCTTTATCAGCCCAAACCGTAGATCGATAACCCCGGTAAGGGAAAAAGTCGTCATCTTGCCACCTTGACGCCACATCGCGCTGTCTCAACATTTCAACACAAAAAATGTCCCATAAGAACCAAGGAGGTCTAATCCCGAGTGACTATTACGCAAGACAACGGATAGAATTTGAAGCTTGAAGACAAGAGGGCATGGTCCCATCTTCCTAACTTTGTACAACCTCTAATCCCATGTTATTGCGTAACTCTCAACAACAGCGGTCCGAAATAGGTCTTACACACATCAGTCGGATGCCCGGATTGCAATTCTGAAAGTTCGAGTGGACATTACAGTGTATACGTGCACGTACTTTGAGACAGCGGGACCCGCGAAGCCTGGGGCAACCCGACCAGCCGCAGGTACATCTACAGCCTAGCCACAGGTCCCCCCTCTATAAATAGAGGGCTTGGGGTGGCCATTTTGTAAGAGAAAAAGGCAAGGAAGCCCTGTCCAATTTGCTCCGTACTCACCCTAGACTGAGTGCTTTCTCATTTTAAACACTTGTGAGCTCACGTGATAGCTACTTTTTGTGTATTTATGGGGGGCCGAGTGTTCATCCTTTAAAGATATAGAAGTCTTCTTTAGCGTAACCGTAAGCCTTCTTACACACTTTAAAGTCTTTCTCTTCATCTTTGCACACTATTATTCACATTGTGAGTCGAGTTGCATGTGTGTTTGCCTCTACTTTGGTATGTGGTTTTATTTCATTTGTACATATATATATATATATATATATATATATATATATATATATATATATATATATATGTGACTAACTTTATCGAGTTATGCCGCGATTGAGCCTAGACTTCGATCTGGAGCGTTTATTTGCTTTCGTGTATATATATATATACACACACACATTTATATATATGAACTGTGTGTCGAACTTTGTTCGATGAGCCTGGATTTTACATCCTGGAGAGTTTACTACTTTAATATATATATATATATATATATATATATATCAACTGTTATCGAACTTTGTTCGATGAGCCTGGATTTTATATCCGGTGCGTTTACCTCTTTATATATATATATATTTACATTTAGTCCCGCCTGGAGTTTACTTCGTGGTGGTTGATTGCTTTTACAACTTTATTTACATTTCTGATCCCCTATGGAGGTGCTTCGTGGTGGTTGATCACGTCTGTATATATATATTTATAGCTTTTATATATATACATGCTTACTGCTTTATTATGAATTGTGGCATCATGTGAGCCTAGGAATCATGTGATCACAGATTCAGTTTACTGGATCTAGATTTGGTTCCCATGATGGACATTTCAAGTTGTAAGCAACTTGTAAATTTATTAATGATGTTTGAATTTCCTCAGATGGTTTTCATATCCACGATGAGTTCGACACTATTTTGTATATTATTTTATCGAAGATGCTTCGCATCTCAGAAAATTAAAAAACAATCAAGCCCAACACTTAATAAAATGGGAGTGTAAAAGGTCTCAATTACTATTGAGCACAAGGGTTTGAAAAACCTCTTTTTATAAAACATCACTGCTATATCTTTTTAAAACTAAATTTTTACACAAATTCAAACCCTGTGTATATAGGTGCGAATGAGGCCTCGCACTACTTCCAAATAATTGCACATTGATCCACACACACACACATTCATATAACAATTTCTTAAAAAGTGGCGGTCACCGTGTTAACACGGATGTCGGGGGGGCCTAACACCTTCCCTCCGCATAATCAAGTCCCCGGACCCTAATGAATCTCGGTTTCACCGACCTGTTTAGCAGTGTCACATCATTGGGTCAATGTGAAAACCTTTTCTCGGTTGTGTTGGTACAACCATATAAAAAACCAACTGGCAACTCTTAACAGTCCATCGTCGACATTATAAATGTCGGACCTTTTTCTCTCATTTTTCAAACAAATCTCACCTAACATGAGAACATAAAAGAACAAGTAACGAAAAGGGACAAATAAAAATCCCGACGTCGACAAGTGGCGACTCTGCTGAGGATCTACCAGTAAGAGGACTTAAGCCGCTATTACAAGCTTTTTAAAATTGTGAAGATGAGTTTTATAATTCTGTTTGAATTAAGATTTTGGGTGATGATATATTTTGATGATTAAAAATATGTTTTAACATATGTAATGAGTATAGATACGTGTTATCATATTCTATGCATAATTAACCATTTAAGAACAAGAGTTGAGATAAGTTAATGTATGCACATAACGTGCTCGATAAAATGCCTAAGAGTAATAGTGTTTTCTAAACTTTGGTATACAAAGTGTCTAACTAATGGCTAATATTGGATATCTAAGTATGAAAAGATGATAATACAAGAATAATAATGGAAAGAAATCGAAAAGGGTAATTTTTGATTTATGAAGGAAAATTAAACATGTAAACAATGTGTTGAATATGCATTTTTGAAACCAAAGTGGTATAATAAAATTGTGTGATATACGCACATTAAACTACAAGTGTGATAGTCTAGCATGTGTGGTGATGAAAATGAAAAATAAAATCGAGTTGCATATAAAATAGTTAGATGTCTATAAAGACATTATAAATGATAATAAGATATAGTAAGGTCTTAGAATAAATTTGACCATGAGATTGAGTATTGATTTTATTTATTATCAATCTCACATACAGTGTAGGTTGTACAAGGACGCGAAGTATTAGCGTGTTGGTAAAACGCCGGTAAAGGGAAGTCTTTTAGTTCCTTTTTGCTATGTGAACTTGATGATGATCTGCTTTAAAATTTTAGTGTGTGATGTATTATATATGTCAAAATTATGAAATGTGAAAGTCAATCTATGACTATGATGATTGAACTATGAATGTTGATTGATTAAGGAACTCAATCTTTATAGTTGTTATGTGAACTATAACATGTATGCTATGTTTGTTTATGATTATTCTTGTATGTTGAGCATGTTATTATATGCTACGTGATGCATGAAAACTGTTAGATTTTCTTTGAAATTCATGTCGAGCTCATTCTTGTAAATAACCATTTTGCAGATTCAAGAATTGAAGGTAACGCTATATGTGCTACTTGATTGTTATGGATCAAAAGTGATATATGAAGATTTAATATCCTAGCTAAGTTGTTATTCTTGTAAACCATGTCTAATGTTTCGAATAATGTATTAATGTTGAATTGTAATATTGTTTTGTGAATGTAAACTATTGTAGTATTAAAATGATTCTGAGATATTTAGATGTAAAGGTTGAAGGTTTTGGGAACGAGGATAGTTTGTAATAGAAAATTTTAATTATTCCGCAAATTTCAATGGTTGTATTATCGTGTAATGATGTAAAATTAGAGGTTGAATGTATTATTAATGAATCAAGTCGAGAATTAAATTGTATGAATTTTGGGGTCAAATGGTGGGTATCAAAGTTGTAGGTTATAAACCTTAGGTACGAGCAATCAGTAGGCTATAACCTTAGAGAAGAAGAATGTGAAGATAATGAAAGAATAAGCTCAGATAGAGTTTGAACAATAAGAAGTAATTTAAGAAATTTATAAAGAAGGGATTAAAACATGCGTAAGAGGATTCAAAAAAGAATCTCGTAGAGTTATAAGGAATATGAATGTGGGGTTACCCAACTCCAATAATAAGGATGTAAGGTGATAATAAATAGAAAATGTCTATAAAAAGAGAATGATAAAGAAGTTAGGAATAGAGAGTTATATCTAAGTGGTACAATTGTACTCTTTTGTAGTTGATGTATGGTATTTGGGCTAAATGATTCCTTCATAGAGCGGAGGTATATACGAACTAGTAACTCGGAACCTAGTTTGTTGGTTGTTTGTGAGAAACCACTCAGCGTACCATATTGAAACTGTTAGAGACTCAATGTGTACCAAGTGTAGAAATGGATACGTATGATGAAAGTGTAGAACTCAAATGAAATTTTGAGCGATGTAAATGAAGTTAGAAATTCTTAAAGGAAGAAATTTTTTTTATAAACAAGAAGATTCAAAGAAGAATCTAAGAGATATAAAGATAAGAAATGGGAGTTTCCTAACTCCAAAAGCCAAGATAACGAGTAATGTAAGTAAATGATGAAAAAGAGAAGAATGAGGATCGTAAACAAAACGATCACGAGTTAAGAAAAGAATTTTAAGGGAGATGATTATAGAATAAGATCACGACGTTAGTGCATTTAAGTTATAAAAGAAAGATGGTCTATAATGTTTAAATAATTATAGCTTAATGCTATGAAGATGGAGTACTATGAAATAGTATGAGATAACTCATGAGGAGTTATAGATGATGTGATACGAGGAATTCGTATCAAGCAAAGAGCAAGTTATAAGCAAGATAGAGTTAGGTGGGATTTCAATTGAGGACTCATGTGATGGCTGAGTTGTACAAATCTTTGTATGGGCGAGGGTTTTGTGATTGCACTCTGTTTATCACATTAATAATCATTGGAATGTTTGTGTCGCGCTATTTGATTATCATATTGAGAAGGTGATTCTTTTCTCATGTGTATAACAGATAGGTAGAGTATAGTTAGAGAATATTATAATGTTAAGTGTTCGTGACTCATAATTATATTGTATGTTTTTGAACCCCTCAGCGAATGGACGCCTATGGTCTGACTAGGATAAGTTCTTAAACTCATATGATTGTGGCAAGTTCCTGAACTCATAACGTGTGGTAAGTTTGACGAACCGGGTATAGATAAGTGTAAATGGAGTATTGAGGATGATAGGAATAGATAGACCTATTAAGCAATGGATCATTATAGAAAATGGAGTTGATGGTGGAAGCATAGGTACTTTAAATCAACTAGCTATGCTAGACTTTCGAAATTTATTGACTTCGTGCTGATGTTTACACTTCTATTTTCTTGAAAAACATTGGATCAAATGATGGAACTAATGAGTTTTAACAACAATATTGTTATTCGTATGTCTATGCTAATTGCTTCGGCTAGACAAAAAAGATTTACAATATATCAAAATGTATTTTATATCATTAATGCATCATGTAACCTGGTGCAAAGATGATAAAAACGATGGAGTCATCAATGCAGTATTACCTAGTGTTGGATGTGATCTAAGGATCGTCATTACTATGGTATGATGTAGTATGATAAAATCACCAAATGATTTTAATCCTCAACCTGAATTTGTAAATACAAGTGCGGTATCTTGACGTCATAAAAAGATTTTTGAGATTTCTTTGAGATATGAGAATACATATGTATGTATGTATATGTATATTTTGGTTGATGTCCGAATTATTGTAGAGGTCTATGCTATTTGATTCAGCTAGACAAATATTGAAAGATGTTCATGAAATTCAAGAGTTTCTTGAGAAGTTATGCCAAACCCAATTGTTTTGGTGCGGATTCAGATGTTGAAAAGCTGAGATGAACAACCCTATTATTAGGGGTTGCGCTTAGTTTTATACTTTGCGCTAAAATGTTTGTATACAATACATTTACAATAGGTTGATCACCTAGAGTACTTGCGGAGGGTGTTTTCAGTCTTTGTGATTGATAAACATTCTGCCAAAGAGGGTTTAAAGTGTGAAGAACCGGGGGTGAAGCACTATTAAACCTAGAGAATAGAGTTCATGGTCTTGTGACCCTTAGCATGATTTGGAATCTTTTAAATTCCTGAGTTATTCATAATACTTCCCAATTATTGAACAATTATGAAGGATTCTTGTTATTCTGCAAGATGGAAGTGAAAAAGAAAAGTATTCCTTAGAAAGAAGTAAGTCGTAAAATACGACACTGAATGATGGATATGTTGAATAAGTGAGAAAAGAAATTTTGAAGTGAGAAGGATGTGAGTTATCAAAGAATAATGTGAAACTTTTAATCGAAAAGTTTAATAATTGTAGAATGATGTTTGTGGAAAGAAAGTGGTTATAGAAACCGATGAATGAATGAAGTAGTGACGTAAAAATCTACTTTGATAGATTGAATGAATAAAGATTAATAAATAAATAAATAAAAAATTCGAGGATGAAATTCTTAGAAGAAGGGGTGAATGTAATGTCCCGAGAGTTTGATCATATAATATATGATAATTATCCTTAGAGGAATATAATGAACGGGTCAAAGAATATGTAATACTCAAATATAATTGAGTCTAAGTAAATATTATGAAATAAAACTTATAAGAATTTATTATCAAGAATGGTGAGAGTAGAAAATATAAAACCTATATTAAGGTAATGTGTTGAAGTTATTCAATGAATAGATTTGAGGAAAACTTTGAGTAAGGTAGGGTTTGGTGATTCCGAGGACTAATCCTTATAAGGAGGGAAGGATGTGACATCCCGATTTTTAGAAATTATAAATGAGAATTTTATAAATAAAAGTATTATTTATGAGATATGTTGGGTGTGAGTATGTGTATGTCATATATTGTAGAATATGTGAATTGATGTGAAGAGAATGTTATATATTAATTTTAATATATATAAATATTTAATTGAATTATTTATTGAGTTAAATAAATAAATTTTGTTTTGATTATAGAGTAATGTAATTAAGTATGGCAGATTAATTAAATGAATATTTAGTATTTAATTTAATTAATATAATAATTTTATGTTATAGTTCTAATTTAATTGAGATAATTAAATTAGATGAGTTATGTGATGATTGTTACACAAAAAAAATTATAATTTACAAGTAAATATAATTATGTGACAATTTGATGAGATTGATTAATGTTAAGCTATTGATTAATTAAAATAATGAGTATTTGCCAAACATGGTCTTAGGCTTTTCAAGTTCAAATTGGTGAAACCTATGTATTAACTAATAATTAGTATATCTAATAATTACTAGGAGTTACATATATTATATATTACTAGTATTGTATATTATATGTATATACTACAAGTTAGTATGTTAGTTTAAAAAACAAACCAAAGAAAGAAGAAGAGAGTTAGAGAGAGTTGTAGGAGAAGAAGAAGAGGAAGAAAAAGAAGAAGAAGGGAAAGCTTTGAGAAGACAAAACAAGCCCCATCATCATCATCTTCATCTCTCTCTTAAATTCACACTAATAAAGTTATAATCTAAATTCTTTGTTTTAATTATATTTTTATGTTCTTCATAATGTAGATAATTGTTATGTAGAAGTTGTATTGAGAAATTGAGAGAGATAGAGAGAAATAGAGGAATTGAGATGAGCTAGAAGAACAAGAAGAAGACAAAAAAAAATTAGAAGAAGGTAACTTCTAAACTCTTATTTAATCCTTGATTTTTTTTGGGTAGATTTATATTCTAGGGTAGTAGATCATGCTTAATCTGTTTGTATTTGTTTAGTCTTGGATTATCAAGAATCAAACAAGAGGATTCAAGAAAGAAAATGAAATGGAAAGAAAATTTGAAGAACAAAATTCGTAGGTTTTTAGTAATTATGGACATATCTTGTGAAATTCATACCTCTTTGGGTATAATGAGTTAGAAAGTGAGCCTTATATCAAATCGAAGATATGGAAGTAAGCTATATTCTGAAAGTGGAATTACATGAAAACGCTTTGTAGATTTCTTGCAATGTCTGTTTTAGTAAAGCTGGTACGAAGGGAAAATAATCTGTCCAGAAAATCAAAACTGTTACGGTTTCTGACTTTGAAAAATTCATATAAATTCGTGTGTTTTGAATCTGAAGAAACTTAAAACAGCAAAGTTGTAGATATGAAAGTTTACTAGCTTGACTCGCGAGATTGAGCCATTGTATGGAGAGGATCAGGTCCGAAATAAATTGTTTAGTAAGGATGTCCAGAAAATGAAAATTTCTAGACTAGTTGATGAATTACAGAATCTGGTTTAGATGGATACGGGTCTGACTTTAAGGCCTAGATGAGGTTGTATTACACTGAGTAAGGGTTAATTATATATAAGAAGGAACAAAAACGGACATGTAACGAACGAGTTACGTTAAAAGCGAAAACAACGTTTTGTTAAAGAAATTGTGAAGATGAGTTTTATAATTCTATTTGAATTAAGATTTTGGGTGATGATATATTTTGATGATTAAAAATATGTTTTGACATATGTAATGAGTATAGATACGTGTTATCATATTCTATGCATAATTAACCATTTAAGAACAAGAGTTGAGATAAATTAATGTGTGCACATAACGTGCTCGATAAAATGCCTAAGAATAATAGTGTTTTCTAAACTTTGGTATACAAAGTGTCTAACTAATGGCTAATATTTGATATCTAAGTATGAAAAGATGATAATACAAGAATAATAATGGAAAGAAATCGAAAAGGGTAATTTTTGATTTATGAAGGAAAATTAAACATGTAAACAATGTGTTGAATATGCATTTTTGAAACCAAAGTGGTATAATAAAATGGTGTGATATACGCATATTAAACTACAAGTGTAATAGTCTAGCATGTGTGGTGATGATAATGAAAAATAAAACCGAGTTGCGTATAAAATAGTTAGATGTCTATAAAGACATTATAAAGGATAATAAGATAAAGTAAGGTCTTAGAATAAATTTGACCATGAGATTGAGTATTGATTTTATTTATTATCAATCTCACATACAGTGTAGGTTGTACAAGGACGCGAAGTATTAGCGTGTTGGTAAAACGCCGGTAAAGGCAAGTCTTTCAGATCCTTTTTGCTATGTGAACTTGATGATGATCTGCTTTAAAATTTTAGTGTGTGATGTATTATATATGTCAAAATTATGAAATGTGAAAGTCAATCTATGACTATGATGATTGAACTATGAATGTTGATTGATTAAGGAACTCAATCGTTATAGTTGTTATGTGAACTATAACATGTATGCTATGTTTGTTTATGATTATTCTTGTATGTTGAGCATGTTATTATATGCTACGTGATGCATGAAAACTGTTAGATTTTGCTGAGCTGTCGAGCTCATTCTTGCAAATAACCATTTTTGCAGATTCAAGAATTAAAGGTAACGCTATGTGCTACTTGATTGTTATGGATCAAAAGTGATATATGAAGATTTAATATCCTAGCTAAGTTGTCATTCTTGTAAACCATATCTAATGTTTCGAATAATGTATTAATGTTGAATTGTAATATTGTTTTGCGAATTTAAACTATTGTAGTATTAAAATGATTCTTAGATATTTAGATGTAAAGGTTGAAGGTTTTGGGAATGAGGATAGTTTATAATAGAAAATTTTAATTATTCTGCAAATTTCAATGGTTGTATTATCGTTTAATGATGTAAAATTAGAGGTTGAATGTATTATTAACGATCGATATCGATAATTAAATTGTATGAATTTTGGGGTCGTTGCAGGAACTCCCAGCAAGGATCTGACGGTAGTAGGGATAATATCTGCCATGCAAGGCACTGGTGCCCCTTCAAACTCCATACCTGTGATAAACCGCCAATTCTGGGTCGTCACCCTAATTCTCAAAACGAGATCCCCGACGGGGGCATCATGCATTCTCAAATATCCCCGGTGGGGGTCACAACGCATACTCAAGAAGATATTCCCCAGCGGGGTCATCACGTGTTTACATATGTCAAAGTACAACTCCCCAGCGGGGGTTACAACGCAATGTTCCATTGACACAAATATCAATGAAGGTCAAGCAGCCTTCACATCATTGTAACCATTAGCAAGTAAATCTAACGAAGCGTCGGAAGCCATCCGATGATTTTAGCCATTGATTTACACGTCAACAAGGATTAAACAACTCCCTGGCGGGGGTTAAAATGCATATTTTGGTGATTTACATGTCAGCGAAGGTCAAGCAGCCTTGGTAGTATGCCCAATAGGGGTTTTTATCCGGTGACGTACGGGTCAGCGAAGGTCAGGCAGCCTTGACAACACATGTTATTGGAAGTAAATCCAACAGAACATTGATATGTCATGGCGATACAAACCAAGGAAGATCAGCATCATCGAGGATGATCGTTGATCTTAAACAAATAGAGCATTATCCCCACAGATCTCTTATACACAAGAGGCACATCATCAGAATAAAGTATGTATTAAGGATTAATGACTTTGGTGATAACCCCAATGTCAACATCCTAAAATATTTGGATCACACATCCAATCTGTTCATCATTGACAATCCCCAGTAGAAGCAACAGGGAGCCGATAATCATCCCCAGCATATTGGGTAACAACCCTACACCCATGCATCATACATTTGCATCATGTTATTGCACTTAGCATCATGTTTATCTTGTTGCATTTCAAGTGTCTAGGATTCTTTATCCAATCCATGCATTGCATTGCATGAATATGATAAAGAGGGGCATTTGTAGACACTCAAAATTTTCTGCACACCTGTTACTGACATTGTAGGAGGGCAGATTCGTCTTTCAGAGATAACCCTGGAAGACAGCTCATATCCAGTCCGGATACTACCAGAAGTTCAGTCTCAACCCCGGAACACACACTGGGAGTATCAGTTCCAACCTCGGAGATAACCCCAAGGCATACAGTTCTAATACCAAAAATTCCATCGGAGAAGACCGATCCATCTCGGAGATAACCCCGAGATATTCAGTCTCAGTCCCAACACTGGGAGTAGCGGTTACCAACCTTGGAGATAAGCCCAAGGAATGCAGTTCTGGAGATAACCTCAGAAATGCTTGTTTCAAATGCAATCAGCTTCAACCTCAATACTCACACCGAGGCACTCAGTACAAGACCCGGAGATAACACCGAGTAGACAGGCACACCTCAGAGATGACATTGAGGACCTTTAACACTTGCATTATTCCAATCTCAGAGATAACCCTGAGCAACGTCTGCTTTATCAGCCCAAACCAACGATAACCCCGATGAGGGGCAAAGTCGTTAACTTACCACCTTAACGCCACATCGCGCCTTCTCAACATATCATACATACATTTCTACACAGCAATGTCCCACAAGAACCAAGGAGGTCCAATCCCGAGTGACTATTACACAGGACAACGGATAGAATTTGAAGCTTGAAGACCGGAGGGCATGGTCCCATCTTCCTCACTTCGTATAACCTCTAATCCCATGTTATTGCGTAACTCTTGATAACGGCGGTCCGAAATAGGTCTTACATACCTCAGTCGGATGCCTGGATTGCAATTCTGAAAGTTCGAGTAGACATTACAGTGCATATGTGCATGTACTTCGAGACAGCGGGACCCGCGAAGCTTGGGGCAACCCGGAGAGCCACAGGTACCTGCGGCTCCCCCCTCTATAAATAGAGGGCTTGGGGTGGCCATTTTGTAAAAGAAAAAGGCAAGGAAACCCTGTCCAATTTGCTCCGTACTCACCCTACACTGAGTGGTTTTTCATTTTAAACACTTATGAGCTCACATATAGCTAATTTTGTACCGGCAGGAGCCAAGTGTTCATCCCTTTAAAGATATAGAAGTCTTCTTTGGCAGCCCACTGTAAGCCTTCTCACACACTTTAAAGCCTTTCTCTTCATCTTTGCACACACTATTATTCACATTGAGAGTCGTGTTGCGTGTGTTTTCCTAAACTTCGGTTCGTAGTTTTATTTCAGTTTGTACACACACACACACACATATATATATATATATATTTATATATATGGACTAACATTATCGAGTTATGCCTCGATTGAGTCTGAACTTGATGCGAGCGTTTATTTGCTTTAGTATATATATATATATATATATATATATATATATATATATATATATATATATATATATATATATAAACTGTGTGTCAAACTTTGTTAGATGAGCCTAGATTTTACATCCTGAGTGTTTATTGCTTTAATATATATATATATATATATATATATATATATATATATATATATATATATATATATATATATCAATTGTTGTCGGACTTTGTTCGATGAGCACTGATTTTACATCCGATCGTTTACCGCTTTTATATATATATATATATATATATATATATATATATATATATATATATATATATATATTTACATTTAGTCCCTTTGGAGTTTACTTCATGAACGTTGATCGTCTTTACGACTTTCTTTACTTTTCGTCACTTTGAAATTTACTTAGTGGCGGTTGATTGCTTTTACAACTTTATTTACAGTTCTGATCCCCATAGAGGTGCTTCGTGGTTGTTGATCAGGTCTATATATATATATATATATTTACAACTTTTATATATATACCCGCTTACTGCTTTATTATCAATTGCGGCATCATGTGAGCCTAGGAATCATGTGATCACAGATTCAGTTTACTGGATCTAGATTCGATTCCCGTGATGGACATTTCCAGCTGTAAGAAGTTTGTAAATTTATTCACGGTGTTTGAATTTCCTCATATGGTTTTCATACCCACGAGGAGTTCGGCACTATTTTATATATTATTTTATCGTTGATGCTTCGCATCTCGGAAAATTAAAAAACAATCAAGCCGAACACTTAATAAAATGGGAGTGTAATAGGTCTCAATTACTATTGAGCACAAGGGTTTGAAAAACCTCTTTTATAAAACATCACTGCTATATCTTGTTTAAAACTGAATTTTTACAAAAATTCAAACCCTATATATATATATGTGTGTGTGTGTGTGTGTGAACGAGGCCTCACACTACTTCCAAATAATTGCACATTGATCCACACACACACACACACGTTCGTATAACAGTTTTTTAAAAAGTGGCGATCACGGTGGTAACACGGATGTTGGGGGGTACCTAACACCTTCCCTCCGCATAATCAAGTCCCCTGGACCCTAATGAATCTCGATTTGACCGACCCGTTTAGCAGTGTCACATCACTTGGTCAATGTGCAAACCTTTTCTCGGTTGTGTTGCTACAACCATATAAAAAACCAACTGGCAACTCTTAACAGTCCATCGTCGACATTATACATGTCGGACCTTTTTTGCTTGTTTTTTTAAACAAATCTCACCTAACATGAGAACACCAAAGAACAAGTAACGAAAAGGGACAAATAAAAATCCCGACGTCGACACTTATACTATATATATATATTATATATTATGCAAACATGCTTCACATGTTAATTAATATGACGTGTATTATATATATATATATATATATATATATATATATATGTGTGTGTGTGTGTGTGTGTGTGTGTGTGTGTGTGTGTGTGTGTGTGTGTGCATGCGTGCTAAAAAAGATGATACAAAAATTATAACAAACTCCTCAAAGAATTTATATTAAGTTGTAACGTTCAAAGATATTTGGAATATCGAACGTCGCCTTCTAGCATGATAAAACAATAAAGTATTAAATATTTAATATGAGTTTATTGTGCACATACAAGGTAAGTATTAAATATTTAAGATGTAACGCCCGAGAAATTCGGATCCTTTGTAAAAATATTTGAAAGAATTAAATAATGAATATAATAATATTAATTGTTATTATATGTGTTAATAAGATGTATGCCGTTCTATAAATAGAAACGTCGGAATATCGTAGTATTCGAACCACGTGAGAGAATTAAAGTGTTTGAATTTCCAAGACGAAAATAAATGTTTTCCGAGAAAGTTTACGAAAAATACTATTCACCATTTATCGCTCGAGAATTATTTTTGAATTTCCGAGAAATACGTAATGTTAGAATATTGAGGCGAGATGGATTATGTAATAATAATCTAAGTATGGATAATGCAATAATTCGCATGTGGACTTGATTTGGGATTATAGGTACTAAAACCTAATGGAAGGAATTAATGTAATATTATATAAAGATCAAGTCCAATATGTATAAGGTGTAAACTTATGTGGGATTTATTATCAAGCCCAAGTAATTGGTTAATGAAGCTTAACTTGATTAATGCAAGCCCAACAAGGAAATTAGCTAGATTAATTAGCAAGCCCAATGAATTAAACATGGTCCATGGGGCAATCCAAGTGTAAGTGGGTAGACTTGATGGGAAAACATCTTGTGTGATGACCAAGAGTTGTGGTGGTCAAGTATTATGAGTGATGAGCAAGATTACTTAGTAGCTAAGCAAATGAATAGTAAAGAGGTTAGTTTAAGGAGATGGGATGACATAATGACCTTAATGCCCTAACCTTGTATTACCTATAAATAGAAAGCTTTCATTTCATTATTTGGTTGATTAATTTCATCCAACAACTCTTTCTCAAAGCAACTTATTTGTTAGAGCCCATAAGCACTTAAAAAACCTTTCAACTTTTGTTAGATTTTGCAAAGAGAAGTGAAGTAATCATCTAAGGTAAATGATCTTGTCTTCTTCGTCTCTATCATGGTAGGTTGATAAGAGAATTGTAAACTAATGAACTTAGATGTTAAGAACATAAGAGAAGTTGATAAACAATGGACCAAGCCGAATAAGTCATAAGGAAATGAAAAATCATGTATTAAGAATTGTTGTTATGAACTTATAGATAAGCCATAACCAAATTGGACTATAAGTTTTGTAATACATAAGTTGAGATGTCTAAATAATGGAATGAATGTGTTTAGGCCGATAAACAAATCACTAGTAATAACATTTTTTTTAATTCACACTGGGCGATAATCGTCGAATTCGTGAAATTCTCAGAATGGAAGTCATATTTTGTGTTTGGCATTGGAGACGTTGGTTTTCAATGGAGGCAAGTCATATTTGGCATTATAGAGTCGCGGACTCGAAAATGGCCGGATTCTGACTTAGAATGAAGAAACGAGCGTTGAACGTTCAATGGTCGAGTCCGGATTTTTGAGGAGTAAGTGGCGACGCCGCAGTGCGGCACCAAGTGCAATGGTCGGCGCTGCAGTGCCAGCTTCATAACCTAGATAGTATTGAATGTTTACATGTTTCAAATGATTAGTAATGAATGAACATTAACCAAAGATCTTAAAAGAAATATTGTTAAGACATGATTAAGTCTTAAGCATGAACACTTAGAGTTAATTTAAGTCAATTACTTATGTATATAAGAAGGACGTAATGGAAAGCCAGGACCTATAAATAAAAATTTTAATACATAATTAGATTGAGAAGTAGGGTAAGATTCTTTAGGAACCATGTATAATCATTTATGACCTAATGTTCTATGTTATGCTATCATCTAATGTAGAGACCTTAAAGACGTAAAGTGCACATGTTATAAACCATAGCAGACGCTAAAGGCAAGTACTCTAACCCTTGTTCCAGTTTGATCTGGGCAAGTCTTTGTGATTCATGTATTCTTCGCATGAATTAGTATTTGAGGAATGTGAAATCCAATCCTTTCGGCTAGACGTATGCTATGTTATTCTATCAAGTGTTGATAAGGATTTACCGAACTAATATTGTTGTGGTTTTCAAAAGTAAATTGTGTATGCTCAAATTGTTTGTCGTCAAACGATAGGCACGTGAGGTTGCCACAACTTAAACGTATACACGTTTAATGAATGTAGTGTTGATCAACATAGAGTACTATAAATTGATCACCTAGAGCGTCTAAGCTTATCTGGGACATACCTGGACTTCGTGCGGGATGTCCTTTTCAAAATACTTATGAAATGCTTACGGTTTTGAACCAGGAATTGATGTTTCTTGAATATTGTAGCTGTAAAACGTTTGGAATGAAAAGCAATGCTATTTTGAATTCTCAATAGTACGTTATAACTATTGTCCAGTTATTAAAGATATACGATTCCTATGTTTCAAGCATGCTATTTTCCTTGAATTGTTGTACTTGCTGAGCTAGTTAGGCTCATTCTTGCTTGAACCATATAAGTGCA
Source organism: Panax ginseng (assembly GCA_020205605.1). NCBI lineage: Eukaryota > Viridiplantae > Streptophyta > Magnoliopsida > Apiales > Araliaceae > Panax > Panax ginseng. The sequence continues at coordinate 65,245,597 of CM035136.1, forward strand.
TCTAAGACAGAACGGACCGATGGATCCAGCAAGGATAAAGGGAAGGCAAAGGAAAACCCGTAGATTGCTTATGTAATAGTATAGGTTTTGTAAGGAATAATATTGATATTATGACAAAGACAATGTATTGGTTGTAAAGAACCTTGGGTATGTAAATATTCTTTTGTTATATATATAAGACATATCCGTTCTTTTGAGGCATTTCAATTGAATGTTATGTGAACTGTAGCACCGTGTAGCACCATCTGTCGGGTTGGAAGATACCTAGATTTGGGGGCGTCACATAAGATGTTATTTTATCACATTTAATGCTTAAAAATAGACTGAACGATGTTGTTTTGTTGTGCACACACAAGAACATTGTTTTTCTTTTGAATATATGGAAGTGCTAAGTATGACTTAACTTAAATCATTTTAGTTTAGATGTGCACACACTTGACCATTATAATCTAAGAGGCAAAATACAAGGAGTTACATGTAATTGACAAGAGTTGTCTACCTATTTATTTATATATAGTTTGTTGTGCACACACAAGGCTATATACATTTGAAATGGGATCCTTATTCTCACTAGCATATCTTTAATTAGATATTATCGAACTATATATATTGAGGGTTATATAGTTTGATGAAAATAGTGGGAGATACAAATTTAAAATAAGACCTAAATTATTTTGGTAATTAATAAAAGAATGTATGCTAAAATGTTGTTAATTACAAATTCATTTACAGAATTTTACAATATCTAAAATTACTATCATTGCGTAACATATTAGATGCTAAATTAACAGGATCGAATTAAACGATTTGGTTAAGGAATTTGAGAATAGTTCTCATGGCTGAAAAGCTATCTTATGTCCTTAATACGCATATCCCTGCAATGGTTGCAGACAATGCCTCTAAGGAAGAGATTGCTGCTTTTAGAAAGTGGCAATATAATGTACAATTGGCTCAATGCATCATGCTCGCATCCTTGAGTAACGAGCTTCAGCGTCAACATAAAACTATGGATGCTCATACTATACTCATGCACATCAAGTAGTTGATGGTGATGAAAGTAGGAGTAATAGATATCAGATATCTAAGGAATCTTCCGATTTGGAATGACCAATGACACTACAGTACAGACAGAAGTCCTTAATAATATCAATTTGATTAAACAATTAGGACAACAGGTTTTTTCATGGATGGAGAGTTGAGCCAATATTTGATCTTGCACTCACTCCCGGACTCCTTTCATAATTGTTGTGAATTTTTCATATGAACAAGCTAGATATAAGCCTCGATGATTTGCTTAACATGTTAAAAAAATGTTGAGATTCACTTTCCAACCAAGAAAGACCAAGTCTTACTAGTAGGGGCCAAAAGATCTTTTGTAAAGAAGAATGATTAAAAGAATGTAAATAGAAAAGGAAAAAACAAATTATAATAAGAAAAAAAACTGATACGGATAGCAAAGGAATTTGCTTCCAAAGTAATAAGCCTGGACACTGGAAAGAAACTGCGAGAAGCATCTTGCAGAGGCTAACTAAAGAAGCTTAGTGAAGCTTCGGTTATTAATACATATTTGTTCATGATCGAAATAAATTTTTTTTTAAGTCAAGGTTCTACTTGGGTATTGGATACCGGCTTTGGTTATCATAAATATAGAGTTATGAAGAGACCAAGCAGAATTAGAAAGAAAAATAAAGATAAGTAATCCTATGTGTGGGAAATGGAGCAAAGGTTGTTGCATTAGCCATAGGAACTTATAGTTTAGCATAGCCTACGGGAAAATCTATTAAGTCAATAAGTTATTATTGTATTCCAGCTCTCATTAGAAACAACATTATTTCAATTTTGTTGTTGGACAATGAAATATTTTGTATTATATTTAAGAACAATTATTGTTCTATTTATAATAATAATGTATTGTATAGAACTGGAATATTACTTAATCGATTTTGTATATCTGACTTACGTGAAAATAATTTTGCATATTGAACAAATTAGTATAAGAAAAGGAGATGATCATTCAAAGAGTTGAACGCGTGTATTTGCTAAAATACAAGTGTGAATTATTTGAAAGGTTCAAATAATTCAGAAGTGAAACAAATTGGCAAAGTATTGGGATTCCTTGATTGGATCAAGGAAGGAATACTTGTGCAATGAGTTTCTAGATCATCTCAAATAGTTTTCTCACAATGAACACCTCCTGATACGCAATAATTGATTGATGTATCTGAAAAGGAAAAATTGTACCTTGTTAGACATGGCGCGGTCCATAATGATTTTACCCACATTCCAGTATCCTTATGGGGTAATGCCTAGAAATGACTGCATATCTACGAAAAGGTAACCTCAAATTTTAGCCCCAAGACTCTATAAGAGTTATGGACAGGGAGTATTCCTAATCTTAAGTATGTTAAGATAAGGGGTTATCCAACTTATATGAAAAGATTTCAAAGGTTAAGCTTAGGACAAAATTTGACAAGTGCAGATTTTTGGGACATCCTAAAGTAAATTTATGGTACATATGTTCTATAATCCTACTCAGCAAAAGGTATTTGTTATGAAACATGCTGCCTTCTTAGATAAAGATGTTTATCATTGAAGGGGCTAGTGGGAGGATAATAGATCTTGAAGAGTTCAAGAACCACAAAGCACTATAAGTCAAATAAGAGGAACCTGTAGATACACCTATTGTACCATAATCAAATCATAAATCTGGAATAGTACCGAAGATACCTAGGAGGTATGGATTCATCATAGAAGATGATGATGAGGTACGCATCATAGAAGATGATGATACAGTTATATACGATGAGGTAAGAGTTGTAGACACTCAGAGAAACGGATTGAAGAAAGTTTCTCAAAAATGGAACATTCATTTTTGATGAGACAATCAAAAGAGTTTGATTTTATCAAAAATGAGAATGAACCTAGTGTGTACAAAAGGGTCAGTGGGAGCGCCGTGACATTCCTAATATTATATGTTGATATACTATGGATAAGGAATGATATACTAATGCTAAAATCAGTAAAGATAAAGTTGTCTAAACATTCCTCCATGAATGATTTGGGAAGAGTATCGTAATTGGGGATACAAATCTATGTAAATAGATTTAAAAGGATGCTCGTCTTAACCCAAGAAACGCATATTCATTTTATGCTAAAGTTGTTTAGCATGGCAAACTCCAAGAGACGTCTCATGTTGATGAGCTATAGAGTGTATCTCTCTTAATAATTACCATAGACTCCTAAAAGAGAGATTGCATGAGTAACTATTATGTATGCAATAAAACAAACGAGACCTGATGTTGAGCAGTTATATTCTAGAGAAGATCACTATAAGACAGTGAAAAACATCTTTAAAGTACTTAACCGGTACTAAGGATGTGATAATATCCATGGTGGGTTTGAATTAAACCTAGAGGGATTAACAAACTCAAGTTTTTTTTAAACTGACCAAGAAGACAATAAATCCACTTTAGGGTAAAGCGTTACCTTGAAAGGTGGTGTAATGAATTATAAAGGTTCCAAACAGCAAAGAGTTGTTGGTTTTGTGATAAAGACAAAGTATATAGCTGTAAATGAAGTTATAAGTTGATTGCTTGGATGAAAAGTTCATTACAAAACTAGGAATAGTTCCTAAGTCTCATCTTGAATCTAAACATGTGTTGCGACACTTTCATTTGATTAGATAAATCATTAAAATATGGGAAATCAGTATAGAGATAGTGGACTCTCAATAACAACATTACATAGCCATTTACTGAAGTTTATCCAGCAGTAGGATGATCGTCACTTAGAGAGTAAGGGTATAAGATACTATGACGATTGGCTTTAGTGCAAGTGGGATATTAAAAGTAGTATGCACACAAGCCAATCATGTTGATGATAAAGCATATACTTTGTAACAATCTTTTTCGTTTATTAATAAAAGTATTCATTTACTAAAGGCTTTAATTTATCTACATGGTGCTGTTTTTTTAATAATATGTGATAAACTCATAGTTTTAAGCAATGCTTTTAGAATCGTGATGAGATCATGCTAATGAGATCTAAGATCTTAGATAGCTTAAAAACTAAAATGTTTCCAATCGTTGGATTACTAAAAAGGGGATTAGTGAATCCGGATAGATTGGTACATATGGTGCTTGCTCATTGGATGAGGATGATTGATCTCGTGATCATTTGTGTGGAGACACTAAAACAAGTATGTAGGTTCTTATTAGATAATAAGTTCACTGAATGTGGCTCACTAAGGAATAACTAATGGAGTTTTACTTGCGTATCAATAGGAATTCATGTAGTGATAGTAGTACAAGTGATCCTTGGACTTGAGATCATCATAGTATCTTGTGTATGATGAGTTATACGTTGACTTATTCCTTAAGACATGTGACAAACGAGAATTTTGTAATTTAATTTTTATATTTATTGAATTAAATAAATATTTTTCGATGATTTAATTATTGGATTAAATAATTATTTGATGCAAATGTGGTAGATTAATTTAATTATATGTGTTACATTTATTAAATTAATGTATAGAATAATTATTATTTAATTAAGCATGATGTTATTTAATTAATTTAATTATTAATTAGAGAGTTAATAATTTGACATTATTTATTAATGAGGAATTAATTATATGACTATGTGAATTTATGAGAAAATGTTATTTACATTAAATAAGATATTTGATTTATTGTGCAAGTGGGTATGACATTAATTAAACCATATGATAAAACTTTATTAAATTAAATGGTTTTGTAATCTTTTCTTGCTAGCCAAACAAGGCCCTAGGGGGAGTTACTAGCGATTTCCATGATTTGGCTGGCCGATCACTTGACGCTTTCGATTTATTTAACTAGTCGACGTCTTCTCCTTCTTCATTTTTTTTGCCTAAGTCTGATAAAGCATCACAGAGAGAAAAAATTGGGAAGTCTGAGAGAAAATTTGAGTGTGTAATTAACAAGTGTTGAGAAAGGATCATCTGTGAATCATCTCCTCTAGATTATACTCTAGGTAATTTCTCCCAAACCCAATTTCTACTTTTACGTATTTAAGTTTTTATATAACTGGTTTTCAAGTACTGCAAAGTCTTTATGATGGGAATTTGTAAGGCTTATGTGAATATATGGGTTAAGATGTTATCAAATCGTATTTAATCATATATATTTTGTTAACCATAACATCAATCTGATGAAAACATGTTGTATATAATTTCTACAAAATTACAGAGTATGGGTTATGGCCTTATGGCCTTATACATGATATTTTATGTATTGATCATATATTATCCCTAAATTTTACACTCGTATGTTGTTATGCATGTTAATACGAAGAGACCAAAGTTTAAATAAACGGATTCGGTGTTATAACGAATCCGTAGTGATAATTTTCATGTTTTATTTTCAAAACCTCCAAGAACATCAAAGTCAGTGAAATTCACATGCTTTAATTCTGTAATTAAGTTGTTAAATGGGTTAAAGTCAGTATATAAATGTTGGGTTATGATTATACATGAATTATAACATGTGGGTATGTCTAAATTCGTGTAGTTATATTTTAAATTGGAGTTTTTGGGTGTGTTCTGCGATTTTCGCGAATTGCGAAACGCTTCGCAAGCCGCTGGCAAGGGTGCCGATCTCATGCCTTATATGTCTTAGCTTGTATTTTCATGACTCGAGTCGCAGCGCCACGGCACCGCAACGCCAAGTGTCCATCAGAATATGTAAATCAGCCATTGTGTAAAAGATCATATATAATGATGGCCGCCAGCCAATACTACTCTCCGTAAAAGTTCAAGAATGAGATTTTTAAAATGTTTAAGTCTAACAATGTGTTAGTGAATTAATTTAATGAACATGTAAGCATGCTAGAAGTATAATGTGATGTTAAAATAGATGTTTAACATTTAATACCATAATTACATGTGGATTGAATTATTGAATACATAATTAGATTGTTATTCATTATATGACAATGTGATAAATTAACTAAGTATAGTTAATAATCAAAGTAGAGATGAGAATGAGTTTATGATGATTAGTTAAGTTATAATTAACTGGTATTGTGAATGTGAATGGTATATAGGATTTAATTCAAAGAACGTGTTTAGTGTAATCTACGCACGAGACAAGTTTCCTAACCTTATTTGTCATTATTTTTCAAGTTTATTATTTACCTCGAGTAATTATCATTACTATTATTCAAGTTCGAATTATTATATTAAAGATTGATTATCTTTTCAAATTATGATTTTGTTATACAATAATCGTTCTATTGTATACTCCTTAAGATTATTATTCAATTTGAATATCATTATTATTGAACCTTATTAGACTAGCGAACCCTTATTGATTCGACTAGTCCATAGTTGATGAGCGTTCTAAATTTCAGAACCGTTGATGAATTATCCAAACCAAACTTCCTTTGGTGCGGACTCGAATGTCAAACTGAGATGAACAACCTTGTAAAGGGATTTACTTATGCGTTAGCGTTAAGATATTGTGCACAGTATGGTACTAAGGGCTGATCCCCCTAAGTATGAGAAGAAAGGTCCATAGTCTTATGACTATTAAAGGTTTCAAGTATAACCCTTGGTAACCTAGGACATAGTTCAAGGTCTTATGACCCTCAGAATTCTTTTGATTCTTGTTATTTATTCTTGATTCAAAAGTTGAGCTTTTATTCAAATGTCTATGATTTACTCGCATGTTATTATACTGTTATTTCATTATTATACTTGTGGGCAATAGTGCTCACTCTTGCTTTATAATAACATTGCAGTTAAGAACGAAAGAACTAATGAACCTTCCACTAGTAAGGGCAAGGGAAAAGTTAGCAAATGATGAAGACTTGTTATTTTATTTGATGATGTATTTATATTCGACTTGAGTTAATGATGTTGTTTAAGACTTATTATTTATATTTCCGCACAGATGTTTACGGTTAGTTCAACCTGGGATGATGTTTATTATTCAGATGTTGTAACCCCATAAGGGGAAGATTTTATTTCTATCTATTGCATGGTTTGCATTTTTATGGGTAGATAGTTAGATGATATTTGTACAGTGAACACCAAATCCGTGGAATTGAAGTACCCGGATTTGGGGTGTCTGAAGTTAGTATCAAAGTCAGTAGGTTATGAACCTTAGGTGGGGAACAACCTTAGGTAGTAGTCTTATAGAAAGAAGATAGTAATGGAAAACTCTTATCGAGTTATAAGAAATGAATTTCTGTAATTCATTGAAGATAATAAAATACTTTATGTGTTTATGTGTTAAAATATGCGTTAGATAGTACGACTTAGTAACTAAAACTTAAAATTGTGTTGTCAGGATGTCTAATGTTGGAGAAGCTATACAAGATGGGGAGGAAGAACTCCGTGTACCTATAGTACCTACAGAGGAGGAACCCCGAGACATCCATGTCGTTAGGAAATAGTCGGATGCAGAGGAGTCATCTCCATTGATCACCGTTGTTGGTCGGGAGCATGAACACGAGGCCCGATCTGAGGAGGATCTGAGGAGGAATTTGATGAGGAAGAGGAAGAGGAAGAAGAGGAGTTACCACGGTACACCGTTGATCTTTGAGATGTATGACACGTTATCTGTACCGTAACGTGGAGTTACTGAGACGAGGTCCGAGTTTGGTGAAAGCGGTTATTCACATATTACTTTAGGGGTGAAAGAGAGGGAGATTTCGACTCTTCACTCTCGACTGGCAAATATATAATGGGATTTGGTCCATGAGAAGGGTCAAACTGAAGATAAGACCGAGGAGATAGAAAAGCTGAAAAAGGAACTGAAGGAAACATCCGAAATACTGAACATAGCAGAAGAGGGATGGGTAAGAGAATCACGTCGAGCTGATCGTGCAGAAGATGATAGTCGTGCAAAGAAGGCAAAGCTTGAAGAGACATACTCTACACTTAATCATGCAATGGATGAGGCCTAAGATCGAGTTTTGAGGTACCCCATTCAGTTCGAAGGACTTCCATCGTGTATGCTGGATCGCAGGACGATGTCTCGTATCATGAATGAGGAGCGTGGCAATGCTATTCAGTACCTTGATAGATAGGAATAGAATCCGTTTAATTATGTGAACGACTTAGTTAGTTTTAATATGTAAATTCTGATGTGGTTATGAACGAAGGAATATGTTAATATTTTAAATCATGTGAATTCTTTATTCCAGGATAGTTGATGTAAATAGCAGGTATGCTATCGTTTAATGTTAAAACTTTTAGTTTGAATGAATATATATATCAAGTTGTTTGAGATAATGTGTTAAGTGATATGTTAAATTGTTGAGTAATGCCTTAACTATTTAGAGAAATAAATAAAGTTCTAATAAACGTTTATTTAATAGAAATATGCCGCCAAGGAGAAGACAACAGCGTCAATCGGCTCAGGAAGAGTCAACCAATAATAACAATAATGCCAACGCTAATCCCGTGCAGCAGTTGGTTAACTTACTGACTGGAGCCATGAATAACCAACCGCAAGCTCCACCAAGCACAATGTTTAAAGATTTCAAGGCGGTGGGACCGCCAGAGTTTAGAGGTTCCAGGAACCCGATTGAGGATCAAACATGGGTTATGGAGATGGAGAAGGTTTTCGACGTTGCTAGGGTTAGAGAAGACCGTAAGACCGCTTTTACAACGTTTATCTTTGAAGTGAGGCTAAGCTACTCTTTGGTGGCAAGCTAACAAAGTGCGAGGAGGTGAAGGTGTAATTACGTGGGAGAGATTTAAAGAGATGTTTTTCGAAATGTACTTCCCAACTAGTTCGCAGAATCAGATGTAGGTTCAATTTCTAGAACTGAAGCAGGGAAACATGAGTGTACCTGACTACGCGGCTAAATTCGATGAGTTGGAAAGGTTTGCCCCGTACCAAGTACACACTGACGAGAGAAAGGCCAGAAGATTCGAGCAAGGTCTAAAGCCTTTGGTTTACAGTAAAGTTTCAATGTTTAAGATAAACACATTTCTTTGAGAGTCTTTGGAAAAGCCATCCTCATTGAAGGTGGGAGCGATCACGGTGACCAAGTACAATCAAGATCAGAAGAAGAAGAAGAGTGAAGGTGAAATTAATAACAAGGCCAGTGGAAGTGGCACAGGAGGTGGAATTTTCAATCAGAAGAAAAGGTGGAACGACAGCTCATCATTGGGGAATCAACAAGGTAATCAGAAGAAAAGAATCAAAGCATGCCAGACTTGCGGGAAAGCTCTAAAAATTTGGAGGCACTATCTATACAGGGAGAAGTGTGAAATATATACGGACCACAAGAGTCTGAAATATATTTTTACACAGAAGGATTTGAATATGCGTCAAAGAAGATGGTTGGAATTAATTAAGGATTACGACTGTGAGGTTTTATACCATCCGAGGAAAGCAAATGTAGATGCCGACGCCTTAAGTAGAAAGGGTCATGAGAAATTGATGATGTTAACTACTCTGGAGGAGCTAATTTCAGAAATGGAGAAACTGGAGTTAGAGGTGAAGTATCCTATGGAAATTGATGAGAAACTATTTTAGATGCAATCTGGTACCACCCTACTAGATAAAGTCAAGGAGGCTCAGCTTCAGGACGAAGAATGTAAAAAGGTGACAAAGAAGATTTCTGAAGGAACCGAACCAAGATTTAAGATGGATAAGGAAGGAATACTGAGATTTGAGAGTAGAGTTTGGGTACCGCCAGTACAAAAGATTAAGGAAGATATTTTGAGCGAGGCTCATAGTTCACAATATTCGATTCACTCTGGTAGTACCAAAATGTACCAAGATCTTTGACAACATTTTTGGTGGCCGAATTTGAAACGTCATGTTGCAGAATGTGTTGCCAAGTGTCTGACCTGTCAGAAAGTGAAAGCAGAACATCAGAGACCGAGTGGATTGCTTCAACCGCTAGAGATCCCAGAATGGAAATGGGAACATATTACAATGGACTTCGTGGTTGGCCTTCCGACGACTCAGAAAGGCTATGATGTGTGATATGGGTTATAGTTATTGGTAGACGAAATCCGCACACTTCCTTCCTATCAAAATCAGATTCAACTTGGATCAGTTGGCAAGGCTATACGTAAAAGAGATTGTTTCGAGACACGGAGTTCCGGTGTCAATTGTTTCTGATAGAGATCCACGCTTCACATCGAATTTCTAGAAGCGTCTTCAGGAATGCATGGGTACGCAATTACGAATGAGTATAGCTTACCACCCTCAAATAGACGGACAGAGCAAGAGAACGATTCAAACATTAGAGGATATGCTAAGAGCCTATGTGATGGACTTTAAAGGAAATTGGGATGATCACTTACCGTTAGTAGAGTTTGGCTACAATAACAGTTACCACGCTAGTATTGGCATGCCGCCTTACGAAGCGTTATACGACAAAAAGTGCAGAACTCCGCTTTACTTGGATAAAGTTGGTGAAAGATAATTGCTAGGGCCAGAATTGGTACAGCAGACGGCAGAAATAGTCAAAGTGATCCGAGCACGACTGGTAGTGGCTCAAGATCGATAGAAGAAATACGCTGATCCACATCGTAAAAATATCGAGTTTGAATCAAGTAGTTATGTTTTCTTGAAGGTCTCTCCCTGGAAGGGGAAGATCCGGTTCGAAAAGAAAGGGAAATTGAGCCCAAGATTTATTGGACCCTTTGAAGTACTGAGAAGAATCAGAGAAGTTGCGTACAAGGTAGCCTTACCTCCAGCACTCGAGAATGTCCACAACGTTTTCCACATTTCTATATTACGACCTTATAAAGTCGATTACAAGCATGTAATTGAATATGAACTCTTGCATTTTGAGAAAGACTTATCTTATGAAGAAATTCCTGTCCAAATTGTCGACCGAAAAGAACAAGTTCTCAGAAATAAAGTTATACCTTCTGTTAAGGTAATTTGGAGGAACCACAACGCTGAAGAAGCTATGTGGGAACTCGAAGAGAATATGATGAAGAACTACCCTCACTTATATACTTAATTATGTATGGCGATTACGGGGATGAGAAAATTTGTGTAAGGGTGGAGAATGTAGCGCCTGAATTTATTGAGTCGTGATTACGGGGACAAAATCCTTTTAAGGGGAAAGATGTGACGAACAAGAATTTTGTAATTTAATTTTAATATTTATTGAATTAAATAAATATTTTTCGATGATTTAATTATTGGATTAAATAATTTTTGATGCAAATGTGGTAGATTAATTTAATTATATGTATTATATTTATTAAATTAATGTAGAGAATAATTATTATTTAATTAAGCATGATGTTATTTAATTAATTTAATTATTAATTAGAGAGTTAATAATTTGACATTATTTATTAATGAGGAATTAATTATATGACTATGTGAATTTATGAGAAGATGTTATTTACATTAAATAAGATATTTGATTTATTGTGCAAGTGGGTGTGACATTAATTAAACCATATGATAAAACTTTATTAAATTAAATGGTTTTGTAATCTTTTCTTGCTAGCCAAACAAGGCCCTAGGGGGAGTTACTAGCAGTTGCCCATGATTGGGCCAACTGACCACTCAACACTCAGTTTATTTAACTAGTCGATGTCTTCTCCTTCTTCATTTTTTTTTGCCTAAGTTTGATAAAGCATCACAGAGAGAAAAAATTGAGAAGTCTGAGAGAAAATTTGAGTGTGTAATTAACAAGTGTTGAGAAAGGATCATCTGTGAATCATCTCCTCTAGATTATACTCTGGGTAATTTCTCCCAAACCCAATTTCTACTTTTACGTATTTATGTTTTTATACAAATGGTTTTCAAGTACTGTAAAATCTTTATGATGGGAATTTGTAAGGCTTATGTGAATATATGGGTTAAGATGTTATCAAATCGTATTTAATCATATATATTTTGTTAGCCATAACATCAATCTGATGAAAACATGTCGTATATAATTTCTACAAAATTACAGAGTATGGGTTATGGCCTTATGGCCTTATACGTGATATTTTATGTATTGATCATATATTATCCTTAAATTTTACACTCGTATGTTGTTATGCATGTTAATACGAAGAGACCAAAGTTTAAATAAACGGATTCAGTGTTATAACAAATCCGTAGTGACAATTTTCATGTTTTATTTTCAAAACCTCCAAGAACATCAAAGTCAGTGAAATTCACATGCTTTAATTCTGTAATTAAGTGATTAAACGGGTTAAAGTCAGTATATAAATGTTGGGTTATGATTATACATGAATTATAACATGTGGGTGTGTCTAAATTCGTGTAGTAATATTTTAAATTAGAGTTTTTGGTTGTGTTCTGCAATTTTCGCGAATTGCGAGCAGGTTTCTAACTCACTGGCAAATCATCATGGATCTCATGCCTTATGTCTTTGCATGCACTTTCAATGATGTGACAGCCACGACTGACGTGTTGCGATGCCAGTGTCCTAAATTGCTGCGCCATCAATAATGCATGTGCCGAAGATCATGTATAACAAATGCAGTATAGCGCCACTCTCCTGAAAAAGTTCAAGAATGAGATTTTTAAAATGTTTAAGTCTAACAATGTGTTATTGAATTAATTTAATGAACATGTAATCATGCTAGAAGTATAATGTGATGTTAAAATAGATGTTTAACATTTAAATAACATAATTACATGTGGATTGAATTATTGAATACATAATTCGCTTGTTATTCATTATGTGACAATGTGATAAATTAACTAAGTATAGTTAATAATCAAAGTAGACAAGAGAATGAGTTTATGATGATTAGTTAAGTTATAATTAACTGGTATTGTGACTGTGAATGGTATGTAGGATTTAATTCAAAGAACGTGCTTAGTTAAAGTGTAATCTACGCACGAGGCAAGTTTCATAACCCTACTTGTCATTATTGTTCAAGTTTATTATTTACCTCGAGTAATTATCATTACTATTATTCAAGTTCAAATTATTATATTAAAGATTGATTATCTTTTCAAAGTATGATTTTGTTATACAATAATCGTTCTATTGTATACTCCTTAAGATTATTATTCAATTTGAATATCATTATTATTGAACCGTATTAGACTAGTGAACCCTTATTGATTCGACTAGTCCATAGTTGATGAGCGTTCTAAATTTCAGAACTGTTGATGAATTATCCAAACCAAACTTCCTTTGGTGCAGACTCGAATGTCAGACTGAGATGAACAACCCTGTAAAGGGATTTACTTATGTGTTAGCGTTAAGATATTATGCACAGTATGGTACTAAGGGCTGATCCCCCTAAGTATGAGAAGAAAGGTCCATAGTCTTATAACTGTTAAAGGTTTCAAGTATAACCCTTGGTAACCTAGGACATAGTTCAAGGTCTTATGACCCTCAGAATTCTTTTGATTCATATTATTCATTCTTGATTCAAAAGTTGAGCTTTTATTCAGATGTCTATGATTTATTCGCATGTTATTATACTGTTATTTCATTATTATACTTGTGGGCAATAGTGCTCACTCTTGCTTAATAATAACATTGCAGTTAAGAACGAAAGAACTAATGAACCTTCCACTAGTAAGGGCAAGGGCAAAGTTAGCAAATGATGAAGACTTGTTATTTTATTTGATGATGTATTTATATTAGACTTGAGTTAATGATGTTGTTTAAGACTTATTATTTATATTTCCGTACAGATGTTTAAGGTTAGTTCAACCTGGGATGATGTTTATTATTCGGATGTTGTAACCCTGTAAGGGGAAGATTTTATTTCTATCTATTGCATGGTTTGCATTTTTATGGGTAGATAGTTAGATGATATTTGTACAGGGAACACCAACTCTCATGGAATTGAAGTACCCAGATTTGGGGGTGTCACAAGACCCTTAGGGTATATCAAAGGTATTCTTGTGTATAATAAGTTATATGTGACGCCCCCAAATCCGGGTATCTTCCGACCCGACAGATGGTGATCCACGATACTACATTTCATACAATCATTCCATTGAAGTAACAACAAAATGAGTGTAATTACTATCTTTGTATTACATTTGTAATAAATCCTTTCCCAGGTTCATAACTGAATACATTCGTTGTTCTTCATAAGTATATTACATACAAATATACTAGTCTATTACGGGACGATTAATTGTCCATCTTAGCCTTGCCTTTATCTCTCTTAGAACTCTCGGTTAGTTTCGAACTTTAGTACTGCAAACATATGGTTCAAGCAAGAATGAGCATAACTAGCTCAGCAAGTCTTAACAAAGAATCATATGAATATCACAATAACATTTTCATGCATTAATTCCATATTTTAACAATTATCTATGAAGCACTACGAAACATTTGACTAGTACTTCTCATGTCATAACAACAATTCCAAAGTATATATAATAGCTTAGGAATGATGAACCGGTCAATAGACCATGAACATACTCTTTTCGTTTTCATACTTGAAAAGGATATCCGGCACTAAGGTCATCCACCCGTCTTTACATATGAGCACTTCTAGGTGATCAGCGTATTATACTCTATATTGATCAACACTCTTACGTTAGACGTATTTACGTTCAACATTTGGCAACCTCGCGTGCCCATCGAATAATCGATGAAAAATACTTTTATTTGTACATAGACAAACTTACCTTTACATCCGTACCAAATACTTGGCATAGGATAACGTTAATAGTTCTATATCGAAAGACTTGTAAACAAATCAATCAACTATTCAGTATTAGTTTAGCCGAGTTAAAACAGGCATCGACTCTTTCTTTAAAATCATTCATACATGGTATAGCATGCATCACGTAAAAACTTGGCTAACTCGAAGGTTAGACAAGCGTTTAAGAAAGACTTGCCTTTAAGCGTCTTTGAATATATAATTCAAATATTCTCAGTCTTTACAGGATCTACATGATACATTCACATAGCACACTGCAATTAGTTTTCAAATAAACTAACTTTACGGTTCTAACCAACTTCTTTCTCTTCTATGTTTTATTTGAATTAACTTCGTTATTTTAGTCGATTCAACTTTCTATACTTCATTACATTTCATTAACATTCTTACGTCCTTAGCCGACATTCGATCATTATTGGTTAACTAACAACGTTGAATGTCATTCATGGTTCACTTATTACGTCTTTGTGTTCTTCGTTTAATTTCTATTAAACCTTACTAGATCTTCTTACATTAACACCTTATAAGTGATTTAAGGTAAGTCTTATCATGTACATTAAGTACCTTTAATGTCTTACTTTAGGTCAAAATTCAAAATGGAACAAAACTAACTTGGTCAACATTTTTCTCATCATTTATCATCATGGCAAAGATCCCATACATTACAAGTGGCGGCTGCCATGGCATCACTCTCTCAGAGAGTTTTGCGGGACTCGTTGACATGCCATGAGTCCATGTATAAACTCTCGTGACTGGCTGCCTGAGTCTCAAGCATTTTCATTTTCTCTCAGCCATACATGGCGCTGCGGCATGGCAAAAAACACTGGGTTTGGCACTGCGATGCCAAACCTGTGCACCAGTTGGCCAAAACAGTTTTGTTTCCTAACGAAACTCCCGATTTCCTAATTTGTTTGTTTTATATGCGAATTGACCCATTCAAAAGCCTACAAGTCACAAATCACATCCTTTACGTGTTCGTATAAGAATTTTACATTTTAGAATCCGTTAACTCAGAATTCACCTTTGAGTTCATTTTTAAGCGTTCGTTTAACCATTTCGTCCGTTCAATACTCGTTTTCTTCGTTATAAGTTGGAATGCAACGATTCTTTCGCCAATGACTCTTAATTACCTTATCTCGCGTGTTGACATTGCAAACCAATATTTTTAATGACTCTTAATTACCTTTCTCTCTCTCTATATATATATCTTTGGACAAGCTTTGTAAAACCATAAAATGCCAACTCTAGCTTTGTATATATAGAAAACCAAAGTGAGGGCAAAAATGTCCAACTCCCACCTCCTTACTATTCCACCTCCTTTGTCAACTTTGCCACCAAGTAAAGTAAAGTACTTGGCGGCGAGTTGTCACTTTGCTTTTAACCACCAAGTGGCGGCCCACTCTCTTGTGGATCACCCATAGGTTTTACCCATCCCATGACCCACCCCTGGTTCAATTCATGCAGCTTCAATTCTTTGGATTGGGCTTGACTTTAATAAACGTTGGGCTTTAACTTGGGCTTTATCATATAATTCATTGGGCTTACTATTGGTTTAAGCCCAATTAGATTATACCAACCCTTAACTCATACTCCATTAATACAACTCGTATTCTACGCATATTACTCACGCATTCTCTTCGTCTAATACTCATATAATAATCGTATTATACGTCTTACTATTCGTCATACCATACTCGTATTTATACCAATATAATGCTCGTATTTCATACGTATAATATTCGAAACGACTATACGTATTGTATTTCCCTTTCGGAAACCTCTTTCACAAACCCTTAGGTTTTACGTCCGCAAACGAAAAACTTCGTTTTCCATAACGGAATTATTATTGAATATTCCATACTATCTTCGTATTCTATCATTACGCGTTTCTCAGAATCTCAAACCCTAGCTCCGAATGAAATTGGATGAATAGTGTTTTTACGCAAACATTCTCGAAAAACCTTCATTTTTGTCTTGATAATTCACAACAATTAATTCTAGCACAAAGCCAGAATACTAACCACATCCGCACATTCTAGGTCATAGAACGACCTTCGAACATCATACTCACATAATAACTCAATTAAATTCATTTAATCCACATAATCAAATAAAAATTTAATTCATTGAAAATTCAAAATTCTTGGGCGTTACATTCTTCCCTCCTTATAAGGATTCTGTCCCCAGAATCTCGCTATTCTTACATATACAAATGAGGAAACCTTTCCTTCATTTTACTTTTGAGCTCCCACATTGATTCTTCAGCATCGTGGTTACTCCAAATTACCTTTACTGAAGGTATTACTTTATTTCTCAAGACTTGTTCCTTCCTATCAATAATCTGAATCAAAATTTCTTCATATGTTAAGACTTTTTCTACATGAATAGATTCATACTCTATTACGTGCTTGTAGTCTGGTTTATAAGGACGCAACACAGACACGTTAAACACATTGTGTATTCTTTCCATTTCTGGAGGTAAGGCTACTTCATAAGCTACCTCCCCTATCCTTCTTAAGATCTCAAAAGGTCCTACAAACCTTGGACTTAAATTCCCTTTCTTTCCAAAACGTATCTTCCCTTTCCAAGGCGATACTTTTAGAAAAACATATGACTCTACTTCAAACTCCCTCTTCTCTCGATGAGGATCTGCATACTTCCGTTGTCTATCTTGAGCCGCTACTAATCGAGCTCTTAACAGCTTCACCATGTCTGCCGTTTGTTGTACCATCTCTGGTCCCAACATTTGACGTTCACCTACTTCATCCCAACAAAGTGGTGTTCTGCACTTCCTCCCATACAACGCTTCGTAAGGCGGCATGCCTATACTAGCGTGAAAACTATTTTTATAAGCGAATTCTACCAAAGGTAGATGCTTGTCCCAACTCCCCTTGAAATCCATAACGCAAGATCTTAACATATCTTCTAGCGTTTGAATTGTTCGTTCGCTTTGTCCATCCGTCTGTGGATGATACACCGTACTCAATCTCAATTGCGTTCCCATTTCCTCTTGTAAACTCCTCGAAAAGTTCGACGTGAATCGTGGATCACGATCGGACACAATCGAAACATGTACTCCATGTCTAGAAATGACTTCCTTGACATAAATCTTAGCTAACTGCTCTAGGTTATACCTTACTCCTATTAGTAGAAAATGAGCTGATTTAGTTAACTGATCCACTATTACCCAAATAGCATCGTATCCTTTTCTCGTCGTTGGAAGTCCCACCACAAAGTCCATGGTGATATGCTCCCATTTCCACTCCGGAATCTCCAGTGGTTGTATCAATCCACTC
This sequence comes from Panax ginseng, assembly GCA_020205605.1. Classification (NCBI taxonomy): domain Eukaryota; kingdom Viridiplantae; phylum Streptophyta; class Magnoliopsida; order Apiales; family Araliaceae; genus Panax; species Panax ginseng. The sequence goes on from CM035136.1 coordinate 65,263,525, forward strand.
GATCTTTGGTGTTCAGCCTTAACTTTGTGACAAGTTAAGCACATACTAACGTATTCTGGAATCTCCCTCTTCATGTTCGGCCACCAAAAGTTCTGACGAAGGTCTTGATACATCTTAGTACTACCAGGATGTATCGAGTACCTTGAACTATAGGCCTCGCACATAATCTCTTCTTTCAACTCGGAATTATTTGGATCCCAAATTCTTCCTTCAAAACGATGTAAACCTTCTTTATCAAGGTTATACTTAGTCTTCACGTCATCCTTCATTATCTTTTTCACACGCTCGCATTCTTCAGTACTTATCTGTACTTCCTTAACCCGTTCCACTATCGTTGGTCGAGTTTCTATTACCAATAACATCTCCCCTGATTCACTTGGCAACTTAACTTCTAATTCCATCCTGGCCATCTCTGTTATTAACTCATTCTGAGTCGTTAACATTGACAGTTTTTCTCTACCCTTCCGACTTAACGCGTCAGCTACTACATTCGCCTTCCCCGGATGATATAAGATGTCACAATCATAATCTTTTATCAACTCTAACAACCTTCTTTGCCTCATATTCAACTCCTTCTGTGTCAAGATATATTTCAGACTTTTATGGTCCGTGTATATCTCACATTTTTCCCCGTATAAATAATGTCTCCATATTTTTAAAGCAAACACTACAGCTGCCAGTTCTAGGTCATGAGTAGGATATACCTTCTCATAATCCTTTAACTGACGTGACGCATACGCAATGACCTTGCCATGCTGCATAAGCACGCAACCCAGTCCTCTATGCAAAGCATCGCTATAAACTACAAAATTCCCCGTATCATCTGGTAAAGATAATACATGTGCCTCACTCAACCTCCTTTTTAGTTCTTGAAAACTATGCTCACACTTTTCTGTCCATAAATACTTCACTGACTTCCTGGTCAGATTTGTCAACGGAGTAGCTAATTTAGAAAAGTCCTGAATGAACATTCTATAGTATCCCGCTAACCCCAGAAAACTCATAACTTCGGTTTGCATTTTTGGTTGCTCCCACTCATTCACCGCTTCCACCTTCGCTGGATCTACGGATATGCCATCTTTGTGTATAACATGTCCTAGAAATTGCACTCGTTCGAGCCAAAATTCACACTTAGTGAATTTCGCATACAACTTCTCCCTCCGTAGTGTTTCTAACACTATTCTTAGATGTTCAGCATGATCTTCTGGCATCTTAGAATAGACTAGAATATCATCAATGAACACTACGATGAACTTGTCCAAATACTGTTTGAACACTCTGTTCATCATATCCATGAATGCGGCTAGCGCATTTGTCAACCCAAACGACATAACCAAAAACTCGTAATGCCCATAACGAGTTCTGAACGCCGTCTTAGGTATATCTTCCATCCTCACTTTCAGTTGATGATACCCTGTGCACAAATCTATTTTATGAAAATACTTTGCCCCTTTAAATGGATCAAATAGATCATCGATCCTGGGCAACGGGTATTTATTCTTAATCGTTAACTTGTTCAACTCTCGATAGTCGATACAAAGTCGTAACGATCCGTCCTTTTTCTTTACAAACAATACCGATGCTCCCCAAGGAGACACACTCGGTTGAATGTACTTTCTATCTAATAGTTCTTGTAACTGAACCATTAACTCGTTCATCTCAACTGGCGCCATCCTATATGGTGCCTTTGAAACTGGTGTCGTACCCGGCAACAAATCAATCACAAATTCTACATCCCTATCCGGCGGAATACCGGGTAACTCCTCCGGAAACACATCCGCGAATTCTTGAACTACCGCTATATGTTCAAATGATGTTCCCACTCTTTGGGTATCCACCACATGACACAGATAACCCTTACACCCCTTCTTCAACATCTTCCTAACTTGTGTCATGGTTAGACAACAAGAACATCCCGGTGAAATATTTCCATAAAACACCACCTCAGGTTTCTTAAGAAGCCTTAGATTTATACTCTTTCTATGACAATCTATTATCTCTCTATGGTTAATTAACCAATCCATACCGAGAATCACATCGAATTCCCTTAACCTTATCGGTAAAAGATCTACCGATAATCTATTACCCCTAATATCTACAAAACAATTCCTATGAATATGTTCAATAAGAATTATCTCCTCGTTCGCTACCTTAACGTTTAAAGGTATTTCTATCTTCTTAGGATTTAATCCCAATTGCTGAGCAAATCCACATGCTATAAAAGAACTAGTAGCACCCGAGTCAAATAACACGTAAGCATTTATTTCATTGACTAGAATGATACGTGCCACTACATCCGTTGATGCAACTGTATCTTGGACCGTCATATTAACTGTTCGGGCTGAGGGTCCACCCAATGATGGTGTTGGTCCATAAATGACTAAATTACCACTACCAGAACCCTTACTACCCTCCACCCCTTTCTTCGGGAAATTTCTTGCCATGTGGTCCACCGACCCACAAACAAAACATCCCCGTCTTTTCTTAGGATTAGGACAGTTGGGAGATATATGACCCTCCTGCCCATAGTTATAACAACCGGTCTTCCCCTTCAGACATGCTCCCAGATGAGTCTTACCGCATGTCTTGCATGCCTCCATCCTACGTTTAGGATCCCTTTGTTTTTCCCCAGTATTACCAGGGTTAAAATTCTTCCATTTAGGCATATTGCCACTACCACTGGCAACCTCTGCATTATTTCCTCCCTCTCCATTACTCATATTCTTTCTATCTTTTTGGTATTGGGTCAATGCCTCACTACCACCCTCCGCTATTATCGCCTTCTCTAGAATGGTCCCGTAGGAAGCACTCTGAAAAATCGATATCCTACTATAGAACCAGGGTTTTAGGCCCTGTTCAAACCTACGAGCCTTCCTCTCCTCCGTGTCCACTTGGTGTGGAGCTTAACTTTGCCAATTCATTGAATTTGGCAGCGTGTTGAGGAACAAATATGTCCCCTCGCTAAGTTCTAAGAACTTAATCTCCATTCTCCTTTCCTGCTAGTAGGGAAATAGTTTTCGAAGAATACCTTCTTAAATTGTTCCCATGTAATAGCTTCCGCTCCAGCCCCACCCTGGTGAGCCTCCCACCGGTAGTTGGCTTTCCCCTTCATCATATAGGTCGCAAAAGAAGTCTTTTGCGCCTCAGTTACGTTTGTAATAACAAACTCCTTCTCTATCTCCTTGACCCATGTATCAGGCCTCCATTGGGTCCGTTGTTCCCTTAAATTGGTGGACCTACACTCTTAAATTCCTTAAAGGTAGTCGTTAAGGGCTACCTTAGGTCCTCATGGGTGCTCTACCCCAAGCTTGGTTAAATGCAACCGTTAATAAATTAACGAACTCTTGCATTGGGTTATTAGGACCCCCCCTCGTTATCATTATGCGATTCCGCCACTTGGTTACGTTGCCTTCTTCTTGGCGGAATTTCTAATTAAATAAATAAATTTTCGTTATTACTTATTTTCTTATTTCTTTATTAGTCGTCAACCAACTGAACAATAACTCATACACAACAAAGCAAATAAAAATAAAAACTTCCTTATATTAAAATGCTTCTTTATAGTTCAAAACTATTTACACGTTGCTTTTCATAGCCCAAAAGCTATTACATATTTATCCCGCAATTGACTTTCACAAAAATTGGTATTTACAAAAAGACTACCCTTTAATTATACAAAAGAGGGTTTTACGTCACTACACAAAAGTATTTACCATACTACTCCTAATACTTCTTAACAACATTCTCATGTTTCTGCTTCGCTAGAATAGACACAATATCTTGACTTATAGTATGTCGAGCATGTCCCGACTCAATAGAATAAAAAGCTATCTTAAGCTTGAAATCCTCGTGTGCACTGTCATTTATATATGACATCCGTGTTATCTTCTGTTCTTTTTCAACCAGTTTCTTGAAAAGTTCTATGACCTCATTCTTATAGTCCTGGGCCTTGTCAATCATGAGCACTTTCTCATCATGCTCTATCTCATAGTCTGACTCTGCATACTCTTTCGCTCCATAGAGATCACTGATCTCTTCTTTCTGGTGCTGCACCATATTGTGCAGTTGCACGTTCGGTCAAGCACTGAGAGGTACATTGCCCTCATAGTCTCTGTAAGTGTCGACTCTAGGGCAGGCATCACCGTATTAATCGATGTCACCTCCATGTCATCCTCCACATCAATCATCATATTCAAATATGATGCTATCCCCATGGTCTCCTCAGAATAGGCCTCCTCCGAGTAATATTCCTTGGGCTCTGACTCCTCTAGAAACACTACAGGTGTGTCTACTATAGGCACAGGTACTGTCTCAACTCGGTTCACGGACTCCTCGCTGATCACATGTATATCCCTATACATCAAGCTATCAACCGACATCTATAATAACACATAACAAATTGATTAGTACATAATACACAATAATATAAGCACAAATCACATTTAATCCATTTAGGGTTACTTTCCATCTTTTAAATCTTTTGGTACTGAGTTTCCTCAATACCTTATTAACTCATTTGACTCGAGTTAACTTTCTTCGGACTCTTCCTTTCCTAATGAGGTTATTAGCCTAAGGTTATCCCCCCTTAAGTTTTATAACGTAATGCTTTGATACCAACCTGTGACGCCCCCAAATCCGGGTATCTTCTGACTCGACATATGGTGATCCACGATACTACATTTCATACAATCATTCCATTGAAGTAACAATAAAATGAGTGTAATTACTATCTTTGTATTACATTTGTAATAAATCCTTTCCCAGGTTCATAACCGAATACATTCGTTGTTCTTCATAAGTATATTACATACAAATATACTAGTCTATTACAAGACGATTAATTGTCCATCTTAGCCTTGCCTTTTTCTCTCCTAGAACTCTCAGTTCGTTCGGCTTTAGCTGCAAATATATGGTTCAAGCAAGAATGAGCATAACTAGCTCAGCAAATCTTAACAAAGAATCATATGAATATCACAATAACATTTTCATGCATTAATTCCATATTTGAACAATTATCTATGAAGCACTACGAAACATTTGACTAGTACTTCTCATGTCATAACAACAATTCCAAAGTATATATAATAGCTTAGGAATGATGAACCGGTCAATAGACCATGAACATACTCTTTTCATTTTCATACTTGAAAAGGATATCCGGCACTAAGGCCATCCACCCGTCTTTACTTACGAGCACTTCTAGGTGATGTAACGCCCCGAAAAATCGAACATTTTGTAATTACTTTTAATAATGAATAAAATAATATTATTTATTATTATTGTGTATTGAGAAGATGAATGTTGTTCTATAACCTAGAAACGTCGGAACGTCGGAACGACATAGTATTTTAACTACGTGGAAGAATTAAAGTGTTTGAATTTCTAAAACGAAAATAAAAGTTTTTCGAGAAATTTTTCGAAAAACACTATTCATCGATTTCCGCTCGGGAATTATTTTTGAATTTCCGAGAAATATGTAATGTTATAATATTGAGGTGATAACGATTATGTAATAATAATTTAAGTATGGGAAACGTAATATTTCGCATGCGGACTTAAATTGAGAACGTTAGGTTATTAAGCATTAAAGGAAGAAAGTTGTGATCATATAATGTGTATACATTATATGAAGTAAAGAATGAAAGAATAATACTACGTATTGTACTATTATGTATAAAGAATGAAATAACGTATATTACGAACTAATATACGAGTTAGTATCTGAAGATTATCGTGGGGTATAATGGTTAAGTTGTTAAGATTAAGTTAATGGACTTGTAGGATTGTTAGTTATTGGTAGAAGTCCAATGTAAGTATTAATCAAGCCCAAGTGTTTGATTGATCATAAGCCCAAACTATTGGTAGCATAAGCCTATTAAGAGAGAAAGCTAGGTTAATTATCAAGCCCAAAGTAAAGCCTTAACCCATGGGTCAAACCAAGTGTGAAATGGGTAAGTGTGATGGGCAAGGATTTTGTGTGATGCCCAAGAACTTTATGTATTGAAGGTTAAGTAAGGAGGTAGAAATGAGGAGGTGGGAGGTTTAATGTCTAAAATTCCCTCACTTTGCCAAGCCTATAAATACCAAGCTCATTTCTTATGTTGGTTGATCATTTTCATCCAACTTTTCTCTCAAACACAAATCTAATTATTGGTTAGGGAGAATAAGTCACTTAAGCACTTATAAGCCACTTCAACCATTGATTGTTTTCCAAAGCAAATAGAAGTCTTCAAGGGTAAGACTCCTCTCTTATATCTTCATCTCTTCTATAATAGGATTGATAGAGAAGGGGAGGGTTGGATGATAGCATGTAATAAGTTACTAAAGAATGAACTTAAGCCAAATAAGTTGAAAAAGCAACATGAACATTAATAAGTTGCTAGAACCATAAAGAACCTATGATATGATGTTTAGTATGTGGAATATAACATTAGAACTTTGATTGAGGGACTTAAGTTAATAATAAGTCATGAGCATGAAGATTTCTAACTCTTAAGTTAAATAAGTTAATAACTTATGAGAATAAGTCAAAACCTACTTTGATTATAAATTGGAGTAGTAAATAACTTGTAATGATCTTATGTTGATTAAAATCCATTAAGAACGCTTAGTAATGAAGATTTGCCGTAATTCGCACGATTGGACGATTACCGTTGAATTCGTGAAATTCTCGAAATGGAAGTCGTATTTTGTGTTCGAAGTTGAAAACATTGGTTTTCGATGGAGACAAGTCATTTTAGTCATTATAGAGTTGCGGACTCAAAAATGACCGGATTCCGACTTAAAACAAAGAAACGAGCGTTGAACGTTCACGAACGTTTATCGTTTTTGTTAAAAATGAACTCATAGGTGAATTTTGGGCAAACGAAGTCAAATAGATAAAATTTTTGCATGAACGCGTAGATTATGAAATTTGTGAACCGTAGGCTTTTCAACGGACCAATTCAGACTTAAAACGAAGAAGTTATACGTCCGGGAAGTTCGTAAAAATTTTCAAAACTGCAAAATTTTCTAAGGCACAGAGTCCGCCATGCCACGACTCTAAGCCTAATTGCCAAGGCCAAGCAAACGAGGGTCGAACCATGGTACACTGCTAACTCACACCGCAGCACGAGTCACAAGGCAATCCTTGGCGCCACGGTGCTAGTCCAAGGAAGTTGATAGTGAAGAAAGATTTCAAATATGGAAGGAAAGGGAACTTAATAGTAATGTATTAAGATGTAATCATAACATGATTAAGACATTGTAAGGTACTTGTAAGACATTAATGCATGTTGATTAAGAGTTAATAATCAATCGAAGATTAGCGGAATGAGAATGACGTAACGAAAGTTGGAAACCCTAAATAACGAATCTAAATTAGGAATTACATTGAGATGAAGGGTAAGATATAATAGTAATCATACTTAATTGTGTATGACTTAATGTGGTAAGTGATTATGAATTATAGAATCATAAAGACTGAAAGTACTGTATGAGTATTAATCAATAATCAGACGCTAAAGGCAAGTACTCTAACCCTTGTTCCAGTTCGATCTGGGCAAGTCTTTCTGATTCATGTATTCTTCACATTAGTTAGTATTCGAGGAATGTCAAAGCCAATCCTTTCGGCTAGACGTATGCTATGTTATTCTATTAAGTAGTGTTAAGGATTTACCGAACAAATATTGTTGTGGTTTTTCAAAGGTAGATTGTGTATGCTCAAATTGTTTTGTCGTCAAACGACAGGCACGTGAGGTTACCACAACTTAAACGTATACATGTTTAATGAATGTAGTGTTGATCAACAAAGAGTACTATGAGCTGATCACTCAGAAGTGCTCGTAAGCTATGTCGGACTTATGGACTTAGTGTCGGGTTGTCCTTTTCAAAAGAACTTATGAATGCTCATATACTTGAGCCATAATTATTATTCCATTAAGTATGGTTGTGTAAAATGTTTTGAAGAAAAAGAAGTGCTATTTTGATTTATCGATAGTACTTCGTAACTATTGTTCAGTTATTGAAGATATATGAGTTCTATGTTTCAAGCATGTTGTTTATTAGAATTGTAGTACTTGCTGAGCTAGTAATGCATTATGATTATGTTATGTGTTTTTATTATTATACAGACATGTACTAATCAACTTAATTGTTTTGTGTAGATGTGAAGAGTAAATGAGATGTTCATAGATCGCCAGGTCATTAGTGAAGAGTCGGTGAACCAAGTAGAGGTTATACCGAACCCTATAGCAGCAGAGCCAGAGGTAGTGATCATTGAGTCAGGAGACTTTGAGGAAGATGACTTCATGTCAGTATTTGACCGGATGATAGAGGAGGAGGTAGAGACAGTCTCCTTTAACCCAGTGGCTATAGTAGCTTAGATAGCTCCTGGGGGTCGATGATGTCTCTGTTCATGTTAGTATTGGATAGAAATATCCATTACTGTCAGGAGGTCAAGGAGCTGAAAGCAGAGCTCCAAATGCTTAAAGAGGACAAGACTGATGTCGAGTCCATATGGGAGCAAGAACACGACGAGAGGATTTTGGCTAAGGACAAAGTCCATGATTTGAAACACGAGGTCTTTGAGCTCAAGGAGGAGCTAAAGACTAAGGTGCAGAAGATATGGAGGATGTCCTATATTCATAGGAGTTCTCATACGGATTTCCAGCAGCAGGTAGCTGGATATCCGGTGGAGGTGGGGCAAACACGACATACTATTACCCGTGATATCATTGCCGGTCTTGCCAAGGCAGATTTTGATAATCCCTTAAGGCAGATATGGTCGAGTAGTTGTTAGAGTAGTTAGGTATGTACATATTTGTGTATCTAGTAATGACGTAAAGCCCTCTTTTGTATAATTAAGGGTAGTCTTTTGTAAATCCCAATTTTTGGAAAGCAATAGCGTGAAAGTAATGTATCCAGCTTAGGCTGTTTTATGTAACCAATGTAGTATTATACTACGATGAATTAATATAAGTTTTCATGTTCGAAAAATGTTGAGTAAGGAGTGTTTAAGTTATTGTTTAATTATGGAATAATAACTAACTTACAGGAAATGCATAATAACGAAATATGTGTTTATTGTGATAGCAAAATGCCGCCAAGAAGAGTACCCCGTACCCAAGGTGCGACCACGAATCAACCGGAGGGAGGTCCGGTTAACCCTATGCAAGAATTTTTGAACCTTTTAACCACAGCCTTTAACCAAATTGGGGCTAATATCCCCGTGAATCCTAGTGTAGTACAAGCTACTACATTTAAGGACTTTAAGAGTGTGGGTCAGCCGAAGTTCAAAGGAACTACGGACCCTATCAAAGCCCAAACGTGGGTTAAGGAGATAGAAAAGGCATTTGCAATTGCAAATGTCGATGAGGCCCAAAAGGTTGCCTTTGCGACCTATATGATGAAGGGAGAGGCCAACTTCTAGTGGGAAGCTAATCAGGCTAGGGTTGGGATAGCGAATTTAACGTGGTATAGGTTCAAGGAGATATTCTTCGAGAACTACTTTCGCACGAGCATGCAGGGAAGGATTGAGATGCGGTTTCTGGAGTTGAAACAAGGGGATATGATAGTGCCCCAATATGCTGGCAAGTTCAATGATCTGGCGAGGTTCGCTCCACACCAAGTGGATACTGAGGTGAGGAAGGCGCGACAGTTCGAGCAGGGTTTGAAACCCTGGCTCTATAACCGTATATCGGTATTCCAAAGTACTTCTTTTGGAATCGTTTTAGAGAAGGCAATAATTGCCGAAGGTGGTAGGGAGGCGTTGAGCCAATACCACAAAGAAAAGAAGAATAAGGGAAAGGTTGACGGGAGAGTCAAGATTGAGGGAGCCAGTGGAAGTGGCAAGGGTCAGAAGAGGAAGGTATTTACCTCTAGGAATACAGGAGTGAAGCAAGGAGACCCAAAGAGAAGAATGGAGGCCTGCAAGACCTATGGGAAGACTCATTTAGGAGTCTGTCTCAAGGGAAAGGCCGTCTGCTACAACTGTGGACAAGAGGGGCATATTGCGCCTAATTGTCCAAGTTCGAAGAAGAACCATGGATGCTTTGTGTGTGGATCAACTGACCACATGGCAAATGTAACGCCCCAAAATCTGGTCTATCTTTACACCCGAATTCTGTACGTCACGAGTACATCATTCATTCTGCATACATCATTATATACTGAAATATAACAACATACTCTCTAAAATCCCAGGTTCTAAAACCTTATAGCTTTTATCATTACAAATAATGATAATTACATTATTCTTTACATCTTGCACGAGTGACTTTTATCCGCCATCAAGGATACATAATCGTTCATTAAACTATTCTATAGTTTAATTCTCATCTTTCTACATTACAAGTCTTCACTTGATCTTCTCGTTTATTCACATTCTGAATGAAAAATCATCTGGATACCGTCAGTTTTATCTATATGAGATCCTTAAGTTCTTCTAACATCGTTCGCTGAAAATGTTTTTCATTTAAAGCAAATGTGAGCATTCAATTGCCCAGCAAGTCATAACAGTTGAACAAACAACTTCAAGAGTTTAACATTCTTTTCAGACTTTAATAACCGAATAAAGGTTACGAAGCAGCTTGAATAATAGGAATAGTCTTGATTCCTATCATCTTAATACATTAGTTACATGCACTTTGAAATACTTTCATTCTCTACTCTCTTTCATGCACATTCTGTCTGGCTAGAATCAATAGCACAGACTTAACAATAATGGTTCATGTATAAACATAACATTCTTTTATTGAACAGTTCAAACATAGAAGAGTTCATCTCATAGAAACACCGAAGTGTTCAAATTGTGGCACAAGGCCTCATACATTCTACCACCTTGTACAAATATTGCACATTCGCACATAGACAGAACTTCTCAAGTTCAACATCTGAGAAGTTTAAGAAACTAGCATCCATTTAAAACATGAATGAAGTTAAGAAACTTGCCTTACGCACAGCTACAGCTTATGTTGAACTGCTCATTCCAATCCCTATAACACATAAGGAAATAACCAATACACCAATTAGTCATATACTTGACTTACGCATTGGTTTACTTAACTTTACTTCTTAAGGTTCGCGTTCTTGCAATATAACTTTACGCGACTAACTTTCATTACCGGTTTACGGTTTCATGACATACGGAGATGTCTTACTCAACACGTTCATCATCCCTGATGATCCACATTCTTATCTTTTTTGTATACTTCTCTAGGACTCAGTACACATCGCTTCTCTGGTAGTAGTCCATATGGTACTCTTAGTGTTTCCCACAAACAACCAACAAACCAGTTCCCGTCTCATCTACACTGCTATCACAGTGAGTTAGATCGGTTGCCAGTTTCGTATATACCTTCGCTCTCTGAAGGAATTGTTTAGCCCAGCTCCCATATGTCAACCATCAAAGGTTACGATTGTACCACAACCTAACTTTCTATTAACTTATATGAATTATTAAATTATAATGTTCGTTAAGTTAATTTCTTATTCCTTATGGCTTTCTGGCAAAAAAATGCCATACCTCAGGATTCATTCATCACCGTCCAAGTCATACAGTCTTTTGTATACTCAGAACGATTATTTTATATTCATTCTACGCATTTATAGCGTTAAGCATTTTACGTTACCTTATTCTTATCTTACAATGTCCGGTTTATTCAACTCGGAACGTCATCCAAGTTATAAACATTAACTCGGCTTCTTTTATGTTATACGTACTTATCTTTGATTCAGCTTCTTCACCTATCACAAGTTTAATCATTGGCCTTTGTTATCATACGGTCAAACCATACACGGAGTGTAGGTTCTACCCGTTTAATATTCGCTTACACTCAACCTTCACGTCGGTTAAAGTGTTCAACGCTTACATTTCATTCTAACATTCTCACCCGACTTATATTCGGCTTTCAGTAATCTTATTACTGTTCGCTACGGCTCTCTTGATACCATTCGTATCTTACTTACTACCTTTGTCAACGTTTAAGTCATACAACCAGGGTATACTTAGAACGTTCGTCCGACGCAACTACGATTCACGAGGATCGTTTACGTATTCGACGTTCACGTTGCTCGTCTCTTAATCTCTCACTCAACCTTTACTCAAGGTTTCAATTGCATTCATCGTTATCCATCCCATGAACCCCATGTTCATTATTCTTTCTTAATGTCGAAGCCATACAGATCATTGTATGCTAAGACCGATCTTTCTTCGCAATAACATTGCGTTCATAGCGTTTATACGCTTTATATTCATCTCTCAATGCCATGTCATAACATCAAAATGTTATACATTAACATCGTCAACCAACGTCTAAGGAATCACAACCATAGCAATCCCTCACGTTCATTTATCGCGACTACGGTCCCCGGACATCGGTTCTGTAACCCGCATCTACATTCTTTGTCTTTTATTCTCGTTTAATCTTTTCGTTCAACCTTTATTAAAGGTTTAATACACTTGGTTGGATGTTACATTATGTGAACTACATGTTCATACTTCTTTCTTGCACATCCTCCAGTAACTGAGAAATAAAAATCTCATTTCTGGGCATTGCTCGCACCCCGTGCCGCGGCTTCATTCCAGATCTCTCTCTCGCATCATGCACAGCGACCTACTTCACCTTCTTCCTTGGTGCAGTGATGCAGCTCAAACCCTTTGTTATCTCTCTCATTCATGGCGCCAATTAATAGCACCTGAGGCACGAGCTCGCGCTGAGGCGCCACTTCTCGGCGCTGCGGTGCCGACCCAAAATCCTAGAAAATTTTTCTAAGTGTTAAGTCAAGTTTGAGACGCGTACTTTACGATCTAATAACTTCTTCGTTATAACTCGGAACGAGGTTGTTCCAAAGCCATTCTCTTCCTTATCTTACGTACTTTGATTACCCACAGACAGAAATTCTTTCCGAATCCGCTAAAATGCCATTCAATTGGCTTAATCTTCATTCTTCGTTCATTTTAACATTTTTAACGTTCTTTGTTAGTTCGTCCGTAATTCGGTCATCCGAACTCAGAATTCGTTCATTCTTGAGTCCACAACTCAGATTTTATACGTTCTCTTACATTCTTATGAAACCCTACCAGTTCGGGTTCATTTACTAACATTCAAATTTTTGTTCTTCTTTTACGGAATTTTCGCCATAACTTCGTTATAACTTAGTTTTAATCTGTTCTTCATGAACGTTTCTAACTTTCCTAACCAAGCAATAAGCATCTAACTTATATGCGATGGTTTTAAACTTGTCCATCAACAACAATTACACTACGATGGTTTTAAATTTGTCCATCAACAACGTTCTTCGTGTTCTTTCTGTGTTCTTCGCGTTCTTCGTTCGTTCTTCATTTTAATCGATATTTTGGATTACGATTTCACTTTTTCTTGGAATTTGATGTTATAGAACACCATTCCTTACTTAATTCACCTAGTCGTTCATAATATTCATTCGGATCGCTCAAAATCGTCATGAATCTTATACTTGCTTAAGAAATTTATAAACTAAATTTCGTATTTCTTATTTCTTATTTTCTCATGATTTCAACCATATGAAATCATTAATAATCTCTTTTACTTCTTATTCTCATTAAGTTATGTTTTTGAACATAAAAACTTAAAGAAAATTTAGAAGAATTAGGGTTCGGATTACCGTTCTTCTTTAATCTCCTTCCGTCGGACAAAGCATGCATTCAAGCTAGCTTTTCCTCATTCTCTTTCTCTTCCTTTCTCATCCGAACTCTCTCTCTCTTTCTCTCTCAAAGTGTAGGATTTTCAAAATCCCATTCAAATGAGATTAAGCCTCCTATTTATATATTTTCAAGGATAGGGGTATTTTAGTCATTTTGGCCCCCAACCTCCTTACTATTCATAACTTAGCCACCAAGTTTACTTGGTGGCCAAGTGGCCGCCCCACCTCCTTTGGCTAGCTTCCCTTGGAAGCTTCGTGCTTCCGTAATTCGGAATTTGTCCGACAGTTTGAAAACTGCGATTCTCGGAATCCAAATATTTTTGGATATTTCGTCTTTCTTTTACCGATTAACTTTTACGTATTCTTCGGATCTTTGAAAAACTGAAAAACACTTTTTGGCATCAAGCGTTTTCCTTCACCTTTTCCCCTAACGTAGCTAAACGAGTGAAAAGTACACAGCGGTAGTTTTCATCGTTTTTATTTCGTCCGATTTTTGCACGTTTTTTGAGAAAAACTTTTATCGGCTTACTTAACTTTTCATAATATATTATCGTCAAATCTTTCGACGGAATATCATTTCGACATACCGAACTCTCGGAAAGGCTTAGGTTATTCAAACCCTAACCCATAGGTTTCGTCGGGTGAATAGTGCCTATTTCGTCTTTTTCCCTAAAAATATTTTGTTCTCGGAAAATTTTTATTTTCGTCTTGAAAATTCTTACTCGTTCAATCTAGCTCATAGCCAGAATCCTCCCGATTAATAATCATTCTAAGTTATAAAACGATTAATAAACACATAGCACAGAATAATATTAATAAAAAATTTATTTTATTAATAACTAATTCTTTAAACTTAAATTCTGGATAATCCAAAATTCTGGGTTGTTACAGCAAAGAACTGCCCGAAGAAGGGGACGGACGGGAATAAGGGCGCCAATAGTAGTAGATTAACTATTATGGTCTCTAAGCCTTGTTAGGGGTAGTCGATGGCCTGCATTTTTTATCATGATGATCCAAGATGCGGTTGCATCAGGGGACGTCGTCGTAGGTATTATTTCGATCAACGATATCAATGCGTACGTGCTGATTGATTCGGGTGATACTTGTTCATTTATAGCGTGCGATTTTGCTAGACGATTAGGATTACTTCCTGAAAAGTTGCCTATACGTTTAAATATTAAGGTAGCAAACGAAGAGATTATTCATGTTGAAAATGTTCATAAGAGTTGTTGTGTAGATATTCGGGGTTGTAAATTATCGGTAGATTTATTACCAATAAAGTTAGGAGAATTCTATGTAATTCTCAGAATGGATTGGTTGGTAAACCATGGGGCAATTATAGATTGTCAAAAGAAATGTGTGAACATTAAGACGTTAGAACAACCTCGGGTAGTATTTTATGGGAATAGATCGTCGGGACGTTCGTGTTGCCTAACCATGACACAAACTAGGAAATTATTAAGGAAGGGATGCGTGGGTTACCTGTGCCATGTTGTTGATACCCAGAGAGTGGTAGCAACCATGGAACAAATACCTATAGTGAGTGAGTTCGAGGATGTATTTCCAAGTGAGTTACCGGGTCTTCCATCGGATAGGGAGACCGAGTTCATAATTGATATTGTGCCAGGAGCGGCACCAGTTTTCAGGGCACCATATCGTATGGTGCCAGTGGAGATGAAGGAGTTGATGGTACAGCTGCAAGAATTGTTGGAAAGGAAGTACATGCAACCGAGTGTTTCGCCGTGGGGAGCACCGGTGTTATTTGTCAAGAAGAAGGACAGATCGTTGAGACTTTGTATCGACTACCAAGAGTTGAACAAGTTAACGATAAAGAATAAGTATCCATTGCCCAGGATCGATGATCTTTTTGATCAGTTGAAGGGGGCAAAATATTTTTCCAAAATAGATTTAAGGACGGGGTATCATCAGCTGAAGGTTAGGGATGAAGATGTTCCAAAGACAGCATTCAGGACTCGTTATGGTCATTACGAGTTTCTGGTGATGTCATTTGGGTTGACTAATGCACCTGCTGCATTTATGGACATGATGAACAGGGTGTTCAAACAATATTTGGACAAGTTCATCGTGGTGTTTATTGATGATATTCTAGTCTACTCTAAGACGCCAGAAGATCATGCTGAACACCTAAGAATAGTGTTGGAGACATTAAGAAAGGAAAAGTTATATGCGAAGTTCACTAAGTGTGAATTTTGGTTAGAGAGGGTTCATTTTTTAGGTCATGTTATTGACCATGAGGGGATTTCAGTAGATCCAGCGAAGGTGGAAGCCGTGATGAATTGGGAACAACCGAAAACGCCGACTGAGGTGCGGAGTTTCTTAGGGTTAGCGGGTTACTATCGGAGATTCATTCAGGACTTTTCGAAGATAGCTACTCCGCTGACTAACTTGACAAGGAAGAGGGTGAAGTATGTATGGACTGAGAAATGCGAAGATAGTTTTCAAGAACTGAAGAAGAAGTTGAGTGAAGCGCCTGTTTTGTCATTACCTGATGACACAGGAAATTTGGTAGTTTATAGATATGCTTCGCATAAAGGACTAGGTTGCGTGCTCATGCAGCATGGCAAGGTCATTACGTATGCGTCTAGGCAGTTGAAGGATTATGAGAAAGTTTACCCTACTCATGATCTGGAACTTGCCGCGGTGGTGTTTGCCCTAAAGATATGGCGACATTATCTTTATTGGGAAAAGTGTGAGATATACACGGACCACAAAAGTCTAAAATATATCTTCACACAGAAGGAGTTGAATATGAGGCAAAGGAGATGGCTGGAGTTGATAAAGGATTACGAATCGTGAAATCTCAGATCACCGGAAAAGCCAATGTAATTGCCGACGCCTTAAGTAGGAAGGGTCGGGAAAAGTTGTGTTTGTTAACGGCTCAAACTGAGTTAATAACAGAGATGGCTAGAATGGAGTTGGAAGTGAAGCTGTCAAGTGAAGCGGGACAAATGTTGTTTGCAACGGAGATGCAATCTACCATCATAGAGAGAGTTAAGGAGGTGCAACTCAAAACTGATGATTGTAATCGGATAAGAGAGCGGCTGATCAATGAAAAAGATATTAAGTACAGTCTTGATAACGAGGGGTTATTGAGATTTGAAGGAAGAATTTGGGTTCCGAATGAGATGGAATTAAAGGAGCAGGTTCTACAAGAGGCTCATAGTTCAAGGTTTTCGATTCATCCTGGTAGTACTAAGATGTATCAAGATCTTCGACAGAGTTTCTGGTGGCCGAACATGAAGAGAGAGATTGCCGAGTACATTAGTAGGTGCTTAACTTGTCAGAGAGTTAAGGTCGAACATCAACAACCAAGTGGCTTGTTACAGTCATTAAAAATTTCGGAGTGGAAGTGGGAGAATATCACGATGGATTTTGTGGTTGGACTTTCGACTGCACAGAAGGGGTATGATGCGATTTGGGTAATAGTGGACCGATTGACGAAGTCGGCTCACTTTTTGCCAATTAGGGTTAACTATAACTTAGACCAGTTAGCTAAACTTTATATTAAGGAAATAATCTCTAGACATGGAGTGCCAGTATCGATTGTGTCAGATCGTGATCTACGATTCACGTCGAACTTTTGGAGAAGTCTACAAGAGAAGTTTGGAATGCAGTTGAAGCTGAGTACAGCGTATCATCCATAGACAGATGGATAGAGTGAGAGGACAATTCAGACGTTAGAAGATATGGTAAGATCTTGCGTCATGGATTTCAAGGGTAGTTGGGATGATCATCTACCATTAGTGGAGTTTATGTATAACAATAGTTATCATGCAAGCATAGGTATGCCGCCATACGAAGCTTTGTATGGGAGGAAATGCAGAACACCACTGTATTGGGATGAGGTAGGAGAACGCTGGATGTTGGGACCAAAATTGGTACAACAGACAGCGGATATTGTTAAGAAGATTCAGATGTGTCTTCTAGCAGCTCAAGACAGACAGAAGAAGTTTACGGATCCGCATAGAGAGAATCGAGAGTTTGAAGTAGGTTCGTATGTATTTCTGAAAGTATCTCCCTTGAAAGGAAAGATACGTTTTCGAAAGAAGGGAAAGTTAAGTCCGAGGTTTATAGGACCTTTCGAAGTATTGAAACGGGTAGGTGAGGTAGCTTACATGTTAGCATTACCTCCAGACCTAGAACGAATACACAATGTATTTCACGTATCCGTGTTACGTCCTTATAAGCCGGATTATAAGCACGTGATAGAATATGAGCCTATTCATGTCGAAAAGGACTTAACGTATGAGGAAACGCCGGTTCAAATTGTCGATAGAAAAGAACAAGTTCTACGGAATAAAGTCATACCTTCGGTGAAGGTGATATGGAAGACCACGATGTAGAAGAAGCAACGTGGGAGTTAGAAGAAATGATGAAAAAGAATTACCCGCATTTATTTGTGTAATTATTTTTTATATATAGCGAGATTCTGGGGACAGAATCCTTATAAGGGGGAAAGAGTGTAACGCCCCGGAAAATCGAACATTTTGTAATTACTTTTAATAATGAATAAAATAATATTATATATTATTATTGTGTATTGAGAAGATGAATGTTGTTCTATAACCTAAAAATGTCGGAACGTCGTAGTATTTTAACTACGTGGAAGAATTAAAGTGTTTGAATTTCTAAAACGAAAATAAAAGTTTTTCGAGAAATTTTTCGAAAAATACTATTCATCGATTTCTGCTCGGGAATTATTTTTGAATTTTCGAGAAATTTGTAATGTTATAATATCGAGGTGATATCAATTATGTAATAATAATCTAAGTATGAGAAACGTAATATTTCGCATGCAGACTTAAATTGGGAACGTTAGGATATTAAGCTTTAAAGGAAGAAAGTTGTGATCATATAATGTGTATACATTATATGAAGTAAAGAATGAAAGAATAATACTACGTATTGTACTATTATGTATGAAGAATGAAATAACGTATATTACAAACTAATATACGAGTTAGTATACAAAGATTATACATGGGGTATAATGGTTAAGTTGTTAAGATTAAGTTAATGGACTTGTAGGATTGTTAGTTATTGGTAGAAGTCCAATGTAAGTATTAATCAAGCCCAAGTGTTTGATTGATCATAAGCCCAAACTATTTGTAGCATAAGCCTATTAAGAGAGAAAGCTAGGTTAATTATCAAGCCCAAAGTAAAGCCTTGACCCATGGGTCAAACCAAGTGTGAAATGGGTAAGTGTGATGGGCAAGGATTTTTTGTGATTCCCAAGAACTTTATGTAGCTAGCAAGAAGACTTGAAAGTTAAGTAAGGAATAGTAAGGACGTGGAAATTAGGAGGTGGGAGGTTTAATGTCTAAAATTACCTCACTTTGATAAGCCTATAAATACCAAGCTCATTTCTTGTGTTTATTGATCATTTTCATCCAACTTTTCTCTCAAACATAAAGCTACTTATTGGTTAGGGAGAATAAGTCACATAAGCACTTATAAGCCACTTCAACCATTGATAGTTTTCCAAAGCAAATAGAAGTCTTTAAGGGTAAGACTCCTCTCTTATATCTTCATCTCTTCTATAATAGGATTGATAGAGAAGGGGGAGGGTTGGATGATAGCATGTAATAAGTTACAAAAGAATGAACTTAAGCCAAATAAGTTGAAAAAGCAACTTGAACATTAATAAGTTGCTAGAACAATGAAGAACCTATAATATGATGTTTAGTATGTGGAATATAGCATGAGAACTTTGATTGAAGGACTTAAGTTAATAATAAGTCATGACCATGAAGATTTCTAACTCTTAAGTTAAATAAGTTAATAACTTATGAGAATAAGTCAAAACCTACTTTAATTATAAATTGGAGTAGTAAATAACTTGTAATGATCTTATGTTGATTAAAATCCATTAAGAACGCTTAGTAATGAAGATTTGCGGAATTACATGATTGAATCGATTCTATTCCGAATTAATTGAAATTCTCAGAATGGAAGTCGTATTTTGTGTTCGAAGTCGAAAATGCTGGTTTTTGATGGAGACAAGTCATTTTAGTCATTATAGATTTGCGGACTCGAAAATGACCGGATTCCGACTTAAAACGAAGAAATGAGCGTTGAACGTTCACGAACGTTTATCGTTTTTGTTAAAAATGAACTCATAGGTTCATTTTGAGTAAACGAAGTCAAATAGATAAATTTTTTGCATGAACGCGTAGATTATGAAATTTGTGAACCGTAAGCTTTTGAACGGACCAATTCGGACTTAAAACGAAGAAGTTATGCGTCTGGGAAGTTCGTAAAAATTTTCAAAACTACATTGAGATGAAGGGTAAGATATAATAGTAATCATACTTGATTGTGTATGACTTAATGTGGTAAGTGATTATGAATTGTAGAATCATAAAGACTGAAAGTACTGTACGAGTATTAACCAGTAATCAGACGCTAAAGGCAAATACTCTATCCCTTGTTCCAGTTCGATCTGGGCAAGTCTTTGTGATTCATGTATTCTTCACATGAGTTAGTATTCGAGGAATGTCAAAGCCAATCCTTTCAGCTAGACGTATGCTATGTTATTCTATCAAGTGGTATTAAGGATTTACCGAACTAATATTGTTGTGGTTTTTTCAAAGGTAGATTGTGTATGCTCAAATTGTTTTGTCGTCAAACGATAGGCACGTGAGGTTGCCACAACTTAAACGTATACACGTTTAATGAATGTAGTGTTGATCAACATAGAGTACTATGAGCTGATCACTCAGAAGTGCTCGTAAGCTATGTCGGACTTACGGACTTAGTGTCGGGTTGTCCTTTTCAAAAGAACTTATGAATGCTCATATACTTGAGCCATAATTATTATTCCATTAAGTATGGTTGTGTAAAACGTTTTGAAGAAAAAGAAGTGCTATTTTGATTTATCGATAGTATTGTAAATTATTGTTCGATTATTGAAGATATATGAGTTCTATGTTTCAAGCATGTTGTTTATTAGAATTGTAGTACTTGCTGAGCTAGTCATGCTCACTCTTGCTTGAACCATATGAACACAGCTAAGATCGAGCGTACAGAAGTCTCAGGAAATGATAAAGGCAAGGCGAAGACGAACCCGTAGCATACTTATGTAATAGTATGGGAAGACAGTTTGTAATATATTGATATTATGACAAGAACAACTGAAAGGGTTACAAAGAACCTGGGGAATGTAATATTATTTTGAATATATATATAAGCTATATTAGTCCTTTTGAGACTATTCAATGGAATGTATGAATGAATAGTAGTAGCGTGTAGCACCATCTGTCGGGTTGGAAGAGACCCGGATTTGGGGGCGTCACAGGTTGGTATCAAAGCATTAGGTTATAAAACTTAAGGGGGGAAATTAAAAACCTCAAGTCATAACCTTAAGAGAAGTCAAAGAAGTACAAGAAGAAAATAACCTTATAAAAAAATGCATTATGATTATGTTATGTGTTTTTATTATTCTACTGACATGTACTAATCAACTTAATTGTTTTATGTAGATGTCAGGAGTAATGAGATGTTCGTAGATGGCCAGGCCATTACTGAAGAGTCGGTGAACCAAGTAGAGGTTATACCGAACCCTATAGCAACAGAGCCAGACGTAGTGATCATTGAGTCAGGAGACTCAAAGGAAGCTGACTTCATGTCAGTATTTGACGGGATGATAGAGGAGGAGGTAGAGACAGTCTCCTTTAACCCAGTGGCTATAGCAGCTGAGATAGCTCCTGGGGGGTCGATAATGTCTCTGTTCATGTAAGTATTGGATAGAAATATCCATTACTTTCAGGAGGTCAAGGAGCTGAAAGCAGAGCTCCAAATGCTTAAAGAGCACAAGACTGATGTCGAGTCCATGTGGGAGCAAGAACACGACGAGAGGATTTTGGCTAAGGACAAAGTCCATGATTTGAAGCACGAGGTCTTTGAGCTCAAGGAGGAGCTAAAGACTAAGGTGCAGAAGATAGGGAGGATGTCCTATATTCATAGGAGTTCTTATACGGATTTCCAGCAGCCGGTAGCTGGATATCTGGTGGAGGTGGGGCAAACACGACATACTATTACCCGTGATATCATTGCCGGTCTTGCCAAGGCAGATTTTGAGAATCCCTTAAGGCAGATATGATCGAGTAGTGGAGCTGCGGCGTCACTCTCCAGAGGTTTTGCCCGGACTCGGTGCTGCGGCGCGAGTCCATGTACAAACTCTCGTGCTGCAGCGCGAGTCTCCAGACATTTTCATTTTCTCTCAGCCATACATTGCCCGGACTCGGCGCTCCGGCGCCGAACCTATGCACCAGTTGGCCAAAACAGTTTTGTTTCCTAATGAAACTCCCGGCTTCCTAATTTGTTCATTTAAATGCGAATTGACCGATTCAAAATTTTACAAGTCACAAATCACATCCTTTACGTGTTCGTATAAGAATTTTACATTTTCGAATCCGTTAACTCGGAATTCACCTTTGAGTTCATTTTTAAGCGTTCGTTTAACGTTTTCGTCCGTTCTACACTCGTTTTCTTCGTTAAGTAGGAATGCGACCTTATCTCACGTGTTGACATTGGAAACCAACGTTTTCAAGTCACACGACAACTTTTGACCTTCAATCCGGGCTTTCTACGTTTTTGACGTTTAACGTCTATTTCGCAAAATTCGCCATAACTTCGTTACTCATGTTCTCTAAGCCAAATCAAATGGAATACTCCATGGACTTCATATCCACATCCTAACCAAAAAATAGTCACATTCCATAGCTATAACAGTTTTCAAAACGTTCATTAATAACTAAGTTAACGTTCAAGATGTTTATGGTTTTTAACTCACATAAACACTTACGATTTCTATTTGGTCATGACCTACTAATGATTTAGCCATTAATAGGCATCCTTATATCTCCTCAATAAACATGCTCCACAAATCTATGATTCTTCTACGAGAAAGAAATCGAAAAAGATGAAGATTACGGTTTATAAGAATTTACCTTTGAAGTAATTCACGTTCTTGATAAACGCCTATTGGTTTGCTTGGAAGTAGAAGGATTATATAATTATAGATCTTTCTCTCTCTCGCTCTATCTATATCTTTGGATAATCTTTGTAAAAAATGCCAACTCTAGCTTTGTATATATAGAAAACCAAAGTGAGGGCAAAAATGTCCAACTCCCACCTACTTACTATTCCACCTCCTTTGTCAACTTTGCCACCAAGTAAAGTACTTGGTGAACAAGTTGTCACTTTTCTTGGCTACCAAGTGGCAGGCCCACTCTGTTGTGGATCACCCCATGGGTTGCCCCATGGGTTTTACCCATCCCATGACCCATTGGTTCGACCCGCGGTTCAATTCTTTGGATTGGGCTTGACTTTAATAAACGTTGGGCTTTAACTTGGGCTTTCTCATATAATTCATTGGGCTTGCTATTGGTTTAAGTCCAATTAGATTATACCAACCCTTAACTCATACTCCATTAATACAACTCGTATTCTACGCGTATTACTCATGTAATCACTTCGTCTAATACTCATATAATAATCATATTATATGTCTTACTATTCTTCATACCATACTCATATTTATACCAATATAATGCTCGTATTTCATACGTATAATATCCGAAACGACTATACGTATTGCATTTCCCTTTCGAAAACCTGTTTCACAAACCCTTAGGTTTTACGTCTGCAAGCGAAAACTTCGTTTGCCATAACGGAATTATTATTGAATATTCCATACTATCTTCGTATTCTTTCATTATGCGTTTCTCAGAATCTCAAACCCTAGCTTCGAACGAAATCGGATGCATAATGTTTTTACGCAAACATTCTCGGAGAACCTTCGTTTTCGTCTTGATAATTCACAACAATTAATTCTAGCACAAAGCTAGAATACTAGCCACATCCGCACATTCTAGGTCATAGAACGACCATCGAACATCATACTCACATAATAACTCAATTAAATTCATTTAATCCATATAATCAAATAAAAATTTAATTCATTGAAAATTTGAAATTCTCGGTTGTTACATTATACATGGAGATAATGTATGATCAACAAAGAATCTAAAGCTTCTAGTAAAGGAAGAGAAATGTCATATGTGATTCGATAAATGACAACCCATTAGTCCTTAGCCAAGGCAGAATAAAATTAGAAAGGAGTTTTTAATTTGTATTATTTGGAGTTCTGCATTTGAGAATCGAAATATATAGAATTAAATAAAATAAGACATGACAGTAATTTCATGTCTTATATTTAATTGAGACATTGTATGATGGAAGGATTGAATTGTATGGTAACTATTTACTCAAAGGTTCTTTTATGATTAATGTTAAAATCTATATTATCTGTAAAGTCGTTGATCGCTAGGGTGGCTTATCCCTATTGTAGAATAAATGTTATTTATTTAAATGAATTAATAGTTTAACTTATTTATTTAAATAATATTAGAATTGTTCTAATGGATTTATTCACAACCGGTTTAAATATGGAGAACTTAAAAGGGTCACACCATAAAAGGAAGAATATTTATTTAAGAAGTAAATGGCATAATCGTAATAATAAGTTAAGTGTATTTAATTTAATCTATGGTGGTAGAATAAATTAAATAGCTTACTATTTATTATTTAATACTTTGGAATTTTTAAATATAAATTAATAAGATAAGTCTTATTATTATTATTACTATTATTATTATTTAATTCCTAAAGGAGTTTGAGAATTAATTATTATAAGTACTCTCATTTATTCCTAATAAGATTAGGAGGTAAATTAATTAAAAGAGTTTAATTAATTATCCTAATATGATTAGGGAGCTTAATTAATTAAAAGGATTTAATTAATTAAATATAACCCTACTTCTAATTAGATTAGAAGGGTTGACTAATATCAATATAAGAGGAGTCTTATATCAGATATTATGATAGACGTGATTCCAAGAGTTGGAGAGTACGCCTTTTTTCTACAGAGATAGAAAAACTAAGGTTTTAGCCAAACACCATTCTTCTTGAATATTTATTCTTCTTTGGTGGATCACCTCTAGAGGCCAAACACTTGGGTGGCTAACATTGATCAAAGGAATGAATCAAACCCGGTGGATTCGAGTTGAACGTGAAAAAGGAATTGGAGATTAACTCGTACCTGAGGAAGCTAGTTTCTACAAGTGTATGAATCTGTTCTCCATCTCTTTTCTATTGATTGATAATTATGCACAAAGTATGATCATGGTGATGGGTTTGTATGAAAATTTTAAATTACTATTTTATCGCGCTTCCGTACCTTTTGTGTAATTTAATTGCATGATCGTGCTATATACAAACCCAACATTAGGGACATAAAGAGTACTAGCATGCATGTTCTAAAGTTTAAAATATAAACCACATCATGTTCATAGTTATAAGTTTGCAAAACGTTTAATCTCGTTGTTAAAAGTCCCTCTTTTCAAACCAAATCAAGGCAATCTAGCACACACAAAGCATCTTGGAATAACATTTCATGAATAGCTAGACCATATACACATGCTCACAAAGTTAGAATTTAGACATTATAAGTTTAATCAAATTCATTTTTAAAACACTCTTCTTTAAAAAATGCATACTAAAGCAAGTTAGGGTACTCATGTTATTCAAAGAAACCTAGGTCCACTTAGGCATGTTTGCATGCATGTCTGCGTCATACCAACATTTTAGAACTTATCATATTATAACAGAAGTTGAAATTCTCGATCGGTGCCTAAGCAGCAGTGCTGGCACGGGTTAGTCTTCTTAGGATGGTAGCAATTGCGCCCTTCTGGACAACACTTCAGAAGAGCTCTGCAACTGCAGAACTCAATCCCATACTCAATTTCTTCATACCACAAGCTTGCACATCAGCCACATTGTTCATTTACATGTATATAAACTCTACTAACATGTTAATATCATTTCACATATCAATATACAACTAATTCATGCAAATTTTTAAGAATTATAAATGCTTGAATTTTAAAACATGTTTAAGAATTATACCTCTTGAAGCTTGAAATGAACTCCCTCAATTCTCTGTAACACTCTCTCCAACTATAATCAACCAACAATCTAGCAAATTGAATTTGAGAAAAAGAGATTGCTATATATAGAGAATATATTACTCATACAAAGCCATTGCCCAATATTTGAATTCAATGGAAGAAAGGAGAAGCCAATAGGCAATAAAGGTTTGGTGGAATAGTGGCTAACTACCCCCATCAACCCACTCCCATTGCCATCATCAACATCATTTTCAAACTAGCTTGAGAATGAGAGGTAGACTAGGCCAGTGGCCATTACTCGTGACTGAGAGAAATGGGACATTAAAATGGGACAAAACTCTTTAAAACTCAGCATATGCAAAATGGCTACTAGCTTACTTAAGTTTTATTCCTTTTAGGTGTACAAATGTAACTTTAATGAGATAATATTATTACATTGTGATAAGTTTGGGGTACCTATATACATAATCATATAATCCATGTACATTGGGTTAGTCCCTGTAATATTTACTATAGGTCTGAATATAATTTAGTTGGATATTAGCAACCCATTATTTCCATAAAACTTTATTATTTCAAATCCACATAATTGTTAAAGTAAATATTTAAAAATAAATATTTATTTACAAAAATTCATTTTCTCCCATATATTTAAAATACACATTTAATTGACACACCACACATCATGTTGTCACAAACTTACCTTAGTTTAATAGAATTACTATATCACGTGTCACAACAATATTCATGTATATTCAAATAAACATTCAACTTTTATTTATATAATTATTAATATTATTCAGAAAGTTCTCGATGATTAGACAGTGAAGCCTCTCATAGACCCAAAACTGAAAATATAAATATCAAATATTCTCCAGTAATGTAAATGACAACCCGAGCAGGGGAAAATCAAAAGATAAAGAAAAATACTCACCAGCAAAAATGGGAAAAAACCTAGCCAAGCCTCTGTCACGCCCTCTGAGAGTAAGCGCATCCCTCTAAGCAAATAGGCAAAGGTGTATGATCCCCAGTCAAAGTCTTTGATGCGGTCCACATCGCGAGTGGAGCAGACTAAAGCAAAAGAAACTGTCGAGGAGTTGTCCGCTAGGAAATAACCCCTAATGATGATCAGGAACAATCACCGAAGAATGCGATCTCTAACCCTCTAATCATCAGGCAGAGGCTCAGTCAAAGCCCCACTCATGGCATCCACACTCAAGGGCCCAAAGCGAATGGTCCGACCCTTCAGGGCTATGGGAGGAACTCCCAAAAGGGATTGAACGACAGCCGGTGAAATGTCATCCACCAAAGGCACTAGCGTCCCTGTAAACTCCAACCCAATGATGAACCACCAGTCCATCTGTGTCATCATCACCTCGCAATTCAGCAAATGGAGAGATTGAGTCTGGTGGAACCATCGCTCAAACAAAGCCCTCAGATTACCCCAGGGGCAGCGACGAGGAGGAATAGAAAAAGAAAGTCTGAAAGCCCCATTAATTGTTGATCTCCCAGTACTCTAGATGGAAGGTCTAGTACAAAGAGTGAATGTTAAACCAGTTCCCTCAGGGCAGAGTAAAGGCGGGAACATGCATCAAATTGCAAATCAAAATCAAAACCCTTGCCCCAAAAGTGGGAAAAAAAGAAAGGGAAAGATGGAAACGACTTTTACCTCGTTCGTATGAAGGGAGATCAAGGGATGACGACTCAAATTATCCAGAAGATGTAGAATCATCACATTAATAACTGGAAGCTCCCGGCGGGGAATGAAAGCAGAAGGAGCAGGATCCACAATAGGAACATCATCCTCCTCATTTATTGAAATGCCTCGAAATCCGATCTATCTTCACACTCGAATTCCGTACATCATGAGTACATCATTCATCCAACATACATCATTATATACTGAAATATAACGATATACACTCTCAAATCCTAGGTTCTGGAAACCTTATAAAATTTTTCATTACAAATATTAATGAATACATTATTCATTTCATCTTACAAGAGTGACTTTTATCCCCACCAAGGATACATAACAGTTCATTAAACTAGTCTACAATTCAATTTCTTATTTCTACATTACAAGTCTTCACTTGATCTTCTCGCTCCTTCACATTCTGAATGACAATTTGTCTGGATACCGTCAGCTTGATCTTTACGAGATCCTTAAGTTCTGCTCACCTTGTTCGCTGAAAATAGTTTTTCATTTAAAGCAAGTGTGAGCATTCAATTGCCCAGCAAGTTATAACAGTTGAACAAACAACTTCAGAATTAAAATATTTCTTTGAACTTCTATAACCGAACAAAGGTTATAAAGAAGCTTGAATAATAGGAATAGTTTCGATTCCCATCATCTTAAAACAACAGTCATTTTCACTTTGAAATACTTTCATTCTTCTACCTTTTTAATACACATCCTATCTAGCTAGAATCATTAGCACAAACTTAACAATAATGGTTCATGTATAAACAGAACATACTTGTATTGAACAACTCAATCACAGAACAATGCATATCATAGAAACACCGAAGTGTTCAAATTGTGGCTCAAGTCCTCATACGTTCTACCACATTGTACAAATATCGCACATTCGCACATAGACAGAACTTCTCAAGTATAACATCTGAGAAGTTTAAGAAACTAGCTTTCATATAATATGAATGAAGTTAGGAAACTTGCCTTACGCACAGCTACAGCTTACGATGAACTACTCATCCCAATTCCTATATAACACATAAGGAAAAACATAAACACCAATTAGTCATATATTAAACATACGCATTGGTTTACTTAACTTTACTTCTTAGGGTTCGTATTCTTGCAATATAAGTTTACGCGAATAACTTCCTTTACTAGTTTACGACTTTGAGACATACGGAGATGTCTTACTCATACGTTCATCATCTTGGATGATTTATATTCGTATCTTCTTCTTATAACCTCTCTAGGACTCAACACACATCGCTTCTCTGCTAGTAGTCCATATGGTACTCTGAGTGGTTTCCCACAAACAACCAACAAACAAGTTCCCGTCTCATCTACACTGCCATCACAGTGAGTTAGATTGGTTGCCGGTTTAGATATACCTTCGCTCTCTCAAGGAATTGTTTAGCCCAGCTCCCATATGTCAACCATCAAAGTTACGATTGTACCACAACCTAACTTCTCTTAACTTATACGAACTATTAAACTATAATGTTCGATTAAGTCAATTTCTTATTCTTTACAGCTTTTTGACAACTAAATGTCATCCCTCCGGATTCATTCTTATCGACTCACATTTGGCTTCATTAATCTTATTACCATTTGTTACGGCTTTCTTGATAATTTATATACTATTAAATACTTTTGTTATCCATTACATGAACCTCAGGTTCATTACCCTCGTCGCTCAACCTCTAAGGAATCACAATCATTGCAATCCATCACGTTTGTTCATTGCGACTACGGTCCCCGGATATTGGCTACGTAACCCGCGTTAATATTCTTTGTCATTTAATCTTGTTTAATCTATATGTTCAACCTTTAATAAAGGTTTACATCACTTGATTAAGTGTTACATTAGTTGAATATTAAATTCTTTATCTTCCCTTACATTTCCCCCAAGAGCTGAGCAGTTAAAAGCTCATCTTTGGCTTGTTCCCAACACTGGCGCTGCGGTGCCACTCCCTTCTTTATCTCTCGCGACGCTTGCATGGCATCAATTGGCGATCACCCGACCCGATTCGCACTACTCAAGACCACTCTACAAGGCATGACTGGCGCTGCAGTGCCAAGCCTTAACCCTATAAAATTTCTCTAAATGTTAAATTAATTTTGAGATGCTTTCTTCACGATCTCATAACTCCTTCGTTATAACTCGGAACGAGGTTGTTCCAAAGCCATTCTCTTCCTTATCTTATGTACTTTAATACCCCTCGAGCATAAATTCATTAAAAATCCGTTAACGTACCATTTGATTGGCTTGATCTTCACCCTTTGTTCATTTTATGTTTTTAACGCTCTTCATTCGTTCATCCGTAATTCGGTTATCCTAACTCGAAACTCGTTCGTTCTTGAGTCCACGACTCACGTTTTCTATGTTCTCTTACTTTCTTATGAATCTCTACCCACTCGAGTTCATTTACTAACTTTCTAATTCTCGTTTGTCTTTTATGAAATTTTCGCCATAACTTCGTTATAGCTAAGTTTTAATCTGTTCTTCATGAACATTTCTATCGTTGCTAACCAAGTAATACACATCTAACTTATACGTGATGGTTTTAAACTTGTCCATCAACAATAATTATCCTACAGTGGTTTTAAATTTGTCCATCAACAACGTTCTTTGTGTTCTTCGCGTGTTCTTCGTGTTCTTCATTCGTTCTTCATTTTGATCGATATTTTGGATTATGATTTCACTTTTTATTTGAATTTGATGTTATAGAACATCATTCCTTACATATTTCACCTACTTATTCATATAATCCACTCGGATCGTTCTAATTCATTACGAATCTTATACTTCCTTAAGAAATTTATTTACTAAACTTTAAATTCTTATTTCTTCATTTTCTTATGATTTCAACCATATGAAATCATCCCAATCTTCTTTTACTTCTTAATCCTATTAAGTTATGTTTTTAAACATAGAACTTAAAGAAATTTTAAAAAGAGACTAAGTTTCGGATTACCGTTCTCCTTTAATCTTCTCCCGTCGGACAAAGTTCGCATGTGAGCAAGCTCTTCCTCCTCCTTCTCCTTCTAATCCAACCTCTCTCTCTCTCTCTCAAGTTGGAGGATTTTCAAAATCCCAAAATAAAGAGCGCAAGCTTCCTATTTATAGAATTTTCAAGCTAGGGGTATTTTAGTCATTTCACCCCCCAACCTCCTTACTATTCATACCTCCTTACTATTCCCACCTCCTTACTACACCTCCTTATTATTCATGTAGCTTCCCTTGGAAGCTTCGTACTTCTGTCTTTCGGTTTTCATCCGACAGTTCGGAAACTGCGATTCCCAGAATCCAAATATTTTTGGATTTTTCGTATTTCCTTTATCGACCAATTTTTACGTATTCTTCGGATCTTCAAAAAATTGAAAAACACTTTTCAACGATGAGCGTTTTCCTTTACGTTTTACCCTAACGTAGCTAAACGAGTGAAGAGTATATAGCAGTACCTTTCGTCATTTTTATTTCATCCGATTTCTGCACGTTTTTCGAGAAAAACTTTTATCGGCTTACTTAACTTTTCACAATATATTATCGTCAAATCTTTTGACGGAATGTCATTTCGACATACTGAACTCTCAGAATGGCCTAGGTTATTCAAACCCTAACCCTTAGGTTTTTGTCAAGTGAATAGTGTCTATTTCGTCTTTTTCCCCAAAAAATATTTTGTTCCCGGAAAAATTTTTATTTCAGTCTTGAAAATTCTTATTCGTTTAGTCTAGCTTGTAGCCAGAATCCTCCCATTTTATAATTATCTTAGGTTATAGAACGATTAACAAACACATAGCACATAATAGTATTAATAAAATTCATTTTATTAATAACTAATTCTTTAAACCTAAATTCCGGACGATCCAAATTTCCGGGTCGTCACATTCTTCCCTCCTTATAAAAATTCCGTCCTCGAAATTTCTTAAAACCACACCCTTACCCGGGTCATCACATTCACCCCTTCTTAACAGAATTTCGTCCTTAAAATTTTAACATACCTTTCTTCTCAACTTCACTTCAACGGAGTTCTTATCTTTCCCTCATTCCTAACCCCCATAACCTATCAAGAATCATGAAGTAGAAGGAATAACGAGGAATATAAAATTTCCTTTGAAAACATTTCATACTTTTACTGAGGGGTCAAATTGACCATGAACTCTTACTAGGTTAAACAGCATTTCACCATAAACCCTTCTTTAACGGTCAATTTACAATCACCAAGAAAGTAAATTACCTCTTCCATGTTTTCATCAGACTTGATCATTAGATTCCGCACCAAAACAATTATGTTTGGTACAAGTTCTCAAAGAAAGCTCGATTTTCTTATAACATGACATACCATTTGTCTAGTCGAATCAAGTAGCTTAGACAATACTAATAAATTGGATATCAACGTGAATCATTCGTCTATTCAACTCAATTGACGTCAACTACTTCTTTAAATTCTTTTCGCAATACATCAAAACGTTTTATGACGTCATGATACCGTACTTTTCACAGTACGTTGAGGACTTCGTCAGTTTGTTACTTTGTCATTATACATCATACCATAGCGGGTTATTGATCCTAAGATCACATCCAACACCAGGTTCAATTGTATTAACAGCTCCATCATTTTACTACCCTTGCATCGAATGCACAGATGATATAAAATTCATTTTGAATATTTTAATTCAATTTCTGTCTAGCCGAAGAAATTAGCATAAACATACCAAGAATAGCTCTTTTAAAATTCTATTGATTCCAAAAGTTGAACCAATTCTTTCCTTTTCAAAATGTACATATCAGCACGAGTTCAATAAAGTTTGAAATCTAGCATAGCTAGATGACTTGGAATATCCTATTTTTCCATCTTCCGTCATTGTCTTACTACGACGATACTTAATCTTCTCTAGCACCTTCAATACTAAGCCTACTGAAAACAACTCATTTTCAGTCTAAACATTCCTATACCTTAGTACAGTCCATCAACTTACCACACATTATAAGTTCAGGAACTTTCCACAATAATATAAGTATAAGAACTATCCAGACAGACCATAGGCGTCCATTTTTTTGAGACGTTTGAAAACATACCATATTATTATGAGTCACGAACTTACCATAAGTATGAGTTTCAAGAACTCACACCTACCATATCGTTCTCTACCTACCAAGTATATACATGAGAAAAGATTCACTTTCTCTCCATATACATCTTGATAGCGCGACCAATTCCAATGATTATAACTGTGATAAGCTAAGCAGTTTTTACACCAAGCATAAACCTCTGCCCATAACAAAGGTTCATACAACTCAGCTATCACATGAGTCCTCAATTGAAATTTTACAACTTCTAAATCTCTCTCTACTTAATACAAATTTTCTATAATTCATATACTATCCTTCATAACTCAATCTAAGTTCTTCTTCCTATACTACTTCATAGTACCTTTCATTCATAGCACTAGCTATAAATCATTCATCGTTTAACAACCCATCTGTTACTACGAGTCACTATGATCACATGGTGATCTTCTTATCCTTCTCTCTACGATTATAGTCTTAGGTACTCCTACCTAAGGTTTATAACCTATCAGCTCTAATACCAACTTGTAACGCCCCGAAATCTGGTCTATCTTCACACCCAAATTCCGTACGTCACGAGTACATCATTCATCCAACATACATCATTATATAGTGAAATATAATGACATACACTCTCAAATCCCAGGTTCTGGAAACCTTATAACCTTTTTCATTACAAATATTAATGAATACATTATTCATTTCATCTTACAAGAGTGACTTTTATTCGCCACCAAGGATACATAACAGTTCATTAAAATAGTCTACAACTCAATTTCTTATTTCTACATTACAAGTCTTCACTTGATCTTCTCGCTCCTTCATATTCTGAATGATAATTTGTTTGGATACCGTCAGCTTGATCTTTACGAGATCCTTAAGTTTTGCTAACCTTGTTCACTGAAAATTATTTTTCATTTAAAGCAAGTGTGAGCATTCAATTGCCCAGCAAGTCATAACAGTTGAACAAACAACTTCAGAATTAAAATATTTCTTTAGAACTTCTATAACCGAACAAAGGTTATGAAGAAGCTTGAATAATAGGAATAGTCTCGATTCCTATCATCTTAAAACAACAGTCATTTTCACTTTAAAATACTTTCATTTTCTACCTTTTTAATACACATCCTATCTGGCTAGAATCATTAGCACATACTTAACAATAACGGTTCATGTATAAACAGAACATACTTGTATTGAACAGCTCAATCACAAAACAATGCATATCATAAAAACACCGAAGTGTTCAAATTATGGCTCAAGGCCTCATATGTTCTACCACATTGTACAAATTTCGCACATTCACACATAGACAGAACTTCTCAAGTACAACATCTGAGAAGTTTAAGAAACTAGCATTCATGTAATATGAATGAAGTTAGGAAACTTGCCTTACACACAGCTACAGCTTACGCTGAACTGCTCATCCCAATTCCTATATAACACATAAGGAAAAACATAAACACCAATTAGTCATATATTGAACTTACGTATTGGTTTACTTAACTTTACTTCTTAGGGTTCGCATTTTTGAAATATAAGTTTACGCGAATAACTTCCTTTACTAGTTTATGGCTTTGTGATATACGGAGATGTCTTACTCATACGTTCATCATCTTGGATGATTTATATTCGTATCTTCTTCTTATAGCCTCTCTAGGACTCAACACACATCGCTTCTCTGCTAGTAGTCCATATGGTACTCTGAGTGGTTTCCCACAAACAACCAACAAACAAGTTCCCATCTCATCTACACTGCCATCACAGTGAGTTAGATCGGTTGCCAGTTTCGTATATACCTTCGCTCTCTAAAGGAATTGTTTAGCCCAGCTCCCATATGTCAACCATCAAAGTTACGATTGTACCACAACCTAACTTCTCTTAACTTATACGAACTATTAAACTATAAAGTTCGATTAAGTCAATTTCTTATTCCTTACGACTTTCTGACAACTAAATGTCATCCCTCCGGATTCATTCTTATCGACTCACATTCGGCTTCATTAATCTTATTACCATTTATTACGGATTTCTTGATAATTCATATACTATTTAATACTTTCATTATCCATTACATGAACCTCAGATTCATTACCCTCGTCGCTCAACCTCTAAGGAATCACAACCCTAGCAATCCATCACGTTTGTTCATTACGACTACGGTCCCCGGATATCGGTTACGTAACCCGCGTTTATATTCTTTGTCATTTAATCTTTTCTAATCTATACGTTCAACCTTTAATAAAGGTTTACATCACTTGATTAAGTGTTACATTAGTTGAATATTAAATTCTTTATCTTCCCTTACATTTCCCCAAGAGTCGAGCGCGCTTAAAGCTCATCTCTCTCGCTTTTTCCAAACAATCGGCGTTGCTGTACAACTCCTTTCTTTATCTCTCTCATGCGTACAAGTTAGTTAATACACAGCCCCTGTTTTTGGTGCTGCCGTGCCACTCTACAAGGCATGACTGGCACCACGGCGCCAAGCCCTAACCCTAGAAAATTTCTCTAAGTGTTAAATCAATTTTGAGATGCTTACTTCGCGATCTCATAACTCCTTCGTTATAACTCGGAAAAAGGTCGTTCCAAAGCCATTCTCTTTCTTATCTTACGTACTTTAATACCCCTTGAGCATAAATCCATTATAAATCCGTTAACGTGCCATCCGATTGGCTTGATCTTCACCCTTTGTATATTTTACGTTTTTAACGCTCTTCGTTCGTTCCTCCGTAATTCGGTATTCCTAACTCGGAACTCTTTCATTCTTGAGTCCACGACTCACGTTTTCTATGTTCTCTTACTTTCTTATGAAACTCTAGCCACTCGTGTTAATTTACTAACTTTCTAATTCTCATTTGTCTTTTATGAAATTCTCGATATAACTTCGTTATAGCTAAGTTTTAATCCGTTCTTCATGAACGTTTCTACGGTTCCTAACCAAGCAATACACATCTAACTTATATGCGATGGTTTTAAACTTGTCCATCAACAACAATTATCCTACGATGGTTTTAAATTTGTCCATCAACAACGTTCTTCGTGTTCTTCGCTTATTCTTCGTATTCTTCATTCGTTCTTCATTTTAATCAATATTTTTGATTATAATTTCACTTTTTATTGGAATTTGATGTTATAGAACATCATTCCTTACATATTTCACCTACTTATTCATATAATCCACTTGGATCGTTCTAATTCATTACGAATCTTATACTTCCTTATGAAATTTATTTACTAAACTTTAAATTCCTATTTCTTCATTTTCTTATGAGTTCAACCATATGAAATCATTCCAATATTCTTTTACTTCTTAATCCTATTAAGTTATGTTTTTAAACATAGAACTTAAAGAAATTTTAAAAAGAGACTAAGTTTCGAATTACCATTCTCCTTTAATCTTCTCCCGTCGGACAAAGTTTGCACGTGAGCAAGCTCTTCCTCCTCCTTCTCCTTCTCATCTGACCTCTCTCTCTCTCTCTCAAGTTGGAGGATTTTCAAAATCCAAAAATAAAGAGCTCAAGCTTCCTATTTATAGAATTTCCAAGCTTGGGGTATTTTAGTCATTTTGCTCCCCAACCTCCTTACTATTCACACCTCCTTACTATTCCTACCTCCTTACTACACCTCCTTACTATTCATGTAGCTCCCCTTGGAAGCTTCGTACTTCCGTCTTTCGGTTTTCGTCCGACAGTTCAAAAAATGCGATTCCCGGAATCCAAATATTTTTGGATTTTTCGTCTTTCCTTTACCGACCAATTTTTACGTATTCTTCGGATATTCGAAAAATTGAAAAACACTTTTCGACGTTGAGCGTTTTCCTTCACATTTTACCCTAACGTAGCTAAACGAGTGAAAAGTACATACAGTACTTTTCGTCATTTTTATTTCGTCCGATTTCTGCACGCTTTTCGAGAAAAACTTTTATCGACTTACTTAACTTTTCACAACATATTATCGTCAAATCTTTCGACGGAATGTCATTTCGACATACCGAACTCTCGGAATGGACTAGGTTATTCAAACCCTAACCCTTAGGGTTTCGTCAGGTGAATAGTGCATATTTCGTCTTTTTCCCCAAAAAAAATTTTGTTTCCAGAAAAATTTTATTTCATTCTTGAAAATTCTTATTCGTTTAGTCTAGCTCGTAGCCAGAATCCTCCCAATTTATAATTATCCTAAGTTATAGAACGATTAACAAACACATAACACATAATAGTATTAATAAAATTCATTTTATTAATAACTAATTCTTTAAACCTAAATTCTGGACGATCCGAATTTTCAGGTCATCACATCTATAATGGCTACCTATCAACCGGATAGTGAAAATCATCGACTCACTCAATCAAGCGAGGTTGTCGGGACCGGGCGAGGTCGACGAACATCGAGCTCTCCTCCTCACACCAACGGAGGCCCTACGAGAGCTACTCGATTGGTCTAGATCCATAATCTGAACAAAGTCTCCAAATCACCTCAAAAATGGTGAGGTAAGTTTCAAACTTAAAGCTTATTAAAGTTAAATCATTACTTCATAGCTTGTTTAAATTCTAAAGCATGTATTTTGTTAACATACATCCACAGTAGAGTTAAAATTGCATTTTCATTTAATGCCCAGACTCGTGAAATTTTTTTATCAGTCTCCTTTGTAAAATGGACTATCCACATGCACATATGCATGACTAGGAGGTCATTCAGTAGCACACCAGCCCAAAAATCATGAAAATCTCATATGCATAAAAAACATCAAAATTAAATCCACCTTAGCGGCCAAATTACCATGTGTGCTTTATTTAAAAACTTGTGCTCATTTGTCCTTAAATAGAATGAATAAACTAGCAAAAAAGGGTGACAAATGCCTGTCTTAGAAATCAATTTTTTTCACATCAATATGTTTAGCATAGTAAAATATGAACATTTACTGAATTTAATAATTTTTATCAAGTCATATAAGCATGAATATTCATTATATTGTTTTTAGAAGCATTCTATATGAAATCTAACGTTCTAATGGTCAAAACTTGAAAAGAAAGCATGTAAACGTTACTGGGGTAGTGCATAACATTTGTATGGTGATGGATTTTGCAAATAGATCTGAAGAAGAATTTTGGATTTTTTAGTATAGTTCAACTTGAAAATAACTTATGAAAATAACGGGGGGAGAAGATATACCCACGGGAAGCCTCGGATCAACTCGTGGCAGTCGCATGTTTACCTGCGACCACCCAGGGTGAGTCCCACCCCCTCTGGATCGATCAAATTTGAGTTACGACGGAGTTCCCAGAAGCTGAAAAGTCAAATCAGGGAAAAAGGTGCTACGCGATTGAGCAGAAAGGGCTTGATACCATGAATTCAGATACCAAACTTCTTATCTACATGTAAGCCATTTGTATTAACCCGGATGTGGGCTTTAGAGAGCCAATGATAGAGATTATGGAAAACAGCCTTTGTCAAAACATCGGGAAGCTTTGGTGTCATGAATTATTAGTCTTAAATGCATCAAAATGTCGAGATTCTTTTATGGGTATAATTCATCAGAAAGATATCCCCAACAGAGATGTCAGGCATGTCTGATAGTGTAAACCGTTGGCGACAACTCTAGCGTAGCATCGGGAAAGATCTGGTGATGTAAGTCATTGAAAACTATTTCAACGAAGGTCAGAATGTTTGACAGTGTAAACCATTGGTGATAACTCCAGTGTAGCATCGGGAAAGATCTGGTGATCTATGTCATTGAAAACTACTTCAATGAAGGTCAAAATGATTGACAGTGTAAACCGTTGGTGACAACTCCAGCGTAGCATCGGGAAAGATCCGGTGATGTAAGGCGTTGAAAACTACTTCAACGAAGGTTAGAATAATTGACAATACAAATCTTTGGCGACAACTCCAGCGTAGCATCGGGAATGGTCTGATGATGTAAGTCATTAAAAACTACTTCAGCGAAGGTCATAATGATTGACAGTATAAACTGTTGGCGATAACTCTAGTTTAGCATCGGGAAAGATCCGGTGATGTAAACCGTTGAAAACTGCTTCAACGAAAGTCAAAATAATTGATAGTGTAAACCATTGGCGATAACTCCAGTATAGCATCAGGAAAGATCTAGTGATGTAAGTCGTTGAAAACTACATCAACGACGATCAGAATGATTGACAGCGTCAACCGTTGGTGACAGCTCCAACGTAGCATCGGGAAAGATCCGGTAATGTAAGCCGTTGAAAACTACTTCAACGAATGTTAGAATGATAGACAGTGTAACCGTTGGTGACAACTCCAGCGTAGCATTGGGAAAGATCCGGTGATGTAAGTCGTTGAAAACTACTTCAAGGAAGGTTAGAATGATTGATAGTGTAAATCGTTGGTGAAAACTCTAGCATAGCATCGGGAAAGATCTAAAGATGTAAGCTATTGAAAACTACTTGAACGAAG
Source organism: Panax ginseng (assembly GCA_020205605.1). Lineage (NCBI taxonomy): Eukaryota > Viridiplantae > Streptophyta > Magnoliopsida > Apiales > Araliaceae > Panax > Panax ginseng. The sequence continues at coordinate 65,302,379 of CM035136.1, forward strand.
GTCAGAATGATTGACATTACAAACCATTGGCGACAACTCTAGCGTAGCATCGGGAAAGATCTGGTGATTTAAGTCATTTAAAACTACTTCAACAAAGGTCAAAATGATTGACAGTACAAACCGTTGGCAACAACTCCAGCGTATCATCGGGAAAGATCCGGTGATATAAGCCGTTGAAAACTATTTCAACGAAGGACAGAGTATCTGATATTGTAAATTATTGGCGACAACTCCAATGTAGCATCAAGAAAGATCTAATGATGAAAACCGTGGAAAACTATCTTCCTCAGGGAGGACCGATGATGGAATTTGTTATATAAATTCCCAGTTGAGGCGCCGCAAAGGCTTAGTGATTTTCAGACCGTTGTAAACTACTGTTCAGGTAGGCACCGAGGAAAATCGGTGATGGTTAACCTTTCCAAAACTACCGTTTGAGTAGGTATTGTGAAGATGTTGTGAAACCAAGTAGTAAAAATTCCATCTCCAGTGGATCTATCAGCATCAACCTTATAGAAAGCCAAAGTGATGGTGACAATCCCAGTGTAATGACAAGAAGAATCCAATGATGGAAACCAAGGAAAGTTATCATCACGATAAACATCAATAATCCCCAGTGAGTCACTTGCAAAAAGAGAGGAACATCTTCGGCGAAAATAAAGTCAGAAAGCACATCTAAAGATAAAGAACATTGGTGACAACCATAACGTCAAAATCCACTAGTCTCGGCCATAGAAAAACCTCCACAGTAGGGATTTTGAAAACATCTCTACAACTTATCATTGAATCAGTCTCAATAGCTCTGATGGACATTTCAAGCCGTTGGCGACAACCCCAGCATAGCATCGGGAAAGATCCGGTGATGAAAGCTTTGTAAACTACCATTTGAGTAGACATCATGGCGGTTTAGTGGAGACCATCATTGATAATTCCATCCCCAGCAGAAATGGCGGGAGCAGTCAGTGATAGACTCTCCTTGGAAACAATTCCAACCAAAAACATTCAGCATCCATAACATCATGTTGTATTGCATGGTAACATTTAATCTTGTCATATTTCAAGTGTCTGGTAATCTTTATCATGTTCATGCCATTAAATTGCATAAACATGATAAAGAGGGGAATATGTAGACACTCAAAATTTTGCATTCCTGTTACTAACCATGCAGAAGGGCAAAATCGTCTTTTATCTTCCAAAGACAACCCTGGAAGTCAAATCACCAAGTCAAGCCCTGTTGATAACCCCGGGAGATCTAATCCAAACCCCGGTGACAACCCAGGGAGATCAAGTCAAGCCCCGGTGACAACCCCGGGAGATTAAGTCATGCCCTAGTGATAACCTCAAGAGATCAAATCCAAACCTCGGTGACAACCCCGAGAGATCAAGTCAGACCCCGGAGACAACCCCGGGAGATCAAGCCAAAACATGAAGAAAACCCCGGGAGATCAAAATAACCTCAAGGACTGTCAAAAGTCAACAGCAGTCAAATCTCGGAGATAACCCTAAGAAAAGACAAACACAACTGCATCAAGCCCGAAACAACTCGAGAAGGGAAAAATAGTGATTTTTCTAACTCAACATCAATTCAGCCAAAATCACTGGAAAAGAAGTTATACAAAACCATAACATTAATCCTGAGTGAAAACAGTACAAGACAGCTCAATGGATGAACTGCGAAGACTTGAAGATCTGGTCATGAACCCATCTTCCCAAATTGGAAAAAGGACAAATCTTATGTCATTGTGCAGCTCTCGTTAAGGGCTTTCCGAAAAGGTATAGCACGCCTCAATCGGATTCCCGGATTGAAAAGTTATGAAGGTTCGAGTGAACAGCGCATTGATCTGAATGCACGTACTTCGAGACAACGGGACCACGGGGCTCGGGCCCACCCGGGAAGCCGTAGGTAGACCCACGGCTGCCGCGGGTAGACCCGCATCTACTTTGGTCTATAAATAGACCCCCCCCTCAGCAAAAAAAAAGAAGAAGATAGAGAATTCCATCCATTTCAGCTCTTAACCCCTCCTATAGTGTTCCAAACTTTGATATTCTTCTTTGTAAACACTTATATACATATATACTACAACATATCAAATTTTAACCAGTGGAAATGAAGTTTTCAAGCTTCAAAAGTGGTTTAAAACTCTCCTCACTACACATTGTAAGATCCTGGATTGAGCCTGGATTGCAAATCTGTAGCTTTTTCTTATTTATATATATATATATATATATATATATCCACGGCCTGCTAATTCGAATTCGAATTAAATTGTTTAATAGTGCCTGGATTCTAAATTTATGGCTTTTACTCCTTTAATATATATAACCATATATATTTATATTTAACAATCATGCCTAGATTCTAAATTCGTGGCTTTTACTATTTTAATATATATATATATATATATAAATATATATATATATTTATATATATTGTTTACTGCTATTAAAATATATGTTCTAACTATTTATTTAATGTAAAGCGGTGATATTAATGTTTGTGGACTAGATTTATCTAAATCTAGCTCAATCTAACTTTTAACCGGTTCAAAAGTTGTATAACTGGAACCGTTGAGCTAGAATAGCTAAAATATATTTAAATCTAGTTTTCTTTCTAGTTTTGTAAACATTAAGCAACCACGCGTCCCTAGATTTGTATCTAGAGGAAATATGAAGCTTGGTTATGCGCATGCAAGGATTTAACTGATGAATCCTTTGTTTTGTGATGTTTATATTAAATATATGTTTTATTTTAATATATTTGTTATGCAGGCTATTCATAAAACATTATGTAAGCCTAGGAGCCACGAGATCTAAGATTCAACTGACGGATCTAGATCTGGTTCCCATTATGGACCCTTTTCAGTTGTACAGTTAACTTGTAAATCATATTTGTGGTGCTCGGGTCACTTCGATGGCTTTCATGCCAAGAAGGAGCCCGACACTTGCATGTATATTATTTTGTCGAAGATGCTTTGCATCTCGAGAATAAAATCAAAACAAGTCAAATACGGAATAAAATGGAAGTATCAAAAGCCTCAATTACTATGTGAGCATAAGGGTTTAAAAACCTGTTTTCAAAACATCATTTCTGTATATTTTGCTTAAAATTAAACTTTTATACAAATCAAAACCTTTGTATATAGGTGCAAATGAGGCATAACACTTCTTCCAAATAATGCACTTAAGCCCATTTAACCACACACACACTTCAAATAAATTAGGGAATTGAAAAGATACAGTAACCGTGTTTTCACGGAAGTCGAGAGGTGCCTAACACCTTCTCCCCGCTTAATCAAGCCTCCGAACTCTATGAATCTCGGTTTCCAAGGCATGTTAAACAGAGTCCAATAATTGGGCCTTTTTGCAAACCTTTTCAAATTCGGTTGAGTTAGTACAACCATTTCATTACTACCAACTAGTGACTATGAATTTTCAAATTATCGACATTGTGTCGGACTATTTTTCAAACTCACCATTTAAAATAAAATTCAACACGTAGAAAACATAAAGGGTAAGAAAGACTAAAAGAGGAATTCGAAAAAAAAAAAGGAAAATTTTCCCAACGTCGACACAAGCCATCACAAAATAATTACAAAAGTAAATAAGGAAGAAAAGAAAAACTCTGTAGATGTTCTTCAAACTTCAAGTCTTCAGTCTAAATTCCTTGTGATGCTCTTCAACCTTCAATCTTTTCTTTACAGCTATCCAAGTCAATCTCTCTGTGTCTTCAGCCACCACTTTTTCCAACTGGGGTTTTTAACTAAAGAATGAATCCCCCTTCTAATCGTCTAATATGATCTATTTATACCCTTTCTATCAAATCATAAAGCCCCAAGGAATTGTGATCCAAATATGCTTCAAAATCTGCTGAAATCCACAAGCTTCGTTGACCTGAACCCGACCTGGCGTTGTCGTGCCAGGGTCTTCCACAAATACGGCGCTGCCACGCCAAGCTCAAAATTCCTCTAACAAATCTTTGGACTGTCAGCGCTGCAGCGCCAATTCCTCTACATTTCTAGCGCTAATGCGCCAGATGGTCAAAACTTCGAGTGTTGCTTCGTTTGACTCCTTTTTCCTTACTTTCTTACTCCTTTGCATCCAACTCCAAATCACATGCTACGTATCCTGCAAAACACACAAATGCAACCAAAAGTAACCACAACACTTGAAAATAACAACATATTAAAGCCTAATTTCACTTAATTCGTAAGTATAAAACCTATTCATCGACGATACCCTAGATTTCGACTTTAAAGACATAAGAGATGATACCATATTGTCGACGTCGGGATTTTTATTTGTCCCATTTCTATTCTTGTTCTTTGGTGTTCTCATGTTAGGTGAGATTTGTTTGAAAAAACAAGTTGTGAAAAGGTCCGACATGTATATGTCAACGATTGGACTGTAAGAGTCGCCAGTTGGTTTTTAAAATGGTTGTACCAACACAATCGAGAAAACGTTTGCACATTGACCCAGTGATGTGACACTGCTAAACGGGTCTGTGAAACCGAGATTCATTAGGGTTTGGGGACTTGATTATGCGGAGGGAAGGTGTTAGGCACCCCCCGACATCCGTGTTACCACGGTGACCGCTAATTTTCAAGAAACTTTTATATGAATGAATGTGTGTGTGTGGGGGTCAATGTGCAATTATATGGAATTAGTGTGAGGCCTCGTTCGTACCTATATACACAAGGTTTGAATTTGTATAAAAATTCAATTTTTAACAAGATATGGTAGTAATGTTTTGTAAAAAAGGTTTTTCAAACCCTTATGCTCAATAGTAATTGAGACCTTTTACACTTCAATTTTTTTATTTAGTGTTCGGCTTAATTGATTTTAATTTTAAAGATGCAAAGCATCTTAGAGAAAATAACGTACAAAGCAGTGTCGAACTCCTCGTGGGCATGAAAACCATCTGAGGAAATCCAAACACCGTGAATAAATTTACAAGCTGCTTACAGCTGAAAATGTCCATAACGGAAACCGAATCTAGATCCAGTAGACTAAATATATGATCACATGATTCCTAGGCTTACATGATGCCGCAATAGATATGAAAGCAGTAACCAGTTATATATATAAAAACTGTAATTATATATATATATATATACAGACATGATCAGCCACCACGAAGCACCTCCATTGGGGATGAGAAATGTAAATAAAGCTATAAAAGCAATCAACTGCCACGAAGTAACCTCCAGGCGGGACGAAAAGTAAATATATATATATATATATAAAAGTGGTAAATTCACTAGATGTAAAATCTAGCCTCATCGAACAAAGTTCGACAACAGTATATATATATATATATATATATATATATATATATATATATATAACAAACGCTCCAGACATAATTCTAGGCTCATCAAACAGAGTTCGACACACAGTTCATATATATAAGTATAAATATATATATACGAAAGCAAATAAACGCTCCAGACATAAGTCTAGGCTCAATCGAGGCATAACTCGATAATGTTAGTCCATATATAAAAGAAAATATATATATATATATATATATATATACAAACTGAAATGAAACCACGGACCAAAGTCCGGGCATACACACGCAACACGACTCTCAATGTGAAGAATGCTGTGTGCAAAGATGAAGAGAAAGGCTTTAAAGTGTGTAAGAAGGCTTACGGTGGACTGCCAAAGAAGACTTCTATTTTAAATGGATGAACACTCGGCTCCCGCCGATACAAATAGTAGCTATATGTGAGCTCACAAGTGTTTAAAATGAGAAAACACTCAGTTTAGGGTGTGTACTGAGCAAATTTGACAGGGCTTCCTCGCCTTTTTTCTTATATAAATGGCCACCCCAAGCCCTCTATTTATAGAGGGGGGGAGCCGCAGGTGTACCTGCGGCTTCCCGGGGTCCCATCGTCTCAAAGTACGTGCATGCATGCACTGTGATGTCCGCTCGAACTTTCAGAATTGCAATCCAAGCATCCGACTGAGGTATGTAAGACCTATTTGGACCGTCGTTGTTGAGAGTTACGTAATTACATGGGATTAGAGGTTGTACGAAGTTAGGAAGATGGGACCATGCCCTCTGGTCTTCAGGCTTCAAATTTTATCCGTTACCCTGTGTAATAGTCACTCGGGATTGGACCTCCTTGGTTCTTGTAGGACATTGTTGTGTAGAAATGTATGAATGAGATGTTGAGATGGCGCAATATGGGGTCGAGGTAGAAAGATGACGAATTTTCCCCTCACCGGGGTTATCTCCGGTTTGGGCTGATAAAGCAGACGTTGCTCAGGGTTATCTTTGAGATTGGACTGTTGCAAGTGTTGAAGGTCCTCAGTGTCATCTCTAAAGTGTGCCTGTTTCCCGGTGTTATCTCCGAGTTTTGTACTGAGTGCCGAGGTGTGAGTGCCGAGGTTGAAGCTGACTGCATGCATTTAAAACAAGCATTTTTGGGGTTATCTTCAGAACTGCAACTGCACTCCTCGGGGTTATCTCCGAGGTTGGAACTGTTATTCCCAGTGTTATTTCTAGGACTGAGACTGAATATCTCAGGGTTATCTCCGAGATGAATTGGCATTCTCCAGTGGAATTTTCGGTATTTTAACTACATGCCTCGGGGTTATCTCCGAGGTTGGAACTGATACTCCCGGTGTGTGTTCCAGGATTGAGACTGAACTTCCAGTAGTATCCGGACTGAATATGAGTTGTCTTTCAGGGTTATCTCTAAAAGAAAAATATGCCCTCCTGTAATGTTAGTAATAGGTGTGCAGAAAATTTTGAGTGTCTACAGATGCCCCTCTTTATCATATTCATGCAATGCAATGGCATGGATAGGATAAAGAATCCTAGACACTTGAAATGCAACAAGATAAACATGATGCCATGTGCAGCAACATGATGCAAATGCATGATGCAGGTGTGTTGTTGGATTGTTCTCCAACATGGTGGAAGATTGTTAGCTCCATGTTGCTTATGCTTGGGATTGGGAACGATGTCTTCGATGACAAGATTGGACGTGTGATCCAAATCTTTTAGGATGTTGACGTTGGGGCTATCACCAAAGTCTTTAATCCTAGATACAGACTTTATTCTGAAGATGTGCCTCTCGTGTACAAGAGATCTGTGGGGATAAAGCTTTGTCTGTTTGAGGATGTGTATAACATATTCCATCATCGATCCTCCCCGATGATGTTGATCCTTCTTGGTTTGTACCGCCAGGACATATCAATGTTCTGTTGGATTTACTGCCAATAGTATGTGTTGTCAGGGCGACCTGACCTTCGATGGTGTGTGTATCACCGGATAAAACCCCTGTTAGGCAGACTGTCAAGGCTGCTTGACCTTCGCTGATCTGTGAATCAACGGATGAACACGCGTTGTAACCCCCACTAGGGATCTACTTGATCTTCGCTGACGTGTGCATCAACGAAAAATGTGTGATACCCGACGGGGATCTGCTTGATCTTCGCTGACGTGTGCATCAACGGAAAATGCATGATACCCCCGCTGGAGATCTGATTAAGAATGTGTGATGCCTTCGTTGTGGATTTGACTGAGAAAGCGCGATGCCCCTGCCGAGGATATATACTTCGACATAAGAAAACGCGTGATACCCCCGCTGGGGTTTTCTGTATTTGGATAGATGAAGACGCGGGATGCCCCCACCGGGGATCCTTTAGAGGATTAGGGTTATAACCCTGAATTGACAGCATTGGACCTGCGTCAGGTATTGCCGAGTGTGACTGGTAACAACTGAGATCATCGGCATAGTGTGCCCACACCCTTTATGAGGTGATTTGGAGACTTTTGTCCAGATATTACTGATCCGGATCAGCCGAATAGTTCACGCAGGAACACCTCTAGTGTACGAAAGAGGGTGTCTGAAGTTCCTCAACTACGTTCTGTTAGACAGCTTCGTCGGTTGGTGGAGGCGGTGATACGTCCAGTCCAGGTTGATATGCCAGACGTCAAGGACAAAGAGGAGGATGTTTCGGTTGCGGACCCCGCTCCTACTATACATGTTCCCCGTAGGGACCTCCCGAGTATTCAGGTGGTAAACCTAGAGCTTCTAGGTTATTTAAGTCGACATCCCTTGATGTACTACATTTCATGTAGGTTCCTAGCTTTACCCAGCCTCGAGGAAACTGGTTCAGCATTCACTCCATGTATTAGGCTTTGCATCCTGACTATAGAGCGATTGTGCATGACTGGGGATTTGGGGCATTTTTTCCATCCTTCCCCGCCGCTGTCCCTGGGGTTACCTCAGGGCATTGTCTGAGCGCTGGTTTCACCAGACTCAGTCACTCCATTTGTTGGACTGTGAGGTGATGATGACGCCAATGGATTGGCAGTTTATCACAGGTATGGAGTTTGGAGGGGCACCAGTGCCTTGTATGGTAGATATTACCCCCACTGCCGTCAGATCCTTGATAGGAGTTCCAGACGAGGCGCTCAAGGCCATGATTGTGTGTGCGGGTCATTTGAGCGTTGATGCTATGAATAGGATGTTGAGTGAGCCCATACCAGCTGATGTCAGAGTCAGGAATTGCATTCTTCGACGATTGTTCCTGATAATCATTAGGGGCTGCTTAATAGCTGATAACTCTTCTATGGTGTCAATCGCTTTGATCAGCGCCACTCAACATGTGGACCGTATAAGAGAGTATGATTAGGGTTCCTACACCTTCGCCTATTTCCTCAGGGGCATGCGTATGCATTCGCAGGGCTTGACCGAGGCTTAGTTAGGATTCTACCTGTTTTTGCTAGTGAATATTTCTCTTTTGATTTCCCATGTATAGGTTTAAGAGTGTTCACTGACAGCAGATGTTTTACCTTTGTGTTGGCAGTTTTGGGCCTATGCGAGGCTTCCATGTTTGTGTCATGTGAGTGTGTTAAGTTTAGATACCTATCCACGAGGACGGTGATGGCATCATTCCATACTGGCGAAGATCTCTGTAGCTGAGGGTTTTACTCATTGCCGCCTACAACTGGAGTTGTTGACAACTGATGTCATCACATGGATTCCCTATTATGGGGAGCACTTTGCCATTGGATTTGGGGATGGGTACCCGACTGGCGTCGAGCATGTGATATCCACCCGTAGGGTTCCTCTCTTTACAGATGGAGGATGAGATCTCTATTTAGGAGAGTGTGCTATTAGGAGTACCACAAAAAAGATCCGTATGCCGATTTTGCCTTCCTGCCAGACGTTATTGGCATATGTTACAGTCACCCATCATTGATATCCCATTATTGGGTGTTGATGGTTTTGCACTGTCAGAGAACTTATGCACTCAGGAGATATTCAAGCATTGGTGGTCCCCTCGTACCATTGGATCCCAGACCCGCGCCACTCAGTTCATGGGGGATATGGTTCCAGGATTCGTGATGATGATGGATTGGCTAGCCTGTGTCCGAGATCAGACTCATTTGACACAGATTGACAGTTTGACCCAGCGATTGGACCAGGAACATTTCTTTATCCGACATTAGGGCAAAGATCTGGCAGAGGCAGATACTTTTGATCCTTCCAGCTCAACCGCTAGGCCCTAAGATGACCCATTTGGCTTTGCCGGTGCACATCCTCCCTTGTATAGGCCTGATATCCCTGTTGATAGAGATCCAGTGACTCAAGAGGAGTTACATTTGGTGGACAGGATTGATGATGTAGTTATCTCTTTTGATAGGCCTCTGTTAGATATTGGGTGGTTATGCCCCATTCTCGCTATATCTTTTGATAGGCCTCTGTTAGTAGTAGGGCGTCTATGCCCCATTTCCTTATATTTTGAGCTGTACAAAGATGATGTATTAGATGATGATATACTTAGGAATGTATGTAAAGTTTTTTATTCCCTATATCATATTGCCATCTATATCTGTAATGTATGTATCATGTTATGCATATCTATGTATGTCTAGAGATATTCAGCATTGACCCCTAGATGGTCTTATGATACGGCCTACATAGATGTCTTCTTCGACAGTCAGCCGCATAGATCATACCCTACCAGACTTGGTAGCATCCAGTCTGAGGCCGTGGTATGATAGTATGTCACCTCTAGATAGGGTGACCGTAGATCTTGTAACGCCTGAGAAATTCGGATCCTTTGTAAAAATATTTGAAAGAATTAAATATTGAATAAAATAATATTAATTATTATATGTGTTAATAAGATATATGTCGTTCTATAACCTAGAAATGTCGGAATATCGTAGTATTCGAACCACGTGAGAGAATTAAAGTGTTTGATTTTCCAAGACAAAAATAAATGTTTTCCGAGAAAGTTTACAAAAAACACTATTCACCGTTCATCGCTCGGGAATTATTTTTGAATTTTCGAGAAATATGTAATGTTAGAATATCAAGGCGAGATGGAATATGTAATAATTATCTAAGTATGGAAAATGCAATAATTCGCATTTGGACTTAATTTGGGAATATAGGTATTAAAACCTAATGGAAGGAATTAAGGTAATATTGTATAAAGATCAAGTCCAATATGTATAAGGTGTAAACTTATGTGGGATTTATTATCAAGCCCAATTAATCGGTTAATGAAGCCCAACTTGATTAATGCAAGCCCAACAAGGAAATTAGCTAGATTAATTAGCAAGCCCAATGAATTGCACATGATCCATGGGGAAATCCAAGTGTAAGTGGGTAGACTTGAGGGGCAAACATCTTGTGTGATGACCAAGAGTTGTGGTGGTCAAGTATTATGAGTGATGAGCAAGATTACTTAGTAGCTAAGCAAATGAATAGTAATGAGGTTAGTTTAAGGAGGTGGGATGACATAATGACCTTAATGCCCTAACCTTGTATTGCCTATAAATAGAAAGTTTTCATTTCATTATTTGGTTGATTAATTTCATCCAACAACTCTCTCTCAAAGCAACTTATTTGTTAGAGCCCATAAGCACTTATAAGCCCTTTCAACTTTTGTTAGACTTTTGCAAAGAGAAGTGAAGTAATCATCTAAGGTAAATGACCTTGTCTTATTCATCTCTATCATGGTAGGTTGATAAGAGAATTGTAAACTAATTAACTTAGATGTTAAGAACATAAGAGAAGTTGATAAGCAATGGACCAAGCCAATAATAAGTCATAAGTAAATGAAAATTCATGTATTAAGAAATTGTTGTTATGAACTTATAGATAAGCCATAACCAAATTGGACTAAAAGTTTTGTAATACATAAGTTGAGATGTTTAGATAATGGAATGAATGTGTTTAGAATGATAAACAAATCACTAGTAATAACGTTTTGCCAGAATTCACACTTGGGCCGATTTATAATCGTCGAATTTGTGAAATTCTCGGAATGGAAGTCATATTTTGTGTTTGGCATTGGAGACGTTGGTTTTCAATGGAGGCAAGTCATATTTGGCATTATAGAGTTGTAGACTCGAAAATAGCCGGATTCTGACTTAGAACGAAGAAACGAGCGTTGAACGTTCGCGAATGTTTATCGTTTTTGTTAAAATGAACCAATAGGCGAAATTTGAGCAAACTAAGTAAAATAGATAACATTCTTGCATGAACGCATATAGTACGTAATTTGTGACCCGTAGGCTCTTGAACGAACCAATTCGGACTTATAACGAAGAAGTTACGAGTCTGGGAATCTCAACTTGTGAAAAATCATCCAAAGTGTTCGGTGCATGAGAAATGAAGTGCCAAGGCCAAAGATAAGGCAATAATCCCATACCAAGCGCCTAAAGTGGCCTTGAGACCACAAACTCACAATCGGTCACGACAAATAATCTGAGAGACTCACACCATGACACACCAAGTCCAGATTTTTGAGGAGTAAGTGGCGACATATCAAGAACAGCAAGACTAGTGCATTAGCCGGCCCTTAGGCGCCAAATTTCTCCCAACCTAGATGATGATGTATGTTTACAAATTAAACATGAAGAGTATGGGTTAAGCAATTAAATAAAGATCTTAAAAGAAATATTGTTAAGACATGATTAAGTCTTAAGCATGAAAACTTAGAGTTAAGTTAAGTCTATTACTTATGAATATAAGAAGGACTTAAGGAAAAGCTGGAACCTATAAATAACAATTCTAATACACAATTAGATTGAGAAATAGGGTAAGATTCTTTAGGAACCATGTGTAATCATTCATGACCTAATGTTCTATGTGATGTTATCAATTACTGTAGATACCTTAAAGACGTAAAGTGCACGTGTTATAAATTATAGCAGACGCTAAAGGCAAGTACTCTAACCCTTGTTCCAGTTTGATCTGGGCAAGTCTTTGTGATTCATGTATTCTTCGCATGAGTTAGTAATTGAGGAATGTCAAAGCCAATCCTTTCGGCTAGATGTATGCTATGTTATTCTATCAAGTGTTGATAAGGATTTACCAAACTAATATTGTTGTGGTTTTCAAAAGTAGATTTAGTATGCTAAAATGTTTTGTCATCAAACGACAAGCACGTGAGGTTGCCACAACTTAAACGTATACACGTTTAATGAATGTAGTGTTGATCAACATAGAGTACTATAGGCTGATCACCTAGACGTGCTCGTAAGCTATACTAGACTTACGGACTTCGTGTCGGGATGTCCTTTTCAAAGTACTTATGAAATGCTTACGGTCTTGAACTGGAATTGATGTTTTACTGAATATTTTAGTCAGAAAAGCGCTTTGAATGAAAAGAAGTGCTATTTTGCATTCTCAATAGTACTTCGTATCTATTGTCCAGTTATTGAAGATATACGATTCCTATGTTTCAAGCATGCTATTTTCTTTGAATTGTTGTACTTGATGAGCTAGTTAGGCTCATTCTTTCTTGAACCATATAAATGCAGCTAAGACAGAACGGACCGATGGATCCGGCAAGGATAAAGGAAAGGCAAAGGCGAACCCATATATTACTTATGTAATAGTATAGGTTTTGTAAGGAATAATATTGATATTATGACAAAGACAATGTATTGGTTGCAAAGAACCTGGGGTATGTAAATATTTTTGATATATATAAGACATATCCGTTCTTTTGAGGCATTTCAATTGAATGTTTATGTGAACTGTAGCACCGTGTAGCACCATCTGTCGGGTTGGAAGATACCCGGATTTGGGGGCGTCACAGGTTGGTATCAAAGCAATAGGTTATAAAACTTAAGGGGGGAAATAAAACCTTAAGTCATAACCTTAAGAAAAGTCAAAGAATAAAAGATGGAAATTAACCTTATAAAAATGCATCATATATGTTATGTGTTTTATTATACTGACGTTTACTAATCAACTCTTTTTGTTGTTATAGATGCCAGGTGAAAATAGAGATGTACAGGTAGTCAGCGAAGGGTCGGTAAACCAGATAGAAATCATACCAAACCCTATAGCAGCAGATCCTGAGATAGTTGTGGTGGAGTCTGGAGACTCCGAAAGCTTAGACCTCATGTCGGTATTTGACGGAATGTTGGAAGAAGAAGTGGAGGTAGTATCCTTCAATCCAGTGGCTATAGCAGCAAAGATAACTCCAGGGGAGTCGATGATGTCACTGTTCATGTCAGTGATAGATAGGAACGTACATTATTGTCAGGAGGTTAAGGAGCTAAAGGCGGAGATCCAAGAAGTTATAGAGGACAAGACGGACGTGGAGTCCATGTGGGAGCAGGAACATGACGAGAGAGTTTTGGCTAAGGAAAAGGTCCATGAGCTAAAACAGGAGGTCTTTGAGCTTAGGAGCGAGCTAAAGACCAAGAAACAGAAGATAGGGAGAATGTCCTATATTCATAGGAGTTCTCATAAGGATTTCCAATTGCAAGTAGTCAAGGGTATCCCAGAGAGAGGCGGAATAGACGCAAAGATACTATCAGCCGTGATATTATTGTTGGTCTTGCCAAGGCAGATTTCGAGAATGTCTTAAGGCAGATATGATAGAGTAGTTATTAGAGTGTTAGGTATGTACATATTTGTGTATCTAGTAGTGACGTAAAGCCCTCTTTTGTATAATTAAGGGTAGTCTTTTGTAAATCCCAATTTTTGGAAAGCAATAGCGGGAAAGTAGTGTATCCAGCTTATGTTGTGTTATGTAACTGATGTAGTATTATACTACAATGAATAAATATAAGTTTTCTTTTTCAAAAAATGTTGAGTAATGAATGTTTAAGTTATTGTTTAGCATTGAATAATATCTAACTGACAGGAAATGCATAATAACGAAATATGTGTTTATTGTAACAGCAAAATGCCGCCAAGAAGAGTACCACGTACCCAAGGTGCGAACACGAATCAACCGGAGGGAGGTCCGGTTAACCCCATGCAAGAATTTTTGAACCTTTTAACCGCAGCATTTAATCAAACAGGGGCTAATATCCCTGTAAATCCTGGTGTAGTACGAGCTACTACATTTAGGGACTTTAAGAGTGTGGGTCCGCCAGAGTTCAAAGGAACTACGGACCCTATCGAAGCCCAAATGTGGGTTAGGGGGATTGAGAAGGCATTTGTTATAGCAAATGTCAACGAGGCCCAAAAGGTTGCCTTTGCAACCTACATGATGAAGGGAGAGGCCAACTTTTGGTGGGAGGCCAATCAGGCGAGGGCCGGAATAGATGCTATAACGTGGGAGAGGTTCAAGGAAATATTCTACGAGAACTACTTTCCCACAAGCATGCAGGGAAGGATGGAGATGCAATTTTTAGATTTAAAACAAGGGGACATGATTTGCCCCAAAGATGCTACCAAGTTTAATGAACTGGAAAGGTTCTCTCCACATCAAGTGGATACCGAGGTGAGGAAAGCTCGACGATTCGAGCAGGGCTTGAAACCCTGGCTCTATAATTGTATCTCTGTATTCCAAAGTACTTCTTTTGGGATTGTGTTAGAGAAGGAAATAATTGCCGAAGGTGGTAGCGAGGCGTTGAGCCAATACCACAAGGACAAAAAAAACAAGGTGAAGGTGGATGGTGGAGTGAAGGTTGAAGGTGCCAGCGGGAGTGGTAAAGGGTATAAGAGGAAAGTGAGTAGTTCGGGGAATCCCGAAGTGAAACTAAGGGACCTGAAAAGGAAGATGGAGGCCTGCAAGACCTGCGGGAAGACTCATTTAGGAGTCTGTCTCAAAGGTAAGGCCGTTTGTTATAACTATGGACAGGAGGGGCATATTGCGCCAAACTGTCCAAGCCTGAAGAAGAATCATGGGTGCTTTATATGTGGGTCTACGGACCACATGGCAAAGAACTGACCAAAGAAGGGGACAGACGTGTATAAGGGCGCCAATAGTGGTAAGTTAACTATTGGGGGCCTAGCGCAGCCGGGTAGGCCGATGGCCCGTACCTTTAATATGACTGTCCAGGATGCAATGGCTTCGGGGGACGTAGTTGCAGGTATTATTCCAATCAATGACTTAAATGCATACGTACTGTTTAACTCGGGTGCTACGTGTTCGTTTATCGCATGTAATTTTGCTAGACGACTAAGACTACTTCCTGAAAAGTTGCCTATACCTTTGAACATTAAGGTAGAAAACGAAGAGATAATTCATGTTTAAGATATTCATAGAAGTTGTTGCGTAGACATTCGAGGTTATAAATTATCGGTAGATCTAATACCGATAAAGTTAGGAGAATTCGATGTAATTCTCGGAATGGATTGGTTGATATATCATGGGGCAATGATAGATTGTCAAAAGAAATGTGTAAATATTAAAATATTAAATCAGTCTCATGTAATATTTTACGGGAATAAATCGTCGGGACGTTCGTGTTGTCTTACCATGACACAAACTAGGAAATTATTGAGGAAGGTGTGTGTAGGCTATTTGTGTCATGTGGTTGATACCTAGAGAGTGGGAGCGACCATTGAACAAATACCTATAGTGAGTAAGTTCATGCATGTATTTCCAAGTGAGTTACCGGGTCTTCCGCCGGATAGGGAGACCGAGTTCATAATAGATATTGTGCTAGGAGCGGCACCAGTTTCCAGGGCACCGTATCGTATGGCGCCAGTGGAAATGAAGGAGTTGATGGTACAGTTGCAGGAATTGTTGGACAGGAAGTACATTCAACCGAGCGTTTCACCGTGGGGAGCACCGATACTATTTGTCAAGAAGAAGGACGGATCGTTGAGACTTTGTATCGACTACAGAGAATTAAACAAGTTAACGATAAAGAATAAGTATCCATTGCCCAGGATCGATGATCTTTTTAATCAGTTGAAGGGGGCAAAATATTTTTCCAAAAATAGATT
This sequence comes from Panax ginseng, assembly GCA_020205605.1. NCBI lineage: Eukaryota > Viridiplantae > Streptophyta > Magnoliopsida > Apiales > Araliaceae > Panax > Panax ginseng. Next base: position 65,318,560 of record CM035136.1, read on the forward strand.
TAAGGACGGGGTATCATCAGCTGAAGGTTAGGAATGAAGATGTGCCAAAGACAGCATTCAGGACTCAGTATGGTCATTACGAGTTTCTGGTGATGTCATTTGGGTTGACTAATGCACCTGCTGTATTTATGGACATGATGAACAGAGTGTTCAAACAATATTTGGACAAGTTCATCGTGGTGTTTATCGATGATATTCTAGTCTATTCTAAGACGCCAGAAGATCATGCTGAACACCTAAGAATAGTGTTGGAGACACTAAGAAAGGAGAAGTTATATGCGAAGTTCACTAAGTGTGAATTTAGGTTAGAGAGGGTGCAGTTTTTAGGTCATGTTATTGACCACGAAGGGATTTCCGTAGATCCAGCGAAGGTGGAAGCCGTGATGAATTGGGAACAACCGAAAACACCGACCTAGGTACAGAGTTTCTTAGGGTTAGCGGGTTACTATCGAAGGTTCATTCAGGACTTTTCAAAGATAGCTATTCCGCTGACTAACATGACGAGGAAGACGGTGAAGTATGTATGGACTGAGAAATGCAAAAATAGTTTTTAAGAACTGAAGAAAAAGTTGAGTGAAACGCCTATTTTGTCATTACCCAATTACACAGGAAATTTCGTATTTATAGCGATGCTTCGCATAAAGGACTGGGTTGCGTGCTCATACAGTATGGCAAGGTCATTGCGTATACATCTAGGCAGTTGAAGGATTATGAGAAAGTTTACCCTACTCATGATCTGGAACTGGCCGCAGTGGTGTTTACCTTAAAGATATGGCGACATTATCTTTATGGGGAAAAGTGTGAGATATACACGGACCACAAGAGTCTAAAATATATCTTCACACAGAAGGAGTTGAATATGAGACAGAGAAGGTGGCTGGAGTTGATAAAGGATTACGATTGTGAAATCCTGTATCACCTTCGAAAAGCCAATGTAGTGGCCGACGCCTTAAGTAGAAAGGGTAGGGAAAAGTTGTCTATGTTAACAGCTCAAGTGGATTTAATAACAGAGATGGCTAGGATGGAGTTGGAGGTGAAGTTTCCAATTGGGGCGGATCAAAGACTGTTTGCGTCGGAGATTCAGTCTACCATCGTAGAGAGAGTGAAGGAGGTGCAGCTCAAAACTGATGAGTGTGACCAGATGAAGGAGCGGTTAACCACTGAAAAAGATATTAGGTTTAGTCTTGATAATGAGGGATTATTAAGATTTGAGGGAAGAATTTGGGTTCCGAATGAGACAGAATTAAACGAGAAAGTGTTACAAGAGGCTCACAGTTCGAGGTACTCGATTCATCCTGGTAGCACTAAGATGTATCAAGACCTTCGACAAAATTTTTGGTGGCCGAACATGAAGAGAGAAATAGCCGAGTATGTGAGTAGGTGCTTGACTTGTCAAAGAGTTAAAGCCGAACATCAACGACCAAATGGCTTGTTACAGTCATTGGAGATTCCAGAGTGGAAGTGGGAGCATATCACGATGGACTTTGTGGTGGGACTTCCGACGACTCAGAAGGGATATGATGCGATTTGGGTAATAGTGGACCGATTGATGAAGTCGCCTCACTTTTTGCCAATTCGAATTAAGTACAACTTAGATCAGTTAGCTACACTCTATGATAAGGAAATTATTTCCAGACATGGAGCACCTGTTTCGATAGTGTCAGATCGTGATCCACGATTCACATCGAACTTTTGGAGAAGTCTTCAAAAGCAGTTGGGGACGCAGTTGAAGTTGAGTACGGTATATCATCCACAAACCGATGGACAGAGCGAGAGGACAATTCAGACGTTAGAAGATATGTTGAGATCTTACGTCATGGATTTCAAGGGTAGTTGGGATGATCATCTGCCTTTAGTATAATTTGCGTATAACAATAGTTATCATGCAAGCATAGGTATGCTGCCGTATGAAGCATTGTATGGAAGAAAGTGCAGAACGTAGTTGTATTGGGATGAAGTGGGAGAACACCGAATGCTAGGACCAGAATTGGTCTTTATAAAACAATGGGAAGTGGTGAAGGCGATACGTATCGCGTTCTTATGGCGACTCAAGACAAATGTAAGAAATACGCAAACTTACATCGAGAGAATAGAGAGTTTGAGGTAGGCTCGTACGTATTTCTAAAGGTATCTCATTGGAAAGGAAAGATACGCTTTGGAAAGAAGGGAAAACTAAGCCCAAGGTTTATAGGACCTTTTGAGGTATTAGAACGGGTAGGTGAGGTAGCTTATAGGGTAGCATTACCTCCTGACCTAGAGCGAATACATAATGTATTCACGTTTCAGTGCTACGTCCTTACAAACCGGATTACAAGCACGTGATAGAATTTAAGCCTATTCAAATCGGGAATGATTTAACTTATGAAGAAATGCCGATTCAAATCATCGATAGAAAAGAGCAAGTTCTGCGAAACAAGGTCATATCGTCAGTAAAGGTGTTATGGAAGAACCACGATGTGGAAGAAGCAACGTGGGAACTTGAAGAAAGGATGAGAATGAATGTAACGCCCGAGAAATTCGGATCCTTTGTAAAAATATTTGAAAGAATTAAATATTGAATAAAATAATATTAATTATTATTATATGTGTTAATAAGATATATGTCGTTCTATAACCTAGAAATGTCGGAATATCGTAGTATTCGAACCACGTGAGAGAATTAAAGTGTTTGATTTTCCAAGACAAAAATAAATGTTTTCCGAGAAAGTTTACAAAAAACACTATTCACCGTTCATTGCTTGGGAATTATTTTCAAATTTTTGAGAAATATGTAATGTTAGAATATCAAGGCGAGATGGATTATGTAATAATTATCTAAGTATTGAAAATGCAATAATTCGCGTGTGGACTTAATTTGGGAATATAGGTATTAAAACCTAATGGAAGGAATTAAGGTAATATTGTATAAAGATCAAGTCCAATATGTATAAGGTGTAAACTTATGTGGGATTTATTATCAAGCCCAATTAATCGGTTAATGAAGCCCAACTTGATTAATGCAAGCCCAACAAGGAAATTAGCTAGATTAATTAGCAAGCCCAATGAATTGCACATGATCCATGGGGAAATCCAAGTGTAAGTGGGTAGACTTGAGGGGCAAACATCTTGTGTGATGACCAAGAGTTGTGGTGGTCAAGTATTATGAGTGATGAGCAAGATTACTTAGTAGCTAAGCAAATGAATAGTAATGAGGTTAGTTTAAGGAGGTGGGATGACATAATGACCTTAATGCCCTAACCTTGTATTGCCTATAAATAGAAAGTTTTCATTTCATTATTTGGTTGATTAATTTCATCCAACAACTCTCTCTCAAAGCAACTTATTTGTTAGAGCCCATAAGCACTTATAAGCCCTTTCAACTTTTGTTAGACTTTGCAAAGAGAAGTGAAGTAATCATCTAAGGTAAATGACCTTGTCTTCTTCATCTCTATCATGGTAGGTTGATAAGAGAATTGTAAACTAATTAACTTAGATGTTAAGAACATAAGAGAAGTTGATAAGCAATGGACCAAGCCGAATAAGTCATAAGTAAATGAAAATTCATGTATTAAGAAATTGTTGTTATGAACTTATAGATAAGCCATAACCAAATTGGACTAAAAGTTTTGTAATACATAAGTTGAGATGTTTAGATAATGGAATGAATGTGTTTAGAATGATAAACAAATCACTAGTAATAACGTTTTGCGTAATTCACACAGTTGATTTATAATCGTCGAATTTGTGAAATTCTCGGAATGGAAGTCATATTTTGTGTTTGGCATTGGAGACGTTGGTTTTCAATGGAGGCAAGTCATATTTGGCATTATAGAGTTGTAGACTCGAAAATAGCCGGATTCTGACTTAGAACGAAGAAACGAGCGTTGAACGTTCGCGAATGTTTATCGTTTTCGTTAAAATGAACCGATAAAATGAAATTTGAGCAAACTAAGTAAAATAGATAACATTCTTGCATGAACGCATATAGTACGTAATTTGACCCGTAGGCTCTTGAATCGAACCAATTCGGACTTATAACGAAGAAGTTACGAAGTCCAGGAATCTCAACTTGTGAAAAATCATCCAAAGTGTCTGGTGCACACGGGCTTGCCGCCAAATGGCCAAAGATCAAGGCTAATAATCCCATACCGCAGTATGAAGTTCGGATTTTGAGGAGTAGGGTGGCGGCCAGCAATACGCAAGACCAAGAGCGATGGCCAAGGCGCTAAAACGCCAGCCTCATAACCTAGATGATGATGTATGTTTACAAATTAAACATGAAGAGTATGGGTTAAGCAATTAAATAAAGATCTTAAAAGAAACATTGTTAAGACATGATTAAATCTTAAGCATGAACACTTAGAGTTAAGTTAAGTCAATTACTTATGAATATAAGAAGGACTTAAGGGAAAGTCGAAACCTATAAATAAAAATTCTAATACACAATTAGATTGAGAAGTAGGGTAAGATTCTTTAGGAACCATGTGTAATCATTCATGACCTAATGTTCTATGTAATGTTATCAATTACTATAGATACCTTAAAGGCTTAAAGTGCACGTGTTATAAATTGTAGCAGACGCTAAAGGCAAGTACTCTAACCCTTGTTCCAGTTCGATCTGGGCAAGTCTTTTTGATTCATGTATTCTTCGCATGAGTTAGTAATTGAGGAATGTCAAAGCCAATCCTTTCGGCTAGACGTATGCTATGTTATTCTATCAAGTGTTGATAAGGATTTACCAAACTAATATTGTTATGGTTTTCAAAAGTAGATTTAGTATACTAAAATGTTTTGTCGTCAAACGACAGGCATGTGAGGTTGCCACAACTTAAACGTATACACGTTTAATGAATGTAGTGTTGATCAACATAGAGTACTATAGGCTGATCACCTAGACGTGCCCGTAAGCTATACCGGACTTACGAACTTCGTGCCGGGATGTCCTTTTCAAAGCACTTATGAAATGCTTACTATCTTGAACCGGAATTGATGTTTTACTGAATATTGTAGCTGTAAAACGTTTTGAATGAAAAGAAGTGCTATTTTGCATTCTCAATAGTACTTCGTAACTATTGTCCAGTTATTGAAGATATATGATTCCTATGTTTCAAGCATGCTATTTTCTTTGAATTGTTGTACTTGTTGAGCTAGTTAGGCTCATTCTTGCTTGAACCATATGAATACTGCTAAGACAGAACGGACCGATGGATCTGGCAAGGATAAAGGAAAGGCAAAGGCGAACCCGTAGATTACTTATGTAGTAGTATAGGTTTTGTAAGGAATAATATTGATATTATGACAAAGACAATGTATTGGTTGCAAAGAACCTGGGGTATGTAAATATTCTTTTGATATATATAAGACATATCCGTTCTTTTGAGGCATTTCAATTGAATGTTTATGTGAACTGTAGCACCGTGTAACACCATATGTCGGGTTGGAAGATACCCGAATTTGGGGGCGTCACAGATCTTCTATTACAGCAATCCATGACCCTTTAGATGTTTCAGTTTCAAGTAGGTTTTGTAGAGGGTATGTTGGAGCGGTGGATACCAGAGAGACAAGTCATCCGGTTTGGTACCCAGGAGCTGACTCCTACATTGGACGAGTATGAGCGGTTGACGTCTTTGCCCTTAGACAGACCTTGCGCTCATATGGCTGTCGGAGATATGTGCCGGCTGTAACATTCCAGAATTTTAAAGTGTAATATTAAATATATATTGATTTATATAAGTATTTAATGGATATGATTATTTGTTGAATAAATAATTGTTCAATTTGAGTTGATGTGGTTTAGTTAATTATTTGTTGAATAAATAATTAAATAATATATATTAAATATTTATTGAATTATATAAGTATTTAATGGCAATTTGAGTTGATGTGGCTTAGTTAATTATTTGTTGAATAAATAATTAAGGAGCTAAGAAAATTAATTAGTATGAGATTATATACCAATTTAATTTAATAAGTAAGCTAGAGAGCTTATAGTGATTTAAATAAATTATAATATTTTAAATGGGAAATTGTAATTTAAAATATTAGTTGGTCGAATAAAATTACAATTATAAAAGAAATTATAGTCATGTGATATTAAATTATGTGCTAAAGTAATTTAATAGATTAATGTTTTAATTGATTAATTAATTAAATAAAAGTGTGACTAATAACCTTGCTATAAAGGAGTTATTAAAATAAATTAAAGGACTTTAATTTAGTTTTTGCCAAGCATGTCTTATTGCATAATAAGTCTTTAATCTAATAGTGTTTTATCAAACAAGGTATAAGGATTAATCCATTTGTTTTAGTTAGATTTGCCAAACAAGGTGTAAGGGTTAATGAGTTATTTTTATTAGCTTAACCAAAGAAGCCTTATGGCTTTTTATTTTCAAAAGTTTATAGCTGATGTCAGTTAAGTTAGTATTATATTATATATTTAATATATCTATTATTATTATATACGTTATATTGTTAAGACGTATGTTAGAGAAAAAGACTTCGATTGAAGTTTATAGAGAGAAAAGAAGAGAGGAAGGAAGGCTAGAGAAATTGAGAAAAGAATTGGGGGAGAAGAAGCTTGATAATCAAAAGGATAATCTAACTATATGATATCATCTTCTTAATCAAAGGTAGGAGCTCAATCTCTTTCTTTAAAAGTTTAGTTTTCCTCTTCCCAAAAAGTCTCTGTAAAATATTTGTAAAAGAGGAATTGTTGATATATATATATATATATATATATATATATATATATATATATATATAGTTTAGTATAATAATTGTTTGTAAAAGGTTGTTTCATGAGTTTATGTATGATTATAGAGAAATTAATTCATGTATATATGTGTTTTGTGGAAGAAAGTATATTACAGTGTTTACATGAAAATATATATATGAACATGGATTAGTTTAAAATAGAAATTTAAGGTTTAATTAGTTGTTAAATTGATAAATTGATTATGGAAATTGATAGAATATGTATAATCGTAACTATGATGTTTTGAAATTTCTATTTTGATTGAAAAACAAAATCACAGTGTTGATTTTCATTAAAAATGTCAACAATAGAGTTTTTGCCAAAAACATTGAATTTGGGTGTTGTAACTTTGATGTTTTATGTTATTTTATGAGTAGAAACATGTTAGAAGTCTTCACAATATGTTTATATGAAGTCTATATGTGTATTACTTGTTAATCAGTCTATTAGATTCAAGCTTTTAGGTTAATTTGGCTTTTGTTCATACTGTTGCCGAGCTTGGTGGCTTTAGTTACGACTCACAGACTTGCATGCCCAAAGAAGACAAATCTCATGGCAAATAATGGCAGCCATATATAATGGCATAACTAATGGCCCGTGACCTGAAGTCAGAAGGCTTAACTCAACATATGCATGTGCGAACCACATGTAAAATCATGGCATGCCACAATATGAAAGTTAGCAAAAAGGTTCTCGATAGCTTTTTTTTAAGTATATAAATTTGGAAAATAAATGCTATGTGTTAATAATACGAATGTTAAATGATGATTTCAGTAGTATTAAGATATGAATGTACATGCTATCAAGTGTTACCTGTTTGTAACATAATTGATTATGTGAAAGGGTAATTTAAAATATATGATGTATATAATTGTTTATATGAATATACAATGTTGGTAATGACTAACTATGTCAATATGGCATATGTATAGGGTATTGATTCAAGTTGTAAGGTTTAGCTTGTGCTAAAGGCAAGTTTTCTAACTCTAAAACTTCATTGTACAAGTTTAATTTCGTTGAGCACATTATTGCTTTTAATTCCATTTCAATTCTACAAGTTGCTAACTCTACACTTTCGTGGAGTTAGATTGTTTATTATTGATAAAGCTCTTGTATCTATTGGTTCATGAGGATGCAAGTATTCTACATCTTACATTTTATTATTGAACAAGTTTCTTTAATATGTAACTTGTTAGTTAGCATGCGAGTCACTGTATTCTAGTGATGAGCAACTTTGTCATTCAATTTACTATTCATGATGCATGTTTAGTACCCAATCCTCAATAACCTTGAATGTTATGATTATTCCATGCTTATGCTATTAGATTATTCCTAAAGCATGATGTTAATTTATAAATATCAATTCAGTTATGATTATTCCATAGCATACAAGATTTTTTTTTGTAATCAACTAATCCTTAGTTGATTACTGTTGAATTCTAAATTACCCTATAATGTATCCAAACCAAACTTACTTTGGTGTGGACTTGTATTCTAAATACTGAGATGAACAACTCTTTTAATAGAGGTTTACGCTTAGCGTTGAAATGGTTGTGCACAATACATTGTACGAAGGGTTGATCCTCCTAAGTACGTGGAGTCCTTATAGTCTTATGACTGTTAAAGTTAAAGTTGAAAGATTACTTATAACTGTGGACATGATTCGTGGTCATTAGACCCTCCGTGAATGTTAAAATTTTCAGAAAGTTAATAGAATATATTGTTCAGTTCTATTAAGCCTAATATTGGCAATTGATGTAAAAGCTTAAAGATTTATTTATTGTTATTTCAAGTTGGCCTTGTTTGCTCACTCTTGCATGTAAAATTTCTTACAGCTAAAGTTGAAACTGGTGACGTACCTAGTACCAGTAAAGGAAAAGGAAAGATGAACAAGTACTAAAGACTTGTAATAGATTCGATAGTTTTATTATCAGACTTTGGTTTAAAGATTGTAATGAAGTTTATTTAATTTCCGCATTTGAATGATTGTTGTTAAAGGTTAGATAACCTGGGAGATTTTATTTAAGTTTTATCCTATATGGGCAGGTTTTAATTATTCAATTTTATTATAATTGGGTAGTTATAGATGAATGTTTTGATTAAGTGAACACCAAATCTTGAGGAAATGAAGTACCAGGATTTGGGGGTGTCACAGGTTGGTATCAGAGCTTTAGGTTATGAACCTTAGGTGGGGGGAAAAGCCTTAGGAAGTAACCTTTAAAAAGATAGTGGAGATAACTCTTATCGAGTTTTAAGAAAAAGTAATAAAACACTTATGTGCTTATGTGTTTATAGTTTATGTACTCGTGAGTGTCGAGTAGTAATGATTAATAATTAAAACTTTAAAACTTTTTTGTCAGGATGACTAATATCGGAGAATCCAGTCAGGCTAGGGAGGAGGGACCTTAAGTGCCTATAGACGAGGAGCCTCGCAACATTCAGGTAGTTTGGGAACAACTTTTGCCACGGGAGTCAACCCCGTTGGTCACAGTAGTTGAAGATAAGGATGATGACGTGGAAACAGATGAGGAAAATCCCATTAAGTTACCATAGGAGGATGAGGATTATGAGGACGAGGAGGAAAGGATTCCACTTAACTCGATAGCATGCCGTATATACGATGAGGTGCATGACCGTAACGTGGAACTTCGTGGATACAGATTGAGGAGTTGCACGGAGATAGTAGTGAACAATGTATCGCAATGACACAAAAAGACGGCGAGATCCAAGATCGTGAAGAACGACTGACAAATGTCAAGGAGAAACTAGTACAGACTGAAGGAGAGAAGGAACAATTGATCGAGATGGTCGTGGAACTGGAGAACAAGTTGAAGGAAGAAGATACCAAGAGGGTAAGAGCTGAAGATGCATACGAGGAAGCTTATCAACAAACTAGAAGAGCAGTAAGGGACTCACAAGCGAAGAGGATGAAGATGGAAGAGATGGATAAAGTTTTTAACACCGCAATTAATTGAGCTCAAGATTGGGTCATGGCATATCCGATTCAGTTCGAGACGCTGCCGTCATTCGTGTTAGATCGTAGAACAATGTTTCGAGTCATGGAGGAAGAACGTGATAGGGCTAAGAAGTATCTTAATAGATCATCATAGAAAATGTGCCTGTAATGCACGTAATAAGTATTAAATAATGTGTAAGTCCTTAGTGTTAAGTAACCATGGGATATGATAATAATGATGTTGTCTTGTAACTTTTGTAGTTCAGGAAAGGAATGTAAATAGCAGTGATGCTATTGTTTTTATGTTTTTCGAAGTAATGATGAATAAATAAAAGTTATTATTTTATTCAAAGTGTTATGTGTTATGTGGTTATTTCTTTTATGGAGGCAAGTTGATTAAAAATACTTAAAGAAATTGAGTAATAGTCTAATAAATGTTTTGTTTTAACAGAAAATGCCTCCCAGACGTGAACCACCCCGACAGAGAAACAATGAGAGAACTACCAATAACGACAATGTTAACGGTAACCCCGTTCAACAACTAGTGACACTACTGACAGGAGCGTTGCAGAATCAACCACAAAACCATGGTACAACGTTTAAGGATTTCAAGGCGGTTGGACCACCTGAATTCTGTGGGTCTATGAATCCAGTCGAAGCATAGACCTAGATTATGGAAATAGAAAAGGTGTTCGATGTCGCTAGGGTAGGGGATGATCAGAAGACTGCTTTTGCAACATTCATGTTGAAAGAAGAAGCTAGTTATTGGTGGCAGGCCAATAAAACTCGTGAAGGGCCAGGAGTGATGACTTGGGATAGGTTCAAGGAGTTGTTCTTCGAGACTTATTTCCTGGAGAGTTCGAAGAGTCAGCTAGAAGTGCAGTTTCTAGAACTAAAACAAGGAACAATGACGGTATCTGAGTATGCCACGAAATTCAACGAATTGGCGAGGTTTGCGCATATCATATCGTCAAGATGACATTTGAGCGTAGGCGAAGAGATTTGAACAGGGAATGAAGCCTCGTCAGACAAGAGAGGTCTCCCTGCTCCTCTGTTGAAGACATTTGCAGCGGTGATGGAGAAAGAAGTACTCGCTGAAGGTGGAGGCGAGGCAGTGACAAAGTTCAACTAGGAACAAAAGAAGAAGAGGAATGAGAATGAGACTAAGAATGGAAGTGCTAGCGTTGGAAACAACAATAATAACAACAATAACAACAGCAGCAACAGCTTGAAGAGGAAGTGGAATGGGATCATGGGTGCTGGAAACCATCAGGGTAACCAGCACAACAACAAGTTTGAAGCATGTGCGACATGCGAGAAATTCCATAAGGGTGCGTGCTTGATGGGGAAGCGAGTATGCTTCAATTATGGCGAGGAGGGTCACATCGCCCCAAGTTGCACTCAACCAAAGAAGAATGCGTGCTTCACGTGCGGATCCAAGGATCACTTTGCTCGTGAATGTCCTAAGAAGAAGGACGGAGTGACAACCAGAAGCAATGGAGGTAACAATGGAGGTACATTGGCTATTGCAGGACCTGCAGTATCAAACAAACCCACAGCCAGAACCTTTAACATGACTGTGCAAGATGTTGTGCAATCAAAAGATGTGGTGTCAGGTATTATCCCAATAAATGATATAAATGCTTATGTATTATTTGATTCGAGTGCTACTTGTTCGTTTATATCTGATGAATTTTCTAAGAGGTTAGAATTGCCTCGAGAAGAACTAAATTTTCCTTTGAACATAGAAATTGCGAATAAGGAAGTAATCCCTGTTAGATTCGTATACAAGAACTGTAGGGTGAACATTAAGGAGAATATCTTGTTGGTAGATTTGATTCCGATTAGACTCGGGGAATTTGATGTAATTTTGGGAATGGATTGGCTGTTCAAATATGGAGCAGTAATAGATTGTCACAAGAAGTGTGTAAACCTTAAGACTCCGTCAAAGGTAGTATTTTATGGTAGCAAGTCGCCTAGACAAATGAAATGTCTAACGTCTATGCAGGTCAAGAAATTGTTAAGTCAAGGTTGTGTGAACTATTTAGCTTACATAGTCGATACTCAGAAGAAGGGTATGAAACTAGAAGAAATACCGGTAATGAGAGAATTCGAAGACGTGTTTCCAGAAGATTTGCCAGGACTTCCGCCTAACAGAGAAATTGAGTTCGTGATCGACTTAGCACCGGGAACAACACTGATATCGAAGGCCCCGTACAGAATGGGTCCGGTAGAAATGAAGGAACTGATGGTATAGTTGCAAGAGTTACTGGACAAGAAATATATTCAACCAAGCGTATCGCCGTGGGGAGCGCCAGTATTATTCGTGAAGAAGAAGGACGGATCAATGCGTCTTTACATTGATTATAGGGAGTTAAACAAGGTCACTATTAAGAATAGGTATCCGTTACCTAGAATAGATGACTTGTTTGATCAGTTGAAGGGTGCTAAATATTTCTTGAAAATTGATTTGAGAAGTGGGTATCACCAATTGAAAGTAAAGAAGGAGGATATACCTAGAACGGCATTCAGAACTCGGTATGGACATTACGAGTTTCTGGTGATGTCTTTTGGTTTAACAAATGCCCCTGCTGCATTCATGGATTTGATGAACAGGGTGTTTAAACCATTCTTAGACAAGTTTGTAGTGGTATTTATCGATGACATTCTGGTGTATTCCAAAATTGAAGATGAACACGTGGAACATTTACGTTTGACATTGGAAACACTAAGGAAGGAAAAGATGTACGCGAAATTCTCTAAATGCGAATTTTGGCTCGATCGTGTATAATTTTTGGGTCATGTGATTGACAAAGATGGGATTTCAGTGGATCCATCAAAAGTGGAAGCTATAATCAATTGGGAACAACCAAGAACACCTTCAGAAGTGCGGTGTTTCTTGGGACTGGCTGGTTATTATAGAAGATTTATTCAAGACTTTTCTAAGATAGCCACTCCGCTAAAAAATTTGACAAGGAAAGCTGTAAAATTTGTTTGGACGGAGAAATGTGAAGAGAGTTTTCAAGATTTGAAGAAGAAGTTAAGTGTGGCACCTGTGTGGACATTACCAGATAATACAGGAAATTTTGTGGTGTATAATGATGCCTCACATAAAGGGTTGGGTTGTGTTCTTATGCAGAACGGCAAAGTTATTGCGTATGCATCAAGACAACTAAAGGATTATGAGAAAGGGTATCCGACTCATGATTTGGAATTGGCTGCAGTTGTATTTTCTTTGAAGATATGGAGACACTATCTTTATGGAGAGAAATGTGAGATCTACACAGACCATAAAAGTCTAAAGTATATTTTCACTCAGAAGGATTTGAACATGCATCAAAGAAGGTGGATGGAATTGATAAAAGATTATGATTGTGAAATCTTTTATCATCCGAGCAAAGCGAATGTGGTGGCAGATGCTTTAAGCAGGAAAGGTCAGGAAAAGTTGATGCTAATAACAACTCAGGAGGAGCTCATTTCAGCAATGACAAAACTGGAGTTGGAAATCAAATTTCCAAAAGAATCTGACGAACAACTATTCCAGATAGAAGCTGGTCTAACTTTAGTGGACAAAGTGAAGAATGCTCAACTACAAGATGAAGAATGTGGGAAAATCAAAGAGAATCTGATTGAAGGCGGTGATGTAAAATACAAGGTCGATACCGAAGGATTACTACGGTTCGAGGGAAGAATTTGGGTTCCAGCAGTGCTAGAACTGAAAGACGAAATCTTGACCAAAACACACAACACAAGATATTCGATTCATCAAGGAAGCACGAAAAATGTATTAAGATTTGCGCCGACATTTTTGGTGGCCAAACATGAAAAGGGATGTTACTGAATGCGTAGCGAAATGCTTAACATGTCAAAGAGTAAAAGCTGAACATCAAAGACCCAGCGGGTTACTTCAACCGATGGAAATACCGGAATGGAAGTGGGAACACATCACGATGGATTTTGTGGTGGGTCTTTCAACTACTCAGAGAGGATGCGAAGCAATTTGGGTGATAGTGGATAGACTAACGAAATCAATGGACTTTCTACCAATAAAGATTAGATTCAATCTTGATCAGTTACCAAGATTGTACATTAAAGAGATCATTTCGAGGCATGGAGTGCCAGTATCAATTGTGTCCGATAGAGATCCGCGATTCACGTCGAATTTCTGGAAGAGACTATAAGAATGCATGGGGACACAGTTGCGAATGAGTATGGCTTATCATCCACAAACAGATGGCCAAAGTGAACGAACAATTCAGACATTGGAAGATATGCTGAGAGCATATGTCATAAACTTAAAAGGAAGCTAGGAAGAACAATTACTGTTGGTGGAATTTGTTTACAACAACAGTTATCACGCGAGCATCTGCATGCCACCTTACGAGGCATTGTACGGCAGAAAGTGCAGAACTCCACTGTGCTGGGATGAAGTCGGTGAACGCCAACTGTTAGGACCAGAACTGGTGCAACAAACTGCTGACGTTGTCAAACTCATCAGGACAAGATTAGTAGCAGCCCAAGACAGAAAGAAAAAGTATGTTGATCAACATAGACAAGATCGTGCATTCGACGTAGGATCTTTTGTATTCCTAAAAGTTTCTCCCTGTAAGGGGAAAATTCGTTTCGGTAAAAAGGGAAAGCTAAGCCCGAGGTTTATTGGACCCTTTGAAGTGCTGCGAAGAGTGGGAGAAGTGGCTTACGAGGTAGCTCTACCTCCAGAGTTGGAGAACATTCATAATGTTTTTCACATTTCGGTGTTACGACCATATAAACCCGACTACAAACATGTGATCGAGTATGAACCGTTACAGTTCGAGAAAGATTTATCTTATGAAGCGGTTCCTATCCAGATAGTCGACAGGAAAGAACAAGTGCTCAGGAATAAAGTGATACCTTCTGTGAATGTGATATGGAGTAACCACAATGCTGAAGAAGCTACGTGGGAACTCGAAGAGAAAATGTTGAAAGAGTACCCTGAGTTATTTGTTTAATCTGTGTCTTCGATTCTGGGGATAGAATCTTTGTAAGTAGGGAAGAATGTAATGAATGATTTGTTTGAGTTGTGATTTTGAGGACAGAATCCTTGTAATTAGGGAATGATGTAACATTCCAGAATTTTAAAGTGTAATATTAAATATTTATTGATTTATATAAGTATTTAATGGATATGATTATTTGTTGAATAAATAATTGTTCAATTTGAGTTGATGTGGTTTAGTTAATTATTTGTTGAATAAATAATTAAATAATATATATTAAATATTTATTGAATTATATAAGTATTTAATGGAAATTTGAGTTGATGTATGGCTTAGTTAATTATTTGTTGAATAAATAATTAAGGAGCTAAGAAAATTAATTAGTATGAGATTATATACCAATTTAATTTAATAAGTAATCTAGAGAGCTTATAGTGATTTAAATAAATTATAATATTTTAAATGGAAAATTGTTATTTAAAATATTAGTTGGTCCAATAAAATTACAATTATAAAAGAAATTATAGTCATGTGATATTAAATTATGTGCTAAAGTAATTTAATAGATTAATGTTTTAATTGATTAATTAATTAAATAAAAGTGTGACTAATAACCTTGCTATAAAGGAGTTATTAAAATAAATTAAAGGACTTTAATTTAGTTTTTGCCAAACATGTCTTATTGCATAATAAGTCTTTAATCTAATAGTGTTTTGTTAAACAAGGTATAAGGATTAATCCATTTGTTTTAGTTAGATTTTCCAAACAAGGTGTAAGGGTTAATGAGTTATTTTTATTAGCTTAACCAAACAAGCCTTATGGCTTTTGATTTTTAAAAGTTTATAACTGATGTCAGTTAAGTTAGTATTATATTATATATTTAATATATCTATTATTATTATATACGTTATATTGTTAGTACGTATGTTAGAGAAGAAGACTCAGTTGAAGTTTATAGAGAGAAAAGAAGAGAGGAAGGAAGGCTAGAGAAATTGAGAAAAGAATTGGAGGAGAAGAAGCTTGATAATCAAAAGGATAATCTAACTCTAGGATATCATCTTCTTAATCAAAGGTAGGAGCTCAATCTCTTTCTTTAAAAGTTTAGTTTTTCTCTTCCCAAAAAGTCTTTGTAAAATATTTGCAAAATAGGAATTGTTGATATATATATATATATAGTTTAGTATAATAATTGTTTGTAAAAGGTTGTTTCATGAGTTTATGTATGATTATAGAGAAATTAATTCATGTATATATGTGTTTTGTGGAAGAAAGTATATTACAGTGTTTACATGAAAATATATATATGAACATGGCTTAGTTTAAAATAGAAATTTAAGGTTTAATTAGTTGCTAAATTGATAAATTGCTTATGGAAATTGATAGAGTATGTATAATCGTAACTATGATGTTTTGAAATTTCTGTTTTGATTGAAAAACAAAATCACATTGTTGATTTTTATTAAAAATGTCAACAATGGAGTTTTTGCCAAAAACATTGAATTTAAGTGTTGTAACTTTGATGTTTATGTTATTTTATGAGTAGAAACATGTTAGAAGTCTTCACAATATGTTTATATGAAGTCTATATGTGTATTACATGTTAATCAATCTATTAGATTCGAGCTTTTAGGCCAATTTGTCTTTTGTTCATACTGTTGCCGAGCTTGGTCATCGAGTTCGACTCGGACTCACAGCTCCCGCCCAAAGAAGATAAATCTCGTCATCAATCTAGCATCCACGCATGTAGCGCCAACCAATGGCCAGACCATGGCATGTGACCCTAACCAATGGCCCTTGACTCAATACGTCATGTTAAAACCTTAGTGTAAAGCGTGGCAATATGAAATGTGAAAGCGTGAAGGTTCCGGCATAGCTTTGTTTAAGTATACAAATTTGGAAAATAAATGCTATGTGTTAATAATAGGAATGTTAAATGATATTTCAGTAGTATTAAGCTATGAACGAACATGCTATCAAGTGTTACCTGTTTGTAACATAGTTGATTATGTCAAAGGGTAATTTAACATATATGATATATATAATTGTTTATATGAATATACAATGTTGGTAATGACTAACTATGTCAATATGGCATATGTATAGGGTATTGATTCAAGTTGTAAGGTTTAGCTTGTACTAAAGGCAAGTTTTCTAACTCTAAAACTTCGTTGTACAAGTTTAATTTCGTTGAGCACATTATTGCTTTTAATTCCATTTCAATTATACAAGTTGCTAACTCTACACTTTCGTGGAGTTAGATTGTTTATTATTGATAAAGCTATTGTATCTATTGGTTCATGAGGATGCAAGTATTCTACATCTTACATTTTATTATTGAACAAGTTTCTTTAATATGTAACTCGTTAGTTAGTATGCGAGTCACTGTATTCTAGTGATGAGCAACTTTATCGTTCAATTTACTATTCATGATGTATGTTTAGTACCCAATCCTCAATAACCTTGAATGTTATGATTATTCCATGCTTATGTTATTAGATTATTCCTAAAGCATGATGTTAATTTACAAATATCAATTCAGTTATGATTATTCCATAGCATACATTTATTTCTTTTGTAATCAATTAATCCTTAGTTGATTACCGTTGAATTCTAAATTACCCTGTAATGTATCCAAACCAAACTTACAGTCTATTGAGCCTTATAGTCTTATGACTGTTAAAGTTAAAGTTGAAAGATTACTTATAACTGTGGACATGATTCGTGGTCATTAGACCCTCAGTGAATGTTGAAATTTTTAAAAAGTTAATAGAATATATTGTTCAGTTCTATTGAGCCTAATATTGGCAATTGATGTAAAAGCTTAAAGATTTATTTATTGCTATTTCAAGTGGGCCTTGTTTTTTCACTCTTGCCTGTAACACCCCGAATTTCGTACGTCACGCGTACATCATTCATCCAATATACATCATTATATAATGCAATATAACGACATACACTCTCAAATCCCAGGTTCTGGAACCTTATGACCTCTTTTATTACAAATAATGATAATTACATTATTTATTTCATCTTACAAGATTGACTTTTATCCGCCACCAAGGATAAATAATAGTTCATTAAACTAGTCTATAGTTCAGTTTTATCTTTGTACATTACAAGTCTTCACTTGATCTTCTCGCTCATTCACCTTCTGAATGGTACTGCATCTGGATACCGTCAGCTTGATCTTTACGGGATCCTTAAGTTCTTCTAACCTTGTTCGCTGAAAATTGTTTTTCATTTAAAGCAAGTGTGAGCATTCAATTGCCCAGCAAGTCATAACAGTTGAACAAACAACTTCAGAATTAAAACATTTCTTTAGAACTTCTATAACCGAACAAAGGTTATGAAGCAGCTTGAATAATAGGAATAGTCTCGATTCCTATCATCTTAAAACATCAATTATTTTCACTTTGAAATACTTTCATCCCTCTACCTTTTTCATACACATCCTGTCTGGCTAGAATCATTAGCACAAATTTAACAATAATGGTTCATGTATAAACAGAACATACTTGTATTGAACAGCTCAGTCACAGAACAATTCATATCATAGAAACACCAAAGTGTTCAAATTGTGGCTCAAGGCCTCATATGTTCTACCACATTGTACAAATATTGCACATTCACACATAGACAGAACTTCTCAAGTACCACATCTGAGAAGTTTATGAAACTAGCATTCATATAATATGAATGAAGTTAGGAAACTTGCCTTACGCCCAGCTACAGCTTATGTTGAACTGCTCATTTCAATTCCTATATAACACATAAGGAGAAAACATAAACACCAATTAGTCATATATTAAACTTACACATTGGTTTACTTAACTTTACTTCTTAGAGTTCGCGTTCTTGCAATATAAGTTTTCGCGACTAACCTCCTTTACCAGTATATAGCTTTATGACATACGGAGATGTCTTACTCATACGTTCATCATCTTGGATGATTTATATTCTTATCTGACCCACATTCGTCTTTCATTAATCTTGTTACCGTTTGTTACGGCTTTCGTGATAATTCATATACTATTTAATACTTCCGTTATCCATTATATGAACCCCATGTTCATTACTCGTTCTTAGTGTCAAAGCAATACCGATCATTGTATGTTAAGACCAAGCGTCCATCTCAACGACGTTGCGTTAACAGCGTCTATACGCTTCACACTTATCTCTTATTATCATGATATAACGTCGAAATGTTATTCATTACCCTCATCACTCAACGTCTAAGGAATCACAACCATAGCAATTCCTCACGTTCGTTCATCCCGACTACGGTCCCCGGATATCGGTTACGTAACCCGCGATTATATACTTTATCATTTAATCTTGTTTAATCTATACGTTCAACCTTTAATAAAGGTTTACATCACTTGACTAAGTGTTACATTAGTTGAATATTATATTCTTTATCGTCCCTTACATTTCCCCCAAGAGCTGAGCAGTTAAAAGCTCATCTCTGGCTTTTTCCCAACACTGGCGCCGCGGCACCACTCCCTTTGTTATCTCTCGCACCGCAGTGCGATTTTGTAGTACCCGGCCCCTCGGTCTAGCGCTTCCGCGCCACACTACAAGGCATGACTGGCACCGCGGCGCCAAGCCCTAATTCTTGAAAAATTCTTCTAAGTCTTTGATCGTTTTGAGACGCTTACTTCCCACTTCCATAACTTATTTGTTATAACTTGGAATGAGGTCATTCCAAAGCCATTCTCTTCCTTATCTTACGTACTTTAATAACCCTTGGACTGAACTGTATTCTGAATCCATTAACGTGCCATTAGATTGGCTTGATCTTCACCCTTCGTTCATTTTTACGTTTTTAACGCTCTTCGTTTGTTCGTCCGTAATTCGATCATTCGAACTTGAAATTTGTTCGTTCTTGAGCCTATGACTCAAGTTTTCTACGTTCTATTACTTTCTTATGAAACCCTACATGTTCGGGTTCATTTACTAACGTTCTAATTCTCGTTCGTCTTTTACGAAATTTCGCCACAACTTCGTTATAGCTAAGTTTTAATCTGTTCTTCATGAACGTTTCTACCGTTCCTAACCAAACAATACACATCTATCTTATACGCGATGGTTTTAAACTTTTCCATTAACAACAATTTCACTACGATGGTTTGAAATTTGTCCATCAAAAACGTTCTTCGCGTGTTCTTCGTGTTCTTCATTCGTTCTTCATTTTAATCGATATTTTGGATTACTATTCAACTTTTTATTGGAATTTAATGTTATAGAACATTATTCCTTACTTATTTAACCTACTTATTCATATAATCCATTCGGATCACTCTAATTCATTACGAATCTTATACTTCCTTAAGAAATTTATAAACTAAATTTCTAATTCTTATTTCTTCATTTTCTTATGATTTCAACCATATGAAATTATCTCTAACCTTATCTACCTCTTATCTTCATTAAGTTATGTTTTTAAACATCGAAACTTAAAGAAAAATTATAAGAGATTATGTTTCGGATTACCGTTCTCCTTTAATCTTCTCCCGTCGGACAAAGTTTGTAGACGGGCTAGCCTTTCCTCTTCCTTCTCCTCCCATCTGAACTCTCTCTCTCTCTCTCTCAAGTGCCATAGGATTTTCAAAATCTCAAAACAAAGAAATGAGCTTCCTATTTATAGAAAACCAAAGTTAGGGGTAGTTTAGTCATTTCGCCCCCCTTAACCTCCTTACTATTCATTACTTAAGCCCTAAGTTTACTTAGCCTCCACACTTACTTAGCTATTAAGTCTTCTTAGCCTTTAAGTCTTCTTAACCTTTAAGTTTACTTAACCCTTAAGCATAAGCACTTTACTTAGCTATTAAGTTTACTTAATCATTACTTAACTTATCCTTTACTTAGCCATTAAAACTAATCGTATTCTACGCGTCTCATTCTCGTATTTTCTTCATATATAGTTCATACGATATTCGTATTATACATCGTACCAACCCTCTTGCTATACTCATATAGCTCATGCATAATAATCCTAATTATTATACGTAAACATTAAATTCTCGGAACTCACTTTTCCTAACCCTTAGGTTTTGAGTCCGCAGGCAAAAACTTCGTTTTTGTTATAACTGAAATAGTATTGAATATTCCATCACGTCTCAGAATTAAACGTAATCTATAACTTCTCGAAATTTAAAAATAAATCTCCGAGCAGAAATGGATGAATAGTGTCTATGTTGTCTTTTTCCCTGAAAATATTTTGTTCCCGAAAAAGTTTCATTTTCGTCTTCAAAATTCTTATTCGCTCAATCTAACTCGTAGCCAGAATACTCCCGATTTATAATCATCCTAGGTTATAGAACGATTAATAAACACATAGCATAGAAAAGTATTAATAAAAATTAGTTTTATTAATAACTAATTCTTTAAACATAAATTCTGGACAACCCGAATTTCCTGGTCGTCACATTACCTGTAAAATTTCTTACAGCTAAAGTTGAAACTGGTGACGTACCTAGTACCAGTAAAGGAAAAGGAAAGATGAACAAGTACTGAAGACTTGTAATAGATTCGATAGTTTTATTATCAGACTTTGGTTTAAAGATTGTAATTAATTTTATTTAATTTCCGCATTTGAATGATTGTTGTTAAAGGTTAGATAACTTGGGAGATTTTATTTAAGTTTTATCCTGTATGGGCAGGTTTTAATTATTCAATTTTATTATAATTGGGTAGTTATAGATGAATATTTTGATTAAGTGAACACCAAATCTTGAGGAAATGAAGTACCAAGATTTAGGGGTGTCACACCGGCAGTTCATGACCCTCACCGGGTTATGGCATAGAGTAGTAGAGGATGAGATTACATCTGGTCATGTACTATCCCAGCGTTTCCTGATAGATAGGTTTAGTTCATTGGACAGCTATACTCGTCATTCTGGGGATTTCACCACACAAGAGGATCAGTGGCATTTGGCCATAGTGGATGTGACAACCCGGAAATCCAGATTGTCCAGAAATAAAGATATAAAGAATTAGTTATTAATAAAATGAATTTTTATTAATAATATTATGTGCTATGTGTTTATTAATCATTTTATAACCTAGAAAGATTATTAATCGGGAGGATTATGGCTACGAGCTAGACTGAACGATTAAGAATTTTCAAGACGAAAATAAAAAAAATTCGGGAACAAAAATAATTTCGTGGAAAAAGACGAAATAGGCGTTATTCACCTAACGAAACCTAAGGGTTAGGGTTTGAATAACTTAAGACTTTCTGAGAGTTCGGTATGTCGAAATGACATTCCGTCGAAAGATTTGACGATAATATATCATGAAAAGTTAAGTAAGCTGATAAAACTTTTTCTTGAAAAACGTGCAAAAATCGAACGAAATAAAAATGACAAAAAGTATTGTTGTGTACTTTTCATTCGTTTAGCTACGTTAGGGGAAAACGTGAAGGAAAACGCTTAACGTGGAAAAGTGTTTTTCAGTTTTTTGGAGATCCGAAGATTTCGTAAAAGTTAATCGGTAGAGGAAAGATGAAATATCCAAAAATATTTGGATTCCGAGAATTTCAGTTTTCGAACTGTCGGACGAATTCTGAATTATTGAAGCACGAAGCTTCCAAGGGAAGCCCGCTAAGGAGGTGGGGCGGCCACTTGGCCACCAAGTAAACTTGGTGGCTAAGTTATGAATAGTAAGGAGGTTAGGGTGGCGAAATGACTAAAATGCCCCTAGCCTTGGTTTTCTATATAAACAAGCTTAAGCTCATTTGTTTGATTGAAAATTTCAACCAACACTTGAGAGAGAAAGAGAGAGAGCTCGGATGGGGGAAGAGAAGGAGAAGAATGAGGAAAAGCTAGCCCGAGTGCACGCTTTGTCCGACGGAAGAAATTCAAAGGAGAAAGGTGATTCAAAACCTAGTATTCTCTAAATTTTCTTTAAGTTTTTATGTTCAAAAACATAACTTAATGAGGATAAGAAGTAGATTAAGTTAGAAATGATTTCATATGGTTGAAATCGTAAGAAAATGAAGAAATAAGAATTAGAAATTTATTTTTTAAATTTCTTAAGGAAGTATAAGATTCGTAAGGATTTTGAGCGATCCGAATGAATCTTATGAATAAGTAGGTCAAATAAGTAAGGAATGGTGTTTTATAACATCAAATTCCAAGAAAAAGTAAAATCGTAATCCAAAATATCGATTAAAATGAAGAACGAATGAAGAACACGCGAAGAACACGAAGAACGTTGTTGATGGACAAATTTAAAACCATCGTAGTATAAATGTTGTTGATGGACAAGTTTACAACCATCACGTATAAGTTAGATGCTTATTGTTTGCTTAGGAATGTTAGATACGTTCATGAAGAACGGATTAAAACTAAGCTATAACGAAGTTATGGAAAATATTTCGTAAAAGAAGAACGAAAATTTGAAAGTTAGTAAATGAACCCGAATGAGAAGGGTTTCATAAAAATGTAAGAGAATGTATAAAATTTGAGTCGTGGAATCAAGAACGAATGAATTCGGAAGTCGGATGACCGAATTACGGACGAACGAGCGAAGAACGTTAAAAACGTTAAAATTAACGAAGAGCAAAGATTAAGCCAATCGAATGGCACGTTAACGGATTCAGAACAAAGTTATGTTTGAGGGGTAATGAAGTACGTAAGATAAGGAAGAGAATGGCTTTGGAACGACCTCGTTCCAAGTTATAACGAAGAAGTTATGAGATTTCGAAATCAGCGTCTCAAGCTTGTAAAAGACTTAGAAAAAATTTTCTAGGTTTCATGCTCGTCGTCATGTCATGAAGCTCGTATAATCTTCGGAGAGTGGCACTTGCAGATGCCGGCCGGGAAGAGAGGAGAGAGAGTAGGTCGCATCATCATTGAGAGGAAAGGAAGGCACGCAGCCACATGCAGCCAGCCAAAGGTGGTGGCAATACCGTAAATGAGATTTTAACTGCTCAATTTCTCGGGGGATGTGCAAGAAAGAAATATGAGCATAATGTTCAACTAATGTAACATTCAATCAAGTGTATTAAACCTTTAATAAAGGTTAAACGGAAAGATTAAACGAGATTAAAACACAAAGAATGTAGATACGGGTTACGGAACCGATGTCCGGGGACCGTAGTCACGATAAACGAACGTGAGGGATTGCTATGATTAAAATTCCTTAGACGTTGAGTAGAAAAAGTAATGAATAATATTTTGATGTTATGACAGGGTAATACAAGATGAATGTAAATCGTATACACGCTGTGTACGCAACGTTGTTGCGATGAACGATCAGTCTTAGCATACAATGATCTGTATGGCTTTGATATTAAGAAAGAATAATGAACATGGGGTCCATGGGATGGATAACGATCGAAAGCGATTAAAACCTGGAATAAAGGTTGAGTGAGAGATTAAGAGACGAAACAACGTGAGCGTTGAATACGTAAACGCGATCTTCGTAAATCGTATTCGCATTGAATGAACGTTTTAAGTATACCCTGGTTGTATGACATAGACGTTGATGAAAGTAGTAAGTAAGATACGAATGGTATCAAGAAAGCCGTATCGAATGATAATAAGATTAATGAAAGCCGAATGTGATTCGGATAAGAATGAGTCCTGAGGTATGGCAATTACTTGCCAGAAAGCCATAAGGAATAAGAAATTGACTTAACGAACATTATAGTTTAATAGTTCGAATAAGTTAAGATAAATTTAGGTTGTAGTACAATCATAACCTTTGATGGTTGACATATTGGAGTTGGGCTAAACAATTCCTTCAAAGAGCGATGGTATATACAAAACTGGCAACCGATCTAACTCACTGTGTGGGCAGTGTAGATGAGACGGGAACTTGTTTGTGGGAAACCACTCAGAGTACCCTATGGACTACTAACAGAGAAGCGATGTATGCGGAGTCCTATATAAGTAATAAGAAGAAGATAAGAATTCAAATCATCAAAGATGATGAATGTTTTGAGTAAGACATCTCCGTATATCATGAAGCCGTGAAACGATAATGAAAGTTAGTCGCGTAAACTTATATTGCAAGAACGCAAACCTTAAGAATTAAAGTTAAGTAAACCAATGTGTAAGTCAAGTATATGACTAATTGGTGTACGTGTTATTTCCATATGTGTTATACAGGGAATTGGAATGAGCAGTTTAGCGTAAGCTGTAGCTGTGCGTAAGGCAAGTTTCCTAACTTCATTCATATTTTTAAATGAATGCTAGTTTCTAAAACTTCTTAGATGTTGAACTTGAGAAGTTCTATCTATGTGCGAATGTGTGATATTTGTACAAGGTGGTAGAACGTATGAGGCCTTGTGCCAAAATGTGAACACTTCGGTGTTTCTGTGAGATGAACTGTTCTATGTTTGAACTGTTCAATAAAAGAATGGTCTGTTTATACATGAACCGTTATTGTTAAGTTTGTGCTATTGATTCTAGCCAGACAGCATGTGCATGAAAGAGAGTAGAGAATGAAAGTATTTCAAAGTGCATGTAACTAATGTTTTAAGATGATAGGAATCAAGACTATTCCTATTATTCAAGCTGCTTCGTAACCTTTGTTCGGTTATTGAAGTTTGAAAAGAATGTTTAAATTCTTGAAGTTGTTTATTCAACTGTTATGACTTGCTGGGAAATTGAATGCTCACACTTGCTTTAAATGAAAAACATTTTCAGCGAACGATGTTAGAAGAACTTAAGGATCCCGTATAGATCAAGCTGACGGTATCTAGATGAAGTGTCATTCAGAATGTGAATGAGCGAGAAGATCAAGTGAAGACTTGTAATGTAAAAAGATGAGAATTAAACTATAGAATAGTTTAATGAACAATTATGTATCCTTGGTGGCGGATAAAAGTCACTCGTGCAAGATGTAAAGAATAATGTAATTATCATTATTTGTAATGAGAAAAGCTATAAGGTTTTAGAACCTGGGATTTGAGAGTGTATGTTGTTATATTTCAGTATATAATGATGTATGCAGAATGAATGATGTACTAGTGACGTACGGAATTCGGGTGAGAAGATAGACCGGATTTCGGGACGTTACAAGTTGGTATCAGAGCTGATAGGTTATAAACCTTAGGTATGAGTACCTAAGACTATAATCGTAAAGAGAAGGATAAGAAGATCACCACGTGATCATAGTAAATCGTAGTAACAGATGAGCTATTAAACGATGAATGATTTATAGCTAATGCTATGAATGAATGATACTACGAAGTAGTACGGGAAGAAGAACTCAAATTGAGTTGTAAAGGATAGTATACGAATTAAAGAAAATTCGTATTAAGTAAAGAGAATGTTAGAAGTTGTAAAATTTAAATTAAGGACTCATGTGATGGCTAAGTTGTATGAATCTTTGTATGGGCAGAGTTTTGTGCTTGGTGTAACAACCACTCAGTTTATTACAGTGATAATCATTGAAATTGGTCGCGCTATCAAGATGTATATGACGAGAAGGTGAATCTTTTCTCATGTATATACTTGATAAGTAGAAAATGATAAGATAGGTGCGGGTTCTTGAAACTCATACTTATGAAAAGTTTGTGACTCATAGTTATATGCTATGTTTCTGAGCCCTAAGCATATGGATAGTCCTTGATTTGTTCTTGGATTACATATTGCGAAGATAAGTTCTTAAACACATATGGTTATGGAAAGTTCCTAAACACATAAAAGTGTGGTAAGTTGATGAACTATACTAAGGTATAGGAATGTTTAGACTAAAAGTAAGTATTTTCGATGAGACTTAGCATTGAAGGTGCTAGAGAAGATTAAGTATTATCATGCAAGTAAGACAATGAAGGAAGATGGAGAATAGGATATTCCAAGTCATCTAGCTATATGCTAGATTTCAAAATTTCTTGAAATCGTCTTTGATGTGCATATTTTGAAAATGAAAGAATTGGTTCAGCTTTTGGAACCAATGGATTTTAAAAGAACTATTCTTGGTATGTCTATGCTAATTGTTTCAGCTAGACAGAAATTGGTTTAAAATATCAAAATGAATTTTATATCATCAGTGCATTTGATGCAAAGATGGTAAAAGGATGGAGTTATTAATGCAAGTAAACCTGGTGTTGGATTTGATTTTAGGATCAACAACCTGCTATGGTATGATGTATAAGGAGGAAGTCATAAACTGATGAAGTCCTCAATGTACTGTGAACAGTGCGGTATCATGACGTCATAAAACTTTTTGATGTATTGTGAAAGAATTTAAAGAAATAGTCGACGTCAATTGAGTTGACTAGATGAATGTTTCACGTTGATATCTAATTTATTGGTATGGTCTAAGCTACTTGATTCGGCTAGAAAAATGGTATGTCATCGAGCTTTCTTTGAGAACTTGTGCCAAACAAAATTGTTTTGGTGCGGAATCTAATGATTTAGTCCGAGGAGAACATGGAAGAGGTAGTTACTTTCTTTGTGATTGTAAACTGACCGTTAAAAAAGGGCTTACGGCGAAATGTTGTTTAACCTAGTAAGAGTTCATGGTCAATTTGACCCCTCAGCAAAAGTATGAAATGTTTTAAAGGAATTCTTACATTCCTCGTTATTCCTTTCACTTCATGATTCTTGATAAGTTATGAAGGGTAGGGAATGTTTGAAAGATAAGAACTTCTTTGAAGAGAAGTTGAGAAGAAGAGTAAGTTCAAATTTCGAGGGCGAAATTATGTGAAGAAGGGGTGAATGTGATGACCTGGGTATGGGTGTGGTTTGAAGAAATTCCAAGTACGGAATTTTTATAAGGGGGGAAGGATGTGACAACCCGAAAATCCGGATTGTCCAGAAATTAAGATTTAAAGAATTAGTTATTAAAAATGAATTTTTATTAATATTATTTTGTGCTATGTGTTTATTAATCGTTTTATAACCTAGAATGATTATTAATTGGGAGGATTCTGGATACAAGCTAGACTGAACGAGTAAGAATTTTCAAGACAAAAATAAATTTTTTCTGGGAACAAAAATAATTTTGGGGAAAAAGACGAAATAGGCACTATTCACCCGACGAAACCTAAGGGTTAGGGTTTGAATAACCTAAGCCTTTCCGAGAGTTCGGTATGTCAAAATGACATTCCTTTGAAAGATTTGACGATAATATATCGTGAAAAGTTAAGTAAGCCGATAAAAGTTTTTCTTGAAAAATGTCCAGAAATCGGACGAAATAAAATGATAAAAAGTACTGCTGTGTACTTTTCATTCGTTTAGCTACGTTAGGGGAAAATGTGAAGGAAAACTCTTAACGTGGAAAAGTGTTTTTCAGTTTTTCGGAGATCCAAAAATTTCATAAAAGTTAATCGGTAGAGGAAAGACGAAATATCCAAAAATATTTGGATTTCGAGAATTTCGATTTTACTCGCCTAAGAATTCAATTACGAAAAGCTACGGCTTACAAGGGAAGCCAGCTAAGGAGGTGGGGCGGCCACTTGGCCACCAAGTAAACTTGGTGGCTAAGTTATGAATAGTAAGGAGGTTAGGGTAGCAAAATGACTAAAATGCCCCTAGCCTTGGTTTTCTATATAAACAAGCTTAAGCTCATTTGTTTGATTGAATATTTCAACCAACACTTGAGAGAGAAAGAGAGAGAGCTCGGATGGGGGAAGAAAATGAGAAGAATGAGGAAAAGCTAGCCCGAGTGCACGCTTTGTCCGACGGAAGGAAATCAAAGGAGAAAGGTGATTCAAAACCTAGTCTTCTATAAATTTTCTTTAAGTTTTTATGTTCAAAAACATAACTTAATGAAGATAAGAAGTAGATTAAGTTAGAAATGATTTCATATGGTTGAAATCGTAAGAAAATGAAGAAATAAGAATTAAAAATTTATTTTATAAATTTCTTAAGGAAGTATAAGATTCGTAAGGATTTTGAGCGATCCGAATGAATCTTATGAATGAGTAGGTCAAATAAGTAAGGAATGGTGTTTTATAACATCAAATTCCAAGAAAAAGTAAAATCGTAATCCAAAATATCGATTAAAATGAAGAACGAACGAAGAACACGCGAAGAACACGAAGAACGTTGTTGATGGACAAATTTAAAAACATCGTAGTATAAATGTTGTTGATGGAAAAGTTTAAAACCATCATGTATAAGTTAGATGCTTATTGTTTGTCTAGGAACGTTAGAAACGTTCATGAAGAAGGGATTAAAACTAAGCTATAACGAAGTTATGGCAAAAATTTCATAAAAGAAGAACAAAAATTTGAAAGTTAGTAAATGAACCCGAACGAGTAGGGTTTCATAAGAATGTAAGAGAATGTATAAAACGTGAGTCGTGGACTCAAGAACAAATGAATTCCGAAGTCGGACGACCGAATTACGGACGAACGAGCGAAGAACATTAAAAACGTTAAAATGAACGAAAAGTGAAGATTAAGCCAATCGAATGGCACGTTAACGGATTCAGAATGAAGTTTTGTCCATAATCTTCTAGAGAGTGGCGCCACAGCGCGAGAGATAACAAGGGACTTAGCACCGTAGCGCCATCCCGGGAAGAGAGGAGAGAGAAGTAGGTCGGGTCGCAGCGCGAGAGGAAAGGAAGGGCACGACGTCGCAGCGCCAGTGCAGGGTAATACCCAGAAATGGGATTTTAACTGCTCAATTTCTCAGGGGATGTGCAAGAAAGAAATATGAACATAATGTTCAACTAATGTAACATTCAATCAAGTGTATTAAACCTTTAATGAAGGTTGAATGGAAAGATTAAACGAGATTAAAAGATAAAGAATGTAGATGCAGATTATGGAACCGATGTCCGAGGACCGTAGTAGCGATAAACGAACGTGAGGGATTGCTATGATTTTAATTCCTTAGACGTTGAGTGAAGAAAGTAATGAATAATATTTCGATGTTATGACAGGGTAATACGAGATGAATGTGAAGCGTATAGACACTGTGAACCCAACGTTGTTTCGATGAACGATCGGTTTTAGCATACAATGATCTGTATGGCTTCGATATTAAGAAAGAATAATGAACATGGGGTTCATAGGATGGATAACGATCGAAAGCAATTAAAACCTAGAATAAAGGTTGAGTGAGAGATTAAGAGACGAGCAACGTGAACGTTGAATGTGTAAACGATCTTCGTAAATTGTATTCACATTGGACGAACGTTCTAAGTATACCCTGGTTGTAAGACATAGACGTTGATGAAAGTAGTAAGTAAGATACGAATGGTATCAAAAAACCCGTATCGAATGATAATAAGATTAATGAAAGTCGAATGTGATTCGGATAAGAATGAGTCCTGAGGTATGGCAATTACTTGCCATAAAGCCATAAGGAAGAAGAAATTGACTTAACGAACATTATAGTTTAATAGTTCGTATAAGTTAAGATAAATTTAGGTTGTAGTACAATCGTAACCTTTGATGGTTGACATATGGGAGCTGGGCTAAACAATTCCTTCAGAGAGCGAAGGTATATACAAAACTGGCAACCGATCTAACGCACTGTGTGGGCAGTGTAGATGAGACGGAAACTTGTTTGTTGGTTGTTTGTGGGAAACCACTCAGAGTACCCTATGGACTACTAGCAGAGAAGCGATGTACACGGAGTCCTATAGAAGTAATAAGAAGAAGATAAGAATGCAAATCATCAAAGATGATGAATGTTTTGAGTAAGACATCCCTGTATGTCATAAAGCCGTGAAACGGTAATGAAAGTTAGTCGCGTAAGCTTATATTGCAAGAACGTAAACCTTAAGAAGTAAAGTTAAGTAAACCAATGTGTAAGTCAAGTATATGACTAATTGGTGTACGTGTTATTTCCTTATGTGTTATATAGGGAATTGGAATGAGCGATTCGATTAATAAGTCAGCGTATTGTGTAAGACAAGTTTCCTAACTTCATTCATATTTTTAAATGAATGCTAGTTTCTAAAACTTCTCAGATGTTGAACTTGAGAAGTTCTGTCTATGTGGGAATGTGTGATATTTGTACAAGGTGGTCGAACGTATGAGGCCTTGTGCCACAATATGAACACTTCGGTGTTTCTGTGAGATGAACTGTTCTATGTTTGAACTGTTCAATAAAAGAATGTTCTGTTTATACATGAACCGTTATTGTTAAGTCTGTGTTATTGATTCTAGCCAGATAGAATGTGCATGAAAGAGAGTAGAGAATAAAAGTATTTCAAAGTGCATGTAACTAATGTTTTAAGATGATAGGAATCAAGACTATTCCTATTATTTAAGCTACTTACGTAACCTTTGTTCTTGTTATTGAAGTCGAAAGAATGTTTAAATTCTTGAAGTTGTTTGTTCAATCTGCTATGACTTCTTTGGGCAATTGAATGCTCACACTTGCTTTAAATGAAAAACATTTTCAGCGAACGATGTTAGAAGAACTTAAGGATCCCGTATAGATCAAGCTGACGGTTTCCAGATGAAGTGTCATTCAGAATGTGAATGAACGAGAAGATCAAGTAAAGACTTGTAATGTAGAAAGATGAGAATTAAACTATAGAATAGTTTAATGAACGATTATGTATCCTTGGTGGCGAATAAAAGTCACTCGTGCAAGATGTAAAGAATAATGTAATTATCATTATTTGTAATGAGAAAAGCTATAAGGTTTTAGAACCTGGGATTTGAGAGTGTATGTTGTTATATTTCAGTATATAATGATGTATGCAGAATGAATGATGTACTAGTGACATACGGAATCTGGGTGTGAAGATAGACCGGATATCGAGGCGTTACAGTGGATGCATTCTTGATGTGCATAGTGGCGTATGTGTACATGCCACGGTATATGGATGAGCTGGACATCGGTGTTATCATGGCAGTAAGTGCTCTCAAGGAGGGTCATACCATTATTCTGATGATTGTGGCGGAGACATTGAGGTCGGCCACATTTTGTAGCACTTACCCTGCAGGGGTATTCACAGGCAATTCGGTCATGTTGTATTTGTGGTTTATGTCACACTTGAGACCGATTGGCACTTTCCGCCAACACGGGTATTGTTTTACCCAAAATATAGCTATGTCTTACTTTTTTCAGCCATCGAAGTGTATCGACGCTATGTCTTGGTCGATATTCTTGACAAAGATCAGAGATCTGTTTGTCATTCTGTCGTGCACAAGGCTCAGCTCACCCTACAGCTTTATTACTCATGCTCCGGGCATGGATTATCTCCCTTGGGCTGGTTTGAGGGGCATGACTACCTATCACCCACTGGCCGTGATGTCGCAGTTTCACTAGTTCCAGGACTTCCAACCTTTTGAGGGGGCGTTAGGTCAGCGTTTAGCTTCTCGCCATATATCAGCAGAGGACCTATCCCGGGTGTATGCATTTTGGGATCAGCGTGAGATAGCTGCTTTTTCTGTTAGCCATTCGGGTTATTTGCTAGTGTATTCTGTGTGGATGAAGACAGAGACTTCATCGGTTGCGGTAGTATCCACAGTGCCAGAGATTGGTTAAGATGGTGGAAAGTCCATGGAGGACGTTGATTCCCACACCGAGGACGAGCTATCTACTGGGTTGCCAGCAGCTCTGTTAGATTCTCCCAGTACTAGCACTTTTGTGATCCAGCATTCAACACAGTACTTTGAGCAAAGTCTTCATCTGATGACCTTTGAGAGAGATCAGGCTAGATCCTTGATGTTAACTGCTGATGAGTGAGTTTTATACCCATGAATTGGATACATTCGGGCTTAATTTATTGTTGTTCTTAAGTCTTTTAGGATGTTTTTATGTGTTTGTGTCTATTCAAGCATGTTTTATATTGTTTTGTAGGATTTGGGACAAAAGTTACATGGATCGATGTTTGGGGTGGCTAGATTCGCGCTTTTCTTTGCCATTTACACAAAGATCACTTCAGAGCCAATTTGACTATAGCTCCTGACATTATTTCGAAACACTCAAAGAATGAAAGTTGTAGATCTACTTCTCCTCTTTTCGGAACATTTTGAATCATCAAAATCGGAGTTCTGACGAAGAAGTTATGGCCATTTTCCCAAAGGACGCGTCGGAGCGAGAAAATGTCGGATTTTGGGCCAGCCTTGCAGCGCTACTCTTAGTGCATTTTCCAGCAAAGCGCTAGCTAGCAGCAGACTCAACGTCGTTGCCAGCTATTTGCTAGGCGACTGAGGAAGGGTTTAGTGCGGCTCGGGCGCGTTTTGGGCAAATTTTGACACCTTTTTGACTCCAAATAGGATTGGGTTTGTTCCTAAACTAAAAATTGGACTTGTAACCTATAAATACATGATGTAAGGCATAAAATAAGAGGAGATTACATAGCTTAGCCTAGATTAAACACTCTTTTAGATTAGAAAATAACCCTAGTTCTTATTAGTTTTGGAGATTGAAGCAACTTAGAGACCATTGAAGATCAAGATCAAGAGCAAGAGGGGAGCATCAGATTTGATGACAACATATTCTATTCTCTTCTCTCATCTTACTTTTATCTTTTGATGTCTATTCAGTTGTGGATTCTTGGTTTTAATTCATTAATTATGAACTAACTATTTTTGAGATTTCAATTGAACTTTTTATGGCTATGAATTAGTTATTCATTATATTCTAATTATTTATGTTAAAGTGAGTTGTTTATCTTGTCTTGTGCTTATTGCTTAATTATTTGATCAGTAATTACTTTGTTACTCTAGAAGGAATTGGAAGAGGAATTCTAGGGTTAGAACTGGGCATGATATCATGTGACTTAGTTATTTGCATGGTGAAAAATTAGGTTTGTGAATTGAATGGAAATATCTTTTCGCCGCATGTAACACATAAGGAATTGGGATTGTAACGAGTTTAATTCAATTGTTTTGCATAGGAATATAGCAAGATTAATCTGGATTAAATAGAAGGCAATTGATCACTTGGAAAAGGACTTTTGGCATTTGAGAATTCACATTAACAATTCAAAGAGGGCATAATAATTGGGATAATTGGATAATTGATTTATAATTCATAATTGGGGATATTGAAGTCTTAATCTTTATTTATTTGAATTCATTCGTTAAAATCTTATTTTTAATTAGTTAATTTAGTTTTCTTAATTAGAAAAAACACTTGAGATTGTTTAAATAAAATTAGTTTGGTTAAGAATTAGTACTTGGTGATTTTTATTAAATAATTCCTCGTGGGAATGATACTCTACTTTCACTTTATTACTTGTTGATAGTGTATACTTGCACGTATTCATTGATTGAAATCGATCAACAAGTTTTTTAGGCGCAATTCTTGGGGACTTAATTTAATAATTATTTACCAATATTAATTTCAATCAAATTAGTCTTAATTTAAACATTTTATTTTTATTTTAATTCTCTTTCTATATTTCTCTCTTTTTCGTACCATGGATGACTTTGTGTATCAATGGCCATACACGAACATGACTCAACCAAGGGGAGTGGAGATTGAAAGACTCGAGAAACTTTCGCATTGTCGCACCAGATTGAGACACTTTCGAGGATGTTTGAAGCTTTTGAAGCTCAATATCGTCAAAGTATGGTGGTTACTTGTGATTATTGTCTTTGAAATCATATGAGTCATCAATGCACCATCGCCGAGTTTATAGATAAAGATATAGTGGTGATTACCCCAATAATTATGTCTATCCCAACAACTATCATCGAGGATTGGGGTATCACCCGGATTTTTCATGGAGTAACAATCAAGATCAATTTTATGCTCCAAGTCCAACATACCCACAGGATTTCTTGTGTCCACCTCCACTACAACAGGAAGAACATTCAAATTGGGAGGAAGCCTTGGAAAAATTTATTAAAGCTTCTGCAAAAAGGAATGAGGAACAAGACAAGAAAATGAATCAAGTAGAGCTGAATTTGCAAAGCCAAGGGGCGTTGATCAAGAATTTGGAAAATCAAGTGGAACAGAGATAGCACATGTCGTTGAACAACCGATCCTCAATACACTGCCCTATGACATGGATTCCGAGGCCTGGTGGTGAGCCCGAGCCAAATCTACAAATCGGATGAGCCACGAGATGAAAAAGAGGAGACAAGTGGGGATAATGACAACAAGGTTTGGTGAAAACTAATTGTGAGAACCAATGATGATGAGCCAATGTTATTTATGCCTCAAGTGCCTTCTCCTCCACAGCTCAAGAGTCCCAAGTTAGATTTTCAAAACCTTGTCCGATTAGTAGTCATGTCGCGGCAATACTCTCTGTGATGTAAAAGCAAGTACACCTTCAAACCATGGTGCGATGAGCTAGAGAAGATAGAAGAAGAAATTGTTGTGTCCGAAGCCTCTATGCCGTAATATATTCGCAGACACAATGGAGAAACCACCTAGATGCTGGACGTTCTTGAATGTGATATTATCTCAAGAAAGCATTCTAGGTGACTTTAATACAATGGCTATTACAAATGGGAACCTACCAAAAGCTATATTATTTCAGATGGATGGAGGGTTCCTCAACTTTCGTAGGGGAATTGGATAGAGAATTGAAGAAGTCGCCGAGACTATAAAACAAGCGCTTATTGGGAGGCAAACCCAGTTTAATTTTTATTTTTAATTTTTATTAAGTTTTATATTAGTAGTTTGGAATTTGCATTTATTTAGGATTTAATAAAATTGCTTCTATCATGGTTTTACAGGTTATTCAAGTCAAATTCAAGTGTGGTGCCCAATTTGTTCCATGTGCTTAAATTTATTCTCCAAACTTAGCGGACAAGGAGGAAGATGGCTATATTTTCAGGGAAGTCCTCTGCTTTAATTTTTTCTATTGTAGCCATTGAGGACAATGTCTAGTTTAAGTTTGGGGGCATTTTAGTGTCGTATTGCATATAGTTAGTTATTTACATTGTAGTTCGTTATGTTTTCGGGTTATTTACATTTAGTTTTTGCATTCAGTTTTTTTGTTTAAAAAAAAAAAATATTTAAAAATCGCAAAAATAGTAGTTAGTTTACTATGTTTGTTGCACTTAGTTTATATTTGCATGATTTCAACTGTTAGATAGTAAAAGTCTATTTTGGCCAATGATGAGACTTGAGTTAAGTAGATAAGTATAGTATTGAATATTCAGGGCTTTGATGTGATTTCTTGTTATGAATTGAATCTTTTCCTCGTTTGAAACGGTATAATCAAGGTTAAAGACGTTAATAATTGACTATGTTAACCGATTAAGTTTAAATTGATACATAATGGATTTCTTAAGTATAATACTAGTGTGAAGGAATGAAAGACATGAATAAAGCGAGATGGCTAAATTTTGATAAAAACTTAAGTTTGGGGGAAATTTTGGGGTATATAAGCTTAAAAAAAAAAAAAATGTTGAGTCTTGTGGTGGGTTGAGGAGAAACACTCCCCATAAACACAAGCGTGAGATGGAGCGTAAAACGCACTCACCAACCATCTATAAAAAAAGAGAAAAAAAAAAAAAAATTACCGTGGCTAGTTTTGTTTCGGGGCCTTTGTTACTTGAGTAGTAAATGCTCAAGGGGTATCTTAAAACCTAAGCGCCCTAAGGTCTTATATGGTCCGGGAGTCGTTGGTCGAAAGCTCGCTAAGGGTGACAACATGTTAGCCTAATGGAATGAGACATTACTGCACGCTTATGGTTAAAAAAAAACAATAAAACGGGAAAAGAGCAAAAAGCCCCCGTAATGAAAAGTAAAGCATAAGTATCCCGATTGGACTCTTGAACTTGGTGGATGTTTGACTTTAGTTGGATATAGCTTGTTCGTGAATTTTGTGAATTTGCACCTTTGTATGATGCCTTCAAAGATATCTATTATGTCTTAAATTTGATTTTATATCGCTTAACATTGTTGTGGAGCACACACGCACTATATCGATGATATGATCTAAGATTTG
This sequence comes from Panax ginseng, assembly GCA_020205605.1. NCBI lineage: Eukaryota > Viridiplantae > Streptophyta > Magnoliopsida > Apiales > Araliaceae > Panax > Panax ginseng. The sequence goes on from CM035136.1 coordinate 65,355,014, forward strand.
ATGATTGATTGGGAAATTACCGATTTGTTTTAATATGATGTATTATCATGTTTACTTGATTTCTCTAAGGCCTATTGAATAGACTTGTTTCGCATTATTTGTTGGATTCGTAGGCATATAGATTAGTTTCATTACATTGCATTGCATAACATTTTTGTGTTTTTGCTTGAGGACAAGCAAAGATTTAAGTTTGGGGTATTTGATGAGTGAGTTTTATACCCATGAATTGGATACATTCGGGCTTAATTTATTGTTGTTCTTAAGTCTTTTAGGATGTTTTATGTGTTTGTGTCTATTCAAGCATGTTTTATATTGTTTTGTAGGATTTGGGACAAAAGTTACATGGATCGATGTTTGGGGTGGCTAGATTCGCGTTTTCGTTTGCCATTTACACAAAGAGTCACTTCAGAGCCAATTTGACTATAGCTCCTGACATTATTTCGAAAAACTCAAAGAATGAAAGTTGTAGATCTACTTCTCCTCTTTCCGGAACATCTTGAATCATCGAAATCGGAGTTTGGACGAAGAAGTTATGGCCATTTTCCCAAAGGACATCGGAGTAGAAAATGTCGGATTTGGGGCCAGCGCCGGGGCGCTACTCTTAGTGCATTTTCCAAAGCCGGGCGCTTAGGGGGCGAACTCATCGCTTATGTTGCCAGTATTGTGGGGCGCTGGGAAGGGTTTGCGTGCGGCCGGACGCTGCTTTTGGGCAAATTTTGACACCTTTTTGACTCCAAATAGGATTGGGTTTGTTCCTAAACTAAAAATTGGACTTGTAACCTATAAATACATGATGTAAGGCATAAAATAAGAGGAGATTACATAGCTTAGCCTAGATTAAACACTCCTTTAGATTAGAAAATAACCCTAGTTCTTATTAGTTTTGGAGATTGAAGCAACTTAGAGACCATTGAAGATCAAGATCAAGAGCAAGAGGGGAGCATCAGATTTGATGACAACAGATTCTATTCTCTTCTCTCATCTTACTTTTATCTTTTGATGTCTATTCAGTTGTGGATTCTTGGTTTTAATTCATTAATTATGAACTAACTATTTTTGAGATTTCAATTGAACTTTTTATGGCTATGAATTAGTTATTCATTATATTCTAATTATTTATGTTAAAGTGAGTTGTTTATCTTGTCTTGTGCTTATTGCTTAATTATTTGATCGAGAATTACTTTGTTACTCTAGAAGGAATTGGAAGAGGAATTCTAGGGTTAGAATCGGCATGATATCATGTGACTTAGTTATTTGCATGGTGAAAAATTAGGTTTGTGAATTGAATGGAAATATCTTTTCATAGCATGTAACACATAAGGAATTGGGATTATGAACGAATTTAATTCAATTGTTTTGCATAGGAATATAGCAAGATTAATCTGGATTAAATAGAAGGCAATTGATCACTTGGAAAAGGACTTTTGGCATTTGAGAATTCTCATTAATAATTCAAAGAGGCATAAATAATTGGGATAATTGGATAATTGATTTATAATTCATAATTGGGGATATTGAAGTCTTAATCTTTATTTATTTGAATTCATTCGTTAAAATCTTAGTTTTAATTAGTTAATTTAGTTTTCTTAATTAGAAAAAACACGATTTGAGATTGTTTAAATAAAATTAGTTTGGTTAAGAATTAGTACTTGGTGATTTTTATTAAATAATTCCTTGTGGGAACGATACTCAACTTTCACTTTATTACTTGTTGACCGTGTATACTTGCACGTATTCATTGATTGCGAAATCGATCAACAACTGCTCTTGATGGGAGAGACGCAGCTCTGTTAGAGAGAGACGAGGCATTAGCTCATAGAGATGTCGCTGTTGTTGAGCGAGATGAGGCCAGATCAGCCAGAGATGCAGTGACAGTTGAGAGGGATAGCACCATATCTACCCGGGATGTAGCCCTCACAGATAGCTCCACAGTGAGGTCTGTTACCACTAGTTTGATTGAAGAGATGAGCACGTACATTCATGAGCATAGAGTCATTATGTAGATGGATGTAGATATGTTAGCTCGTGTGGATACCCTTGTATAGGAGACCACATCGTTACCTCCTTCTGCTGAGAGGGATGCCATGTTAGCCTTGATAGCTCGCATATGCACTGATTTGTAGATGGGCTTGTATTTTCTTGCAGAGACTTGCTTAGCCATTTTGTCATGTACAGTTCATATTGTATATAACAAACAACATTATATATAGTAGGGAAATATATTTTTGATCACTTCCCTTTTAGTTATGCTTGGATACTTGATTTATATTTTGCCTTCTTCTTCAGGGCTTGTGATCTTGATGTATTCTGAATTCCTCCTTGATGGATGGACATTGAGTTGTCTCTAGATAGTTCAGAATAGATCATTGATCTGTGTGTATCCCCTACCATCTCTTTGATGTCTTGGGACTGGTTTCTGTATGGAAATATGGAGAAGAGTATGGATTTTCCTCTCTGAGATTGACCGCAATACAGATGATTGTCAGTACTCCTATTCAGGAGGAGCTTAGTTAATTCCATTTCTTATGGATTGGTATTTCTCTTCGAGGCACAACCGCAGCTTAGATGGTCGCGGAATGATCTCCTATTTAGGAGGAGTTCAGGTAATTCCATCCCTTTGGTCTGAAGCCGATGAAATGTAGTGGATTGAAGTTTGATCCCAGTACCAGATGACAAGTCTTTATATTTTGGTAGGGGGTGAGACTGAACCATGAATGGCTGCCTACGTACTCCTATTGAAGAGGAGATCAGGTCTGCGTAGTTTGAACCTGGTGTAAGAGGTTCAACATTGTATGTGGTAGAAAGGGTGTAGGAATGTTTTTTGTGGTTTTTGTTTTTTATAATGAGAAGGGTGTAGAAATGTTTTTGTTTTTTTTGTTTTATTGCGACCGGGCCATATAAAATGGTTGCCTACGTACTCTCTGGTATCGGGGAGATTAAGTCGACGTAGTTCGCCCCTCAGGATGAATTGTAATCGATGAAAGGTCTGATTCCCATGTGAAGGACGAGCTACAGGGAAAAGAAAGTTTAATCTTATGTTCAGAATAAACTGCAGGTGTGAAAAGTTTGATCCCATGTTTGGGACAAACTGCAAGTGTGAAAGGTTCAATCCCTAGTGGGATAACCGAAGTTGTATGAATGGAGTGAAGTCAGGCTGCTGGCTTGAAGAGTATGTTTCCCTGAGGGGCAAAGTGTGAAAAAGAGTTGTATGTAGTGAAGGGTTAAAGAACCAGAATGACTGGTGATCTGATGATCCAACACTAGGATGTTTGCTTGATGGTAACCTCAAACATAGTACCGTTTCACGGTGTCCAAGTTGATGAGTTGTGGAAGTTCATCGCTGTCCATTTCCTGTAACCTTAGAGCGTCTCCTGTCAATACCTCCTTGACAACAAACGGGCCTTCCCAGTTTGGAGAAAATTTTCCCTTGGAATGATCTTGGTTGTCAATGATCTTCTTTAAAACCAAGTCATGTTATTTAAACTGCCATAGCCGGACTTTTCTGTTGTAGGATCTGGCGATCCTTTATTGATATAACTGACCATGGAAGATAGTCGCGGTTCGTCTTTCGTCTATTAAAGACAATTGGTGATACATGTCTTGTACCCATTGGTCTTCATCCAGCTGAGCGTCTGTAATAACCCGAATATTTAGATATTTATTAAAATTTTAAAAGATTTAATTAAGGTTAAATATTAAACCTAGACAAAAAATAAGTGTATGGATTTGACATTTTAGGAAAGGAATTTTGTGAATTTAAAAACTTTTGGTTAAGGTTTACAATGTTAAGAGTATAAGTGTATATGTTATGTGTATATGGTCATATATGTGTACAGTATGTGGTTAAGGGTCAAGGGTTGACCAGATAAATTTTATCAGTCATAAACCCTAATAATATATTGAGGTTCAATGAGGAAACTATAACGAGTATTAAGAAACCCTATTACCGATTCTAAAAACCCTAGTTTCAGTTTCGGGAAGTCGAAACCCTAATTCGGAATATTAAAACCCTAATTGGGAAGTTTGAAAATTAAGTATAAGGTTTTTATGTTATTAATTTAATTAGGGATAACCCTAATTGATTATTAGAAACCTAATTGTTAATTTAATAATTTTAATGTTAATTAGGAAACATTAATCCTAATTTTCAAGATATAAGTAATTAGGAAACCCTAATCTAATTAGAAAACCTAATTTCTAAATTAAAAAGATTATTTTCTATGTAAAACCCTAATTCGTGGGTTATAAACCCTAATGACCAATTATGACCCTAATTGCTAAATTAGCAAATTTAATTAGGAAATAATAATCCTAATTGGCAAGCTTAATTTATGATTAGGAAATTATAATATAATTATCAAATCCTAATTATAATTTAGAAATATTAATTTTCTATTTTGAAAACTTAAATTGGAAATCCTAGAAATTTATTTTTAAAACCCTAAGGGTTCAAACCCTAAACCGGCTCAAATCATAAACCCTAAGGGTTCAAACCCTAAACCCTAAGGGTTAGAGCATTTGATAAGTTAGCCACTAAAAGTAAAAACCAAATGACCAAAGTGCCCTTTTTAATATTTTAATGAGGTGGAGTGTAGATCTAGCCCTACTTGTGGTTGGTGACCAACTCTAGCTAGCCACATGGTCTAGTAAATCACCTTTAATCAGCCAACAACTGATCACATGATCAACCCTAGACATTGCATCATTCTATAAATAGATTAAAGAGAGAAAAAGGGCCACTTTAATTTACATTTTTCCCTAGACCTTCTCTCTCTAAAATTTGGGAATGGGGAGTGTAAGAGAGTGAGGAAATAATCCTTGATCATATCTTAACTCTCAAATTTCAGATCACAAGATCAGAATCAAGATCAAGCTCAAAAAGGAGGTATAAACCCTAAAATTCGAAATCCTTAGATTTGATGTTAGATGTTATGATTTGTTGTTTAAAGTTATGTTAGAGTGTGTCATTTAGTGATCTGGGTTGTTATAACTCAGATCCATAACACTTAGATGCTCGAAATTGATGATTTTAGAAATCTGAAAAAAGGTTGAAAATGTTGTCTGACAGTCTAATGTCACTACACCAAAAATGGCCTCTAGTGAAGGTCAAATCCTTCACAAGACATATTATATCACTCAAGTGATTTATTGCGAAGAAATATTTTCTTCACACGATTGCTCGCATTAGACCTCCTCGCAATTGGGTATCCTTCGCTAAGTAGTAACTAAATATTTTTTGTGAAGGATATATTGTGAATAATTTTATTATTCACAAATTGTATTTGGTAATGGAATATTGTTATTTAGTGAAAGATTGGTTTCCTTCACAAATAATATTTTAAGAAGGACTATTTGAAATTAGTGAATAACTTGATTCCCTCACAAATAATATATTGTGAAGAACAAATTTATTTAACGAGAGAATATTTTCCTTCACTAATTATAAATTGAAAATGTTTCTTCAAATTAGTGAGAGAAAAATTCCTTCACAAATTATAAATTTATGAATAAAAAATTAATTGCTAAATTATCAAAATTCATTGAAAATTATAATTGATTTCATATTTATTATTATTATTAATCTCTATAAGAAATATTAAATATATTTTCAAGTAAATATAAATATTGCCATACTTTTTTCAATCTAATTGATAAGCTAATGCATAAAGAGCTAATAAAATTAAAACTTCACATATAAATAGATCATAATACTCGAGTCACAATAACTACAAAATTTGTTATTGTATCTTGGTCTCCCAAAGACCATAGTGCCTACAAAATTTATTAACTAAAATAAGAAAACTAAAAAAATAACAATGAACTAGAAGGAATAAAGTGTGACATGTTAGATCCACTTCATCATCATTTTCTTCAAGAAAATCAAAGGTTGGGCATGTAAACTTCACGCTGCAAGAGAAACACCAAAATTCAATTTCAATAAGACGAGGAATAAGAAAAGATGAAACTGACGAACTTAAATTAAAATAAAATAAAATAAAATAAAAACCTCTTTTGACAACAGACAATGATCCTAAACTAGTACAAAGAACTCACCATGAAACTGGAGTTGGCTGCACAACTACTTTCTCTAGCTGCAGTTACATAAAGTGAAAATGTTAAATATGAAAAAATAGGAAGATAGTTAATCAGGTAGTAAAATTTAAGGGGAGGAAAATGAAAGGAATAGGTAAAATTTGGGGAAGCTCAGATCATTGAACAAACTTGTGTCGAGTGGAAACTACATCACTGGTTTGATTCCCAAGTCATTAGGCCTCTGTAAGGATTTCAGTTCTTGGATATAAACAACAATAGAATGAGAGGTTCAATCCCAAATGAGATTGGCTACTTCCAAGAACTAGATATAATGTGTAATTTAAGTTGGAATTCTTTGACAGGACCAATCCCTGAGGGCTTTTCAAATTATGAAGCATAAAAGGTTCAAATGTCAAGTGCCTACCTCTCTTTTTGCTATGATCTGTCATTTTCCATTAGTTGGATCATTTGGCATTTTTTTTCCTCAACCAAATTGACAAACACTTGAAAATCCTTCAGATAATTCAAGAATTGTTTTCCAAGCACTTGTGCAAAGAGTACCCAACTACAAAAAAATTAATATGTTGATATTACTAACTTAATAAGCTACAATGAATCATATAATTCATGTAAAAGTAACATATAAGCAATTAATCTCACATTCTCTCTGATTTTTCTAAAGTGTACCTACATATCTTAAGAACCTTTTTCTATTTTCTAATGAGTTTTAACTAAGCATAGAGGGATAATAGAGCATTGTAACTCGAACCAAGAGAACTGCCATCTTTAGATTCTCAAGCCCAGATCATGTCTAGATCTCGAGTTATGAACGGTCAAACCTAGTTGACCGATCACGGATTGATTTTCTGGGCAACCCAGAAAATTCCCAGAAACCCAGAAATTCTGACAAGCTTTTCAAGGCCTCTGATCTTGCTATTGACAAATGATTTGGCCATGTTTGTGTAATGGACTTGTAGTCTGGTATAAGGTCTACACAATCAAGCTTTTATCTAACCCAGAAAGTACATAGAATCAAAACTATACTTGGTCAAAGTAGCATTGACCAACTGTTCTTGGCGAAATCTAGAAAACCTAGAAACGTGAAGAACAGTGTCTGACCCGTACTTTGACCAGCTCAAATCTTAAGTTGATGATGTTGTTAGGCTACCATGTTGTTATAGAGTTGTCCTTTGACATCTCGTCTACAAGTTTGAATCTTTACATCACACAAATAAGATCTGGAATGCAAGTTATAAGGATCGAAAGTAGCCCCCTTGAAACTGCTTGAGTTTCTGGGCAACCCAAAAACTCAAGAACATGTCTAACAAGACTTTCTGGAGCTTTGATCTTTCTGTTTTAATATGTTTTGGTCATGATGTTGTTTAGTAATTGTAGTGTTACACTTATGCTACATTATTAACACATTTAGTAGCCTAGAAAGCAACTAGATCATAGGTTAAACCTTGGTCGAACCTAGCAACTTGATAACTGACTTTGAAAGTTCTGGGTAGCTCAAGAACAACTATAGCGACGGGTCTGTCACTATAGGGCCCTTTAGTGATAGTTTATTTATGAAAAATAATTACTTTATTTAATAAATAGATAAAAATGGTTTTTAATTGTTAAAATTACATAATAAATTTCTAAAAATTATTTTAAAGCCAGAAAAATAGTTTTTAATTATTCTGAATATATTTCATAAATATTTAATATTTTGGAATAAAAATGGTATTTAATTTATTTAATTATAATATTAAGTAAATTAATTAAAATTGATTTTAATACATGAAAAATTATATTATGGTATAAGAAAATATTTGAAGTTATTTTTGATGACTTTTAATATTTTGTGATGAATTTCATTAATTAATTAATATTAATGGTAATTAATTTATTTACTAAATGTATTGAATAAATTATGGAAAAATAGAATTAATGATTTATAAATCATATAAAAATGATTTAAGTATTATAAAAATATTTGAAGTTATAAAATATAACTTTTAATATTTTATCATGAAAAACATTAATATTTAATATTAATGGCAATTATCGGATAATGGAATTAAAGGTTTAAAAATCATATAAATATGATTTTAAGGTATTAAAATACTTTTTGATATATTATAAATATATTATAATATTATGTTATGATTTTCATTAATATTTAGTATTAAATAAATATTAATGATAATGGAGTTATGTAGTATTTAAATCATATAATTATGATATTAATGATTGAAAAATTATAATAAATGATAATAATTACATGAAAATTATTACGTATAATTATTTAAAATAATTGTTAAGTGTTAAGTAGAGTTTAATTGAACTTAAACTCGATATTTATCCGACTAGACCGTCGGGATGTCAGAATTGTGTCGGATTCAACTCAGACTGCAATAGTTTGACTTGATACTAGGTTTTATATGTTGTATAGACTAATAGGATTATATGGTAATGTGTTTAGGTTATTTTATATTGTGATGATATTATTCTAACTTGGAAAATCGATATTGTTAACATTAGGTCTTCAAATAAAGCTAAGTTATGTTTCGTAACGATAATCAACGGTTCAGGCAAGTCTTTCTTAACTCGACCTCGAGTTATATTATTCAATTATATTTATGGTTAATCATTTCTGATGGCCATGTCTAAGAATTATTAAATTGCACCCTATGCGTATGACATGTGTTCATTAGGTATGAAAGGCTGATCACCTTCATTACCATTCGGTCCAGATATATTTGTTCATATTAAATACTTGTTCAGTCATAAAATTTGTTCCTGCTAGTTCGCAATTATATTGTTGAATTTAGCCAGCTTATTATTCACATTCTTTCAATCATGATATATCGTTAAATTATTGAACTTAAACTTGCTGGGCAATCTTATGCTCACCCTTGCTATATCATGATAAACATTGCAGATTAAGGTGAATACGTCGGATACAACGAAAGGTTAAAGACAGTTCCAGCTTTAGTTTACATATGTAGATAGATTGGTAACAATAATGTACGATAAAATATTTGTATGTCAGATAGGATAATGAATTGTGTATAAGTTATGGTTACTCAACCTTGGGGATAGTGTATAATGTTTTAATGTATAAACAATTTATGTTTATATCTTCCGCAATAGTTAGTACTAGTGACCCAGATTCGTGGTGATTTAGGATCACGGATTTGGGGGCACTACAGTGTCTATCAACAATCTAAGGGATTCCATTTCCACTTCTACGGGTAATGCTTCCATCCCATAGGTTAATGCATAGGGGGTTGCCCCAGTGGAAGTGTGCATTGATGTTCTATAGGCTAACAGAGTAAGAGGCAATAAGTTAGGCCATCCTTTGTGGTTGGTGGACATTTTTTGCATGATCTTCTTGATATTTTTGTTAGCCGCTTCAACAGCACCATTCATCTTTGGATGGTAGATAACGGAGATAAGGTGTTTGATATGGAATTTGCTGCACAAATACTCTATCATTTTGTTTTTGAGGTTCTTAGCATTGTCTGACATAATTACCTCTGGTTGTCCATATTGACAGATGACATTGTTTCGGATGAAAGAAATGATGACTTCTTTGGTAACCCTGGGGAAGGAGGATGATTCTACCCATTTGATGAAGTAGTCGATTATGGTGAATATAAAGTGCCCATTACTGGCTTTGGGATCAATGGGCCCGATCACGTCCATTCCCCACATTGAGAAGGGCTAGGGCGAACTTATATCGTGGAGTTCCCTTGGAGGGACGTGGATGGCATTTCCATGAATTTGGCATTGATAGCACCTCTTGACGTGATCATGGCAGTTAGCCTTGAGGGTAAGCCAGTAATATCATGTCCTGAGGATCTTTTTAGCAAGTAGGGGGCCGCTCATGTGTGGGCCACATACTCCACCATGGACTTCATCCATGAGCCTCTGAGCTTGGTCCTTTTCCATACATCTGAGGAGACCTAGTCATGTATCTCTTTTGTAGAGTGCATCACCGCTCAGGTAGACCTTCATAACAAGTCGATGGATCCGCCTTTTCTCAGTCGGGCTCGCCTCAGCGGGTGTAGATCCATCTTGTAAGTACTCCTTGATATGCTGATACCAAGGGTGCTGGATGGGAGGTAGCTCATCTGATACTACTCCAACATAGTTCCCATAGGCTGGTGCCTTTTGCAAGGAAAAGGTGATGCTTAGCATGTGTTCCTTATCAGGTATATGAATCAAGGAGGCCAAAGTTGCTAATGCATCTGCAAAGTCATTCTTGTTACGGGGAATGTGTAGAAAGGAGATCTCTTCGAACTCCGAAGCCATCTATAAAACTTGTCGATGGTAAGGCATCAAATGTAGACCTTTGGTTTGATAGATTCTCATGGATTGTCTGATTACCAACTCTGAATCCCCAAAGATAGTTAACTGCGTGATGCCCATTGAACGGGAAAGTTTTAGCCCCATGAGATAGCCTTTATACTCAGCTGTGTTGTTGGTGCTGACAAACTGCAATTTGATGGCGACGGGATACTGCTCCCCCGTACCGGATATTAGAACTGCTCCAGCTCCAGAGCCTTCCATATTAACAGCTCCATCGAAATACATTTTTATGTATGGCATGTATTTTATTGATGGTGTTGCTGCAATGCCATTACCCCTTCATCGGGGAAGTATGTTTCCAAGGGTTTGAATTCCCCTGAAGGTGTGGCGGCCAGTTGATCTGCAATCCCTTGACCTTTGATGGATTTTTGCGTTACATAGACGATGTCAAATTTTTATCGGATCAAATGCCATCTGGACAGTTAGCAATTTAACATGGGTTTACTGAACACATACTTGAGAGGATCAACTCGGGATATGAGATGGGTTGTGTGACCACAATGTAACCTCATGGAAGCCCATGCTAAAGCGCAACAAGTCTTCTCAATCAGAGTGTACTTGTGTTCACTGCTATTGAATCTTTTGCTGAGGTAGTAGATAGCTCGTTCTTGGCCTTTATCATCTTTCCGTCCCAGCATGCAGCCCATGGCATTGTCACTTATGGACAGGTACATGAATTTGGGAACATCATCCCTGGGTGGTACCAAAATGGGAGCTTTAAGTAGCTACTCTTTGATTGTAAGGAAGGCCCGCTGACACTCATCATTCCATTTCATGGAGGAGTTCTTCCTTAATAACTTGAAGATGGGCTCACAGGTTGCTGTGAGTTGAGAAATAAACCTGCTAATGAAGTTGATTCTTCCCAAAAATCCCTGTATTTCCTTCTCTATTTAAGGAATGGGCATTTTAATGATGGCCTGGATTTTGGTGGGATCCAGCTCAATCCCCTTTTGGCTGACTAGGAATCCTAGCAACTTTCCTGATTTAACGCCAAAGGTGCACTTGGCTGGATTCAACTTCAAGTTGTACTTGCGCAACCTATTAAAGAGATTTCTGATATGGTCTAAGTGGTCTGCTTCCCTTCGGCACTTGACAATGATGTCATCCACGTAGATCTCTATCTCTTTGTGTATTAAGTCATGAAAAAGAGCCATCATAGCTCGCTGATAGGTGGCTCCGACATTGATGAGGCCGAAAGACAATCGTCTATAGCAAAAGGTTCCCTAAGGCGTGATGAAAGAAGTTTTCTTACGATCTTCCTCAACAACCATTATTTGATGCTACCCCGCGAAGCAATCCGCAAAGGAGTACATGACGTATTGAGCAGTATTGTCAATGAGAATGTGGATAAATGGCACGGAAAATCTATCTTTAAGGCAAGCTTTATTCAGATCCTGGTAATCCACGCAAACTCGCACCTTTCCCCCAGGTTTAGGTATGGAAACTATGTTGGATATCCACTCAGGATATGTGGACACCATAATGATGCTAGCTTGAAATTGTTTTACAATTTCTTTTTTAACCTTTAAACTCTACTCAGGTTTCAATCACCTGAGCTTCTGCTTGACTGGCTTGAATCCCTCTTTAATGGGAAGGCGATGAAGGACAATGTCAGTGGGCAAACCCACCATATCTTCATGAGACCATGAAAACACATCCTGGAATTGGGTTAGTAGTATAACCATGTCATTCCTCTGGTTTGGAGTAAGGTCTAAACCAATCTGGATTATCTTAGGGCTTTCTAAGGTTCTAAGATTGAAAGAAGTGGTTTGATCAAGGTTGGGTTTAGGTTTTTCTTCGACCCATTCTTTGATCTCCTGAGGCACCTCAATGTCCTCATGTATTTCCATTAAGTCTGAGTCCAACTTTTCATCAAAGTTACAATCCTTGTGGAGAAGAGGCACCTTATTAGCAAGTACAGGCACATCTAAATTTAGAGTCCTAAAACAAAATATGTTTTCACTTAATATATGAAATCGTTTAATTATACAAAGTGTTAGCATGTACTGACAAAATAACTGCTATTACTGTACAGAAAAATAAGCAGTTAATGATATTTATAGGGTAGAAGGAGTTTCTGCCCGTTTTACCCTTGTCGACCAATTAGAAGAGTGTTGCTCTAATTGTCGAGGGTAAAGTCCTGGTGGACTGCAGTGATGGAGGGGCTGTCATCATCATCCTTCTCTCGAATGATGACCATTATATTTGGGCAATCATCGTCTGGGGTGTATCTGTTTGTATGCTCATCATGGATAATGATGTGTATGTTGGACATCATCCTGGCGATGTCTTGCTTACGTCTTCGTTCCTCTTCTTCCACTTTGGGATCAGGAACTAGGACATCTTTTCCCTTTGACCGGTACAGGCTTGGGAAATAACATAGCCATTACGTTGGCTGGCACCTTTACCAGAGATTGTGCGGACTCAGGATTTGCAGGTGGAGATAATCGTCATGTGGCTGAAGATGAAGGAATCTGATAATGCTTATGAGGATTCCTATGACTAGAATTGGTAGAATAGCCTAGTTTGGCTGTCCCAGTTTGACTGGACACTTGAATTGGGCGCTTAATGCCCTGATGATTTTTACCTAGCCCTCGTCCAGGCTGATGACCCAATGACATCATTTCTTGAGTAGCTGACATTACTTTGGCAGAAATCTTGGGTGTGAGAAGTGGCGCCCCAATAGGGTGGTAGTGAGTGTTGCTCACCTCCAGGGCATAAAAACTGATCAGCTCAACTTCTGAATTAAAGCTGATGAGTGGTATGTCACCCTGTTTAGGACATTCTAGCTCAGCGTTGACCGTGACTAGGCTGTCATTAATGATGTATTTAATTTGTCGATGAAGAGTGGAGGGGACGGCCCCAGCCATATGAATCCATGGTTTTCCCAATAGCAGGTTGTATCCTGAATCTATCTTTAGCGTGAAAAGATACGCAAAATATATGGGGACCAATCTCAATTGGTAGTTCAATCTCTCTGACTGAATTTCTGCGGGATCCGTCGAAAGCTTGAATAACTGTATGGCTACTTCGGATCCATTTGAGATTGACATTCATCTTCAGCAAAGTAGCATAAAGACAGATATTCAGAGATTAATCTCCATCTATCAAGACTCTAGCTAACATGTATCCGGAGGACAAAACCACAATGTGCAATGGCTTGCAATGATTGGTCCCTTCGGGCGGTATGTCATCATCAGTGAAAGATATCACATTGTTGTTAAAAATGTGATCAACCAAATGTTGAAATTTTTCCACATCCACTGATTTTGGCAAGTAGGCTTCTTCCAAAACCTTCAGTGAGATCTTCATGTGATCCTCAGAAGAGAAAACCAAGTCCAGTATTGAAATTTGATGTGGAGCTTCTCTTAAGCTTAAAACCACCTTGGCTTCATTATGGCCCATAGTACAGAGGAATTTTTTGATCTTCTCCATGGGAACTTTCCCCTTTGATTTGATGGTAGGCTTCATCACCCGTTGGGGAAGATACAGGTGATTTTCCTTTGACATTACAGTCGTCGTATGAGAGGTAGATCCTACAGCTTCTCCATATTTCCATGGGACTTTTTGTGAGCTGATAACAGGATATTATGGTCTGAATGGTAAGCTAATTGGCTCTGGTGCAGCCAATTTCAAAGGATTGTCAACTCTTTTAAGTTGAATTGCTTGTATTGTGAATGGTTTGACAGTTCCATCAGCCTCAGCGGATATAACTGCTACTAATCCCTTCCATTTAGTAGGATCGGTATTCTCATTCACACATAGCACAGTATCATCATCTGCTAGTTGCAGGACACCGATGTCAATTAGATTCTGGATTAGGTGGCGGAGTGCACAGCATTCTTCTGTGTTGTGACCGCGCGAATGGGAGTGATATTGACATACTCCATCAGAATTGAACCGTCCTTAATGGGGATTAATCGAAGGTATAATGGAGGTAATCATTCCTTCATTAATTAGCATCTGAAATATCTCCTCCATAGGTTAGCCCAAGTATTAAAATTCCCTTCTATTGGCAAAATCCTTACAGGCTTTGGCATTTTCTCTCTTTGCAACTTTGTCCTCCATTGTTTCAATTTCTAAAGGCAACAATGGAGTATTCATAATAAGAGGAAGGAGACTAGCATGCTCCTGGCTGACTAATTGGCGTGTGACTTGATGTTGATAGGTCACCAGTTCTTCCAATTGCTCAATTTGCTTACACAAAGCTTTCATCTTTCTTTCCATCACAAACTGGAACTTAGCATAATCCCACTTGTCAACACCGTCTTTGATGGTCTGGGATGATTCACCATTAAAATTGGAACTTTGCCCACTGCTCCAATTAATCATATTGACTTCTTCCTCTTTGTGTTGAGGAAGAGGATTATCGTGTACGTGAGGTTGGTCTGGTTTGGTGACATCAATCTCACCATTGTCTATCAAATCTTGGATCTTGTGTTTCAAGGCCCAATAATCTTGAGTATCATGTCCAGGTGCTCCGGCATGATAAGCGCACTTCCGAGTAGCATTGAAACCCCTCCTATTCGGGTTGGCTGGTGGAAGAAGATGTGTGATTTTCTTTTGAGTCGTCAGAAGAGTGAAAATGTTCTCGAGTGAGTCCCCTAAGGGTGTGAACACTTGAGGGCGTTTGACTTCTCCACTTTTAGGTAATGGAGGGTTTAAAGACTGAACTTGAAAAGGGGAGTAATTTCTCCTTTGGATAGGCAGATTCTGATTGCCTTTCTGACCTTGTAGTATCAAGAAAACATCCTCCTCTTTCTTTTTATGGACCCTATAGGGGTTGTTTTCATAAATTACGAACTGGATTTTCTCAGTAATAGCTTTAAGTGCAGCTAGGTCTTGAATCTTTCCTGACTTCAATCCCATCTCAGCCATCTCCCCGTGTTTAATCATTTCATAGAATGGTTTACCAATGCCAGCTAAGACTCTCTCATAGAAAGGAGCTTCTTGTATATCTATGAAGGTCATAACCATTTCTAACTCTATCATAGAGGGAATAACTTGGGCAGCAAGGCGCCTCCACTTTTGAGCATATTCTCTAAAAGACTCATTAGATTATTTCTTGACCTTGGTAATCTGGTACCGGTCAGGAGCCATCTAAGACTTGAAGCTGTATTGGGTGAGGAAGGCGTGAGCTAGCTCCTCCTAGCTATGAATATTTGAGTTTTCTAATCTGGTATACCACGAATGAGCTTCTCCAGTCAGACTCTTTTGGAATAGCTTCATTCTGAGCTTCTCGTCCTCTACATAAGATCCAAGTTCTCCAATGAACACCTTCAAATATGTGTTAGGATCTCCTAACCCATCGTATTTTTTGAAGTCAGGAGTCTTGAATTTTTCTAGATAATGAACCCCAGGGAATATACAAAGGTCAGCATATGAGACACTCATGTGTGCTCCAATTCCTTTGATAGAACGAAGGGTTTCTTCCATTTGAATTACTTTTTTCCTGGTATCAGCGGTGTCTGGATCTCCTTTGAGATGGGTATTTTCAGGGTTTTTGTCTATAATCAACTAAAATTCTGGATTTGTTTTATCCGAACCTTGGATTCCTCCCCGTGCAGAGTATTCTGTGTGTGTGGGCATTTTTGGGCCCTGAGTAGACTGATGTAATTCTTTAAGCAGAACAGCCAAATATGTAATCTGTTTACTTAATCCATTGAATTCTTTGTGGGAAACGAGATTAGATTGGTCAGATCAAGACATGATTATCTGTAGGCTCGTGGCCTTTTTGGACATTGAACGGGTAATAGGTCTGATTGTTTCCCTACGAAAGACTTGCATAGTTTAGTCTTTAGGGAATGTGTAAATGTTTACATGCTATGTGATGTATACGTTTTAGGAATATTGTCCTGCAAAATGGATGTTAGCTGTTTGTAATACATGATAGCATGTAAATATGTGTGTGCATATATTTCTCATTACATGGAGATGAATATGGAATGAAATTATAAGTAAATGACTTTACGAGTAATTTGAAATGAGAAAGCATGAAGAGAGTTTCCTCTGTGTTTGGTTTATCAGAGGTTGACCTATCTTAGGCTACTCTCGCGGCTTTTTGGCATGAAGGTTCGCAAATCATTGCAACTTACTCGACGGGAACTTAATCCGGTCTTTCAACTGGAGCGAATTTGGGTGGTGCCTTTCCTGAGCCTCGTTAGAATTAGTCTTCCTACGAGTCCAGTAATCAAACACCGATATGATAGCCTCCTTGTAACGCCCTGAAATCCGGTCTACTTTCAAACCCGGACTCTGTGCGTCACGATTCCATTTCCTTCCAATCATACCTCATTATATAGCTAAATATAATGACATACATTCTCAAGTCCCAGGTTCTCGAAACCTTATAACCTCTTTCATTACAAATAATGATAATTACATTATTCTTTTCATCTTACACGAGTGACTTTCATCCGCCACCAAGGATACATAACTGTTCATTAAAATAGTCTATAGTTTAATTTTATCATTCTATATTACAAGTCTTCAATTACTCTACACGCACATTCATATACTGAATGGCACTTCGTCTTGATACCGATCAGCTTGATCTTTACGGGATCCTTAAGTTCTTTCTAACATCGTACGCTGAAAATGTTTTTCATTTAAAGCAAGTGTGAGCATTCAATTGCCCAGCAAGTCATAACAGTTGAACAAACAACTTCAAGAGTTTAAACATTTTTTAGAACTTTGATAACCAAACAAAGGTTATGAAGCAACTTGAATAATAGGAATAGTCTCGATTCCTATCATCTTAAAACATTTAGTCACATTCACTTTGAAATACTTTCATTCTTCTACCTTTTTCATACACATCTTGTCTGGCTAGAATCATTAGCCCAGACTTAACAATAACGGTTCATGTATAAACTGAACACACTTGTATTGAACAGTTCAATCATAGAATAGTTCATCTCATAGAAACACCGAAGTGTTCAAATTATGGCACAAGGCCTCATACGTTCTACCACCATGTACATACTTAGCACATATGCACATAGACAGAAATTTTCAAGTTCAACATCTGAGAAGTTTAATAAACTAGCATTCATATAGTATGAATGAAGTTAGGAAACTTGCCTTACGCACAGCTACAGCTTACGATGAACTGCTCATTCCAAATCCCTATATAACATATAAGGAAATAACACGTACACCAATTAGTCATATACTTGACTTACGCATTGGTTTACTTAACTTTACTTCTTACGGTTCGCGTTCTTGTAATATAAATTTACGCGACTAACTTTCTTTTCTGTTTCACGGCTTCATGACATACGAAAATGTTTTACTCAAAACATTCATCACCTTTGATGATTTACATTCTTATCTTCTTCTTATAACTTCTATAGGACTCAGCATACATTGCTTCTCTGCTAGTAGTCCATATGGTACTCTTAGTGGTTTCCCACAAACAACCAACAAACAAGTTCCCGTCTCATCTACACTGCCCACAGAGTGAGTTAGATCGGTTGCCAGTTTCGTATATACCTTCGCTCTCTGAAGGAATTATTTAGCCCAGCTCCCATATGTCAACTATCAAAGTTACGATTGTACCACAACCTAACTTCTCTTAACTTATCCGAACCATTAGACTATAATGTTCGTTAAGTCAACTTCTTATTCCTTACAGTTTTCTGGCAACTAAATGTCATACCTCAGAATTCATTCTTTATCTTCTAAGTCATACAGTCTTTTGTATACTCGGAACAATCATTCAATGTCAATACTATGAGATTATAGCATTAAACATTTCATATTAACTTATTCATGCCTTACAACGTCTGGTTCATTCGATTCGGAACGTTATCCAAGTTATACTTATTAGCTCGGCTTCTTAACGTTATACGTTATTATCCTTAACTCAGTTTCTTCACCGTTCATGGTTAAATCTTAGTCTTCATTACCTTACGGTCAAACCATATACGGAGTGTAGGTTATGCCCGTTTAATATTCATGTACACTCAACCCTTACATTGGTTAAAGCATTTAACACTTACCTTTCATTCTAACATTCTCTATCCGACTCACATCAAACTTTCATTACTCTTATTACCATTCGCTATGGCTTTTTATGATAATTCATATCTTCCTTACTACTTTCATTAACGTCCAAGTTATACAACCATTGTACACTTAGAACGTTCGTCCAACGCGAATATGATTCACGAGGATTGTTTACGTATTCGATGTTCACATTTCTCGTCTCTTAATCTCCCACTTAACCTTTACTCAAGGTTTCAATTACTTTCATCGTTATCCATCCCATGAACCCCATGTTCATTATTCATTCTTAATGTCGAAGCCATACCGTTCGTTGTATGCTAAGACCGATCGTTCATTGCAACAACGTTGCGTTCACAGCGTCTATACGCTTTACACGTATCTCTCATTACCACAACATAACATCGAAATATTACTCGTTACCTTCGTCACTCAACGTCTAAGGAATCACAATCATAGTAATCCCTCACGTTCGTTCATCGCGACTACGGTCCTCGAATATCGGTTACGTAACCCGCGTTTGCATTCTTTTAGTCTCGTTTAATCTTTTCGTTCAACCTTTACTAAAGGTTTAACTTGTTTGCTTAAGAGTTATTTTAGGTGAACTATATGTTCATACTTCTTTCTTTCTTGCACGTGTATTTTACTGCGCTTGCCCTTCATCTCTCTCTCTCTCTCACAAGCACAAGAACCTACATTTCCCTCTTCCCTTGGTCTAGCTCTGCAACGCCAAACTCTTTATTATCTATCGCAATACGGTGCTAATTAACAGATTACACGAGGCCGAGTTCATATTGCTTTACGCCACTTCTCAAAGCTCAATCGATCTCATGCTGGTACAGAGCTTAAACCCTAGAAAAATTTCTAAGTCTTGCATTAAGTTTGAGATGCGTATTTTACGATCTCATAACTTCTCCGTTATAACTCGAAACAAGGTCGTTCCAAAGCCATTCTCTTCCTTATCTTACGTACTTTAATACCCATTGAGCAGAAATTCATTCTAAATCCGTTACGTGCCATTCGATTGGCTTGATCTTCACCCTTTTTTCATTTTACGTTTTTAACGCTCTTCGTTCGTTCGTCCGTAATTTGATCATCCGAACTCGGAACTCGTTCGTTCTTGAGTCTATGACTCACATTTTCTATGTTCTCTTACTTCCTTATGAAACCCTACACGTTGGGGTTCATTTTCTAACTTTCTAATTCTCGTTCATCTTTTACGAAAATTTCGCCATAACTTCGTTATAACTAAGTTTTAATCTGTTCTTCATGAACGTTTCTACCGTTCCTAACCAAGCAATAAGAAACTAACTTATACGCGATGGTTTTAAACTTGTCCATCAACAACAATTATCCTACGATGGTTTTAAATTTGTCCATCAACAACATTCTTCGTGTTTTTCGCGTTCTTCGTTCGTTCTTCATTTTAATCGATATTTTAGATTACGATTCCACTTTTTCTTGGAATTTGATGTTATATAACACCATTCCTTACTTATTTCACGTATTCATTCATAAGATTCATTCGGATCGTTCAAAATCCTTACGAATCTTATACTTCCTTAAGAAATTTATAAAATAAATTTCTAATTCTTATTTCTTAGTTTTCTTATGATTTCAACCATATGAAATCATTTCTAACATCATCTTCTCCCTATTCTCATTAAGCTATGTTTTAAGCATAGAAACTTAAAGAAAATATTAGAAGAAACTAGGGTTCGGATTACCGTTCTTCTTTAATCCTCTTCCGTTATACACAGCCGGCGATTTGCAAGCTTTTCTATTTCACGATCACTTTTGATCTGAGCATTCATGCTCAAACTCTTCCTTCTCCCTCTTCATCCGAGCTCTCTCTCTCTCTATCTCTCTCTCAAGTTATTGGATTTTCAAAATCCTAAAAAATAAAATCTAGCTTCCTATTTATAGAAAACAAAAGCTTAGGGCAAATTGGTCATTTCGCCCCCACCTCCTTACTATTCCCACCTCCTCCAACACTTAGCCACCAAGTAAACTTGGCCTCCACCCTTACTTGGTGGCTAAGTGGCCGGCCCACATGCCTATGGGTCATCCCATGGGTTTCCCCATTAGTTCTTACCCATCCATTTACCCACCGGTTCGATCCGTGGTTTCTTTTTTTGGTTTGGGCCTTAAGCCTATTTTTCTTGGGCCTATCTTGGGCTTGATTTCACAAAGCATTGGGCTTGACATAATTCAAGTCCAATTGGGTTCTACAAAGTCCATGAACTCAAAGTCCATTAAGACTAATCGTATTCTACGCATTCCTTTCTCGTATTCTCATATTCTCTTTGTATTTAATTCGTACGATATTTGTATTATACGTCGTACTAATCTTCGTACTATACTCGTATAATAACTAGTATTATACTCATATTTCTTACGCATAATAACCCTAATTATTATACGTAATCATTACATTCTCGGAACTCATTTTTCCTAACCCTTAGGTTTTGAGTCCGTAGGCGAAAACTTCGTTTTTGCCATAACTGAAATATTATTGAATAGTCCATTACATCTCAGAATTATACGTAATCATTAACTTCTCGGAATTTCAAAATAAATCTCCAAGCAGAAATGGATGAATAGTGCCTATTTCGTCTTTTTCCCCGAAAAAATATTTTGTTCCCGAAAAACTTTCATTTTTGTCTTGAAAATTCTTACTCGTTCAATCTAGCTCGAAGCCAGAATCCTCCCGACTTATAATCATCCTAGGTTATAGAACGATTAATAAACACATAGCATAGAATAGTATAATAAAAATTCCTTTTATTAATAACTATTTCTTTAAACCTAAATTCTGGATAATCCAAAATTCTGGGTTGTCACATTCTTTCCTCCTTATAAAAATTCCATCCTCGGAATTTCTTAAAACCAAACCCTTACCCGGGTTCTCACATTCTCCCCTTTTTCACAGAATTTCGTCCTCGAAATTTTAGCTTAGCCTTCTTCTCAACTTCCCTTCAAAGAAGTTCTTATCTACCCATCATTCCTAACCTCCATAACCTATCAAGAATCATGAAGTAGAAGGAATAGCGAGGAATATAAAATATCCTTTAAAATATTTCATACTTTTGCTAAGGGGTCAAATTGACCATGAACTCTTACTAGGTTAAACAGCCTTTCGCCGTAAAACCTTTCTTTCCACGGTAAGTTTACAATCACAAAGAAGGTAAACTACCTCTTTCCATACGTAGGTGATCAACCCATCGTATATCACCATTTCGGGGTATGTTCACCTCAGACTTAATACCAAAAATTTTGGATATCACTTGAAACATTTGTCTAGTCAACTCAATTGACATTGACTACTTCTTGAAATTCTTTTCAAAACACATCAAACATTTCATGACGTCATGATACCGCACTTTTCACGGTACATTGAGGACTTCGTCAGTTTATGACTTCGTCATTATACATCATACCATAGTGGTTTGTTGATCCTAAGATCACATCCGACCAAGTTCAATTGCATTAACAACTCCATCTTTTTACCATCGTTGCATCAAATGCACAGATGATATAAAATTCATTTTGATATTTTAAATCAATTTCTGTCTAGCCGAAGCAATTGGCATAGACATACAAAGCATAGCTCTTTTAAAATCCATTGGTTCCAAAAGTTGAACCAATTCTTTCCTTTTTGAAATGTACACATATGCACGATTTCAATAAACTTTGAAATCTAGCATAGCTAGATGATTTGGAATATCATATTCTCCATCTTCCTTCATTGTCTTACTGCGACAATACTTAATCTTCTCTAGCACCTTCAATGCTAAGTCTATTGAAAATACTTCGTTTTCAGTCTAAACATTCCTATACCTTAGTATAGTCCATCAACTTACCACACATTATGAGTCCAGGAACTTTCCACAATAATATGAGTTTAAGAACATCCCGACAGACCTTAGGCGTCCATTCACTGAGACAATCGAAAACATAGCATATTATTATGAGTCACGAACTTACCATAAGTATGAGTTTCAAGAACTCGCACCTACCTTATCGTTCTCTACCTATCAAGTATATACATGAGAAAAGATCCACCTTCTCGTCATATACATCTTAATAGCGCGACCAATTCCAATGATTATCACTGTAATAAACTGAGCAGTTGTTACACCAAAGAACAAACCTCTGCCCATAACAAAGGTTCATACAACTCAGCCATCACATGAGTCCTCAATTGAAATCTTACAACTTCTAAATTTTTCTTTACTTAATACAAATTTTCGTTAATTCGTATGCTATCCTTTATAACTCAATCTGAGTTCTTCTTTCCGTACTACCTCGTAGTACCATTCATTCATAGCATTAGCTATAAATCATTCATCATTTAACAGCTCATTTGTTACTACGATTTACTATGATCACGTGGTGATCTTCTTCCTTAATCGTTTAACTCAACGATTTTCTTATCCTCTTCTCTACGATTATAGTCTTAGGTACACATACCTAAGAGTTATAACCTATAGCTTTGATACCACTCTGTAACGCCCCAAAATTCGGTCTACTTTCAGACCCGAACTCCGTGCGTCACGATTCCATTTCCTTCCAAACATACCTCATTATATAGCTAAATATAATGGCATACATTCTCAAATCCCAGGTTCTCGAAACCTTATAACCTCTTTCATTACAAATAATGATAATTACATTATTCTTTTCATCTTACACGAGTGACTTTCATCCGCCACCAAGGATACATAACTGTTCATTAAACTAGTCTATAGTTTAATTCTATCATTCTATATTACAAGTCTTCAATTGCTCTTCACGCACATTCATATACTGAATGGCACTTCGTCTTGATACCGATCAGCTTGATCTTTATGGGATCCTTAAGTTCTTTCTAACATCGTACGCTGAAAATGTTTTTCATTTAAAGCAAGTGTGAGCATTCAATTGCCCAGCAAGTCAAAACAGTTGAACAAACAACTTCAAGAGTTTAAACATTTTTCAGAACTTCAATAACCAAACAAAGGTTATGAAGCAGCTTGAATAATAGGAATAGTCTCGATTCCTATCATCTTAAAACATTCAGTCACTTTCACTTTGAAATCAGAATTAATTTAGAAATTAGGATCCTTTGTAAAATATTTTAAAGAATTAAATAATGAATAAAATAATCTTATTTGTCATTATATGTGTTAATAAGATGTATGTCGTTCTATAACCTAAAAACGCCGGAACATCGTAGTATTTGAACCACGTGAATGAATTAAAGTGTTTGAATTTCCAAGACAGAAATAAAAGTTTTCCAAGAAAGTTTACGAAAAACACTATTCATCATTTAAAGCTCGGGAGTTATTTTTGAACTTCCAAAAAATACGTAACGTTATAATATCAAGGCGAGATGGATTATGTAATAATAATCTAAGTATGGAAAACGCAGTATTTTGCATTCGGACTTAATTTGGGAACGTTAGGTTTATTAAGTGTTAAGGAAAGAAAGTTGTAATTGTATGATGCGTATGCATTATACAAGGTAATGAACGTGAGTATAATACGACGTATTATACTATTGTGTATGGAGAATGAAATAACGTATATTACAAATTAGTATACGAGCTAGCCTACGAGAATTATACGTGGTGTATATTTGTTAAGTTGTTTAATTAAATGTAATGGACTTGTGAGATTATTAGCTTAATAATAAAAGTCCAATATAAAGTAATACTCAAGCCCAAGTGTTTGATAAGTCATGAGTCCAAATTATTGTAGCATAAGCCCAATAAGAAATTAGCTAGATTAATTAGCAAGCCCAATGAATTGGACATGATCCATGGAGCAATCCAAGTGTAAGTGGGTAGACTTGATGGGCAAACAATTTATGTGATGAGCAAGTGTTGTGGCTAGCAAGTTTTCTTGGTTGCTAGGTTATGAATAGTAAGGAGGTGGAAGTTGAGGAGGTTAACTAAGGAGGTGGGATGCCCTAAATGTCCATAGTGCCCTCACTTTGAGTTGCCTATAAATACCAAGCTTCATTTCATTTGTTGGTTGTTCAAATTTCATCCAACTCCTATCAAGATAAACAACTTACTTGGTAGAGAGAATAAGCCACATAAGCACTTATAAGCCATTTCAACTTTTGCTAGATTTTCCAAAGTGAAGTGAAGTAATAGTCTTCAAGGGTAAGACTCATATCTATTATCTTTATCTCTTCTATGATAGGATTGATAGAGAAGTGGGATGGTTTGATGATAACATGTAATAAGTCATTGATGAATGAACTTAAGCCGAATAAGTTGAATAAGCAACTTGAACCTAAATAAGTTGACGAACTTGTGAAGAACTTGCCATATATTTGTCATATGATGTTAGTATGTTGAAAAT
Organism: Panax ginseng; assembly: GCA_020205605.1. Classification (NCBI taxonomy): domain Eukaryota; kingdom Viridiplantae; phylum Streptophyta; class Magnoliopsida; order Apiales; family Araliaceae; genus Panax; species Panax ginseng. The sequence continues at coordinate 65,379,770 of CM035136.1, forward strand.
AGTATGAGAACATTGATTTATGGACTTAAGTTCATAATAAGTCATAAGCATGAGAATTGGAGTTCATAAATTAAATAAGTCATTGACTTATGAGAATAAGTCAAAACCTACTTTGATGATAAGTGAGTGTAATAGGTAACTTGAAATGTTTATATGTTGATTAAAATCCATTTAGAATGATTAGTAATGAGGTTTCGCCGGAATTCACACGATTGGACGATAATCATCGAATTCGTGAAATTCTGGGAATGGAAGTCGTATTTTGTGTTTGAAGTCGTAAACGTTGGTTTTCGATGGAGACAAGTCATATTTGGCATTATAGAGTTGTGGACTCGAAAATGGCCGGATTTCGACTTAGAACGAAGAAACGAGCATTGAACATTCATGAACGTTTATCGTTTTCGTTAAAATGGACTAATAGGTGAAATTTTAGCAAACGAAGTAAAAGAGATAAAATTCTTGTGTGAACGCATAGAGTACGTAATTTGTGATCCGTATGCTCTTGAACGAGCCAATTCTGACTTATAACGAAGAAGTTACGAGTCCGGGAATCTCATCTTTTGAAAAATCTGTCAAACAATTATGTGGCACAAAATCAAGTAGCAATGCACTGCGAATCAAAGTCATTTAGCGGTAATGCTTAACTAAAGGGAGCCTCAGCCCCTGCAAATTCAATCCGCAGCGCGACACATAACAAAGAGACTCACGCCGTAGCGCAGAGTCCGGGTTTTTGAGCAATAAGAGGTAGGCGCAAGAATGCGAGCCTAGTAGTGTAATAATCGGTAGCAATTATTTCAAATTTCAAGTCCTATACAATAAAGAATGTTTATAGGATGAGCATGGATAGTAATTAATGAACGCTTAACTAAATATCTTATTGAAACATTGTTAAGACATACTAAACCTTAAGTATGAACACTTAGGGTTAAGATTAAGTCGATTACTTATGAACTTAAGAATGACGTAATGGAAAGCTGGAACCAATAATAACAAATCTAATACGTAATTAGATTGAGAAGAAGGGTAAGATTCTTTAGGAACCATATATATTATTCATGACCTAATGTACTATGTGACGTTATTATCTAATGTAGAGACCTTAAAGACCTACAATGCACGGGTTATATTTATAAGCAGACGCTAAAGGCAAGTACTCTAACCCTTGTTCCAGTTCGATCTGGACAAGTCTTTATGATTCATGTATTCTTCGCATGAGTTAATGTTTGAGGAAGTCAAAGCCAATTCTTTCGGCTAGACGTATGCTATGTTATTCTATAAAGTGTTGATAAGGATTTACTAAACTAATATTGTTGTGGTTTTCAAAAGTAGACTGAGTATGCTACAATGTTTTGTCGTCAAACGATAGGCACATGAGGTTGCCCCAACTTAAACGTATACACGTTAAATGAATGTAGTGTTGATCAACATAGAGTACTATAGGCTTATCACCTAGACGTGCTCGTAAGCTATGTCAGACATACGGACTTAGTGTCGGGACGTCCTTTTCTAAGTACTTATGATATGTTTATGGTCTTGAACCAGAATTGATGTTTTACCGAATATTGTTGTTGTAAAACATTTTAAGAAATGCTATTTTGAATTATCGATAGTACTTCATAGCTATTGTTCAGTTATTGAAGATATATTATTCCTATGTTTCAAGAATGCTATTTTCCCAGAATTGTTGTACTTGCTGAGCTAGTTAGGCTCATTCTTGCTTGAACCATATGAATGCAGCTAAGACCGAATCTGATTGATTGATCCGTGAGGATAAAGGGAAAAGCGACGAACCCATAGATTACATATGTAATAGTATAGGTTTTGTAAGAATAATATTTGATATTATGACAAAGACAAATGTATTGGTTGTAAAGAACCTGGGGAATGTAAATATTCTTTTTATATTTATAAGTCATATCCGTTCTTTTGAGGCATTTCAATTGAATGTTTATGTGAACTATAGCACCGTGTAGCACCATCTGTTGGGTTGGAAGATACCCGGATTTGGGGGCGTCACAAATACTTTCATTCTTATACCTTTTTTATACACATCTTGTATGGATAGAATCATTAGCACAGACTTAACAATAACGGTTCATGTATAAACCGAACATACTTGTATTGAACAGTTCAATCATGGAACAGTTCATCTCATAGAAACACCGAAGTGTTCAAATTGTGGCACAAGGCCTCATACATTCTACCACCTTGTACATACTTATCACATATGTACATAGATAGAAATTCTCAAGTTCAACATCTGAGAAGTTTAAGAAACTAGCATTCATATAGTATGAATGAAGTTAGGAAATATGCCTTTACGACACATTTCTGACTTACTTTGACAAGCGACTCATTCCAAATCCCTATATAACACATAAGGAAATAACACGTACACCAATTAGTCATATACTTGACTTACGCATTGGTTAACTTAACTTTACTTCTTAGGGTTCGCGTTCTTGTAATATAAGTTTACACGACTAACTTTCTTTTCTGTTTCACGGCTTCATGACATACGAAAATGTTTTACTCACAACGTTCATCACCTTTGATGATTTACATTCTTATCTTCTTCTTATAACTTCTATAGGACTCAGCATACATCGATTCAAGTTTGGGGGTATTTGATAAGTATGATTTTTACCTACTTATGGAATACCAATTCATGCGACTTATGCCCATCTCAAGTATATTTTAGTCTAGTTTAGCTGCATTTCATGTTAATTTGCATTGCACGTTCTTAAAACTCCTTTTGGTGAATAAGTGTAGGAATCGGCCTGTTTTGGTGGCGATTTAGAGCATAAGGAAAATGGATGCTTGAAATGAGGTAAAAGGATGGGATATGCATGGCATAAAGGTGCATTGGTGCAAGGAAATAGAGCATAATGGAGCAAGCAGTAGCAGTAGGAAAATAGAAACCAGGACCTGCATAGTTCAAGCCGCGCAGCAAAATAGACTTGAAGACGCGCGCCCACGCGATCACCCAGCCAGATCTTGGATGATACTATAAGTCTCATGACATGGCAGAACGAGTTTATTGAAATATGGATGGCCTTGCCTTGTGAGAGCAAAATTAACATATGAACCTCATCGCAAGTCTCGCGGCCATGAGACTATCATCTTTGGAAGAGCGGCACAAGCGCGTGATCTCGATCTTGATGATGTGTTTTATTTTATTTTCGAATTTTAAAGGTTGTATTTGATTAAAAACAATTCCTGACTGGTGTCAGGGGTATCATTCGACATTTTATTAGCTTTTACGTAACATTACATGGGAATTAGGGTTTTTACTCTCTAGGGAGGATTCCAAAGTAGAAAGAGGCGATAACGCTACTTTTCTACTCCTTCTTGGGATTTCTCTACGAGAGCAGATTATTAATGTTAGTTTTTACTGGAATCTTATGAGGGTTGAATATTGATGTGTATTCAGCAATTGGGTTTGATAGTTTCATCTTTCATCTTTCATCTTTCAATTGTTGCTTATTGATCATGTTTAACTTTGATCCCATTATGGCTTTTGGTTCAGTCATGAACTAAACTCCATTATGGGATTCTAACGGATTTTATTATGTAGTTTGATTGGATACTTAAATGTTGGGTTGTTTTGCATATTGTATGGGAAGTCTGTCATGATTGTTTTACATATATGAATGCTTGATCACCATTCGTTTCAATATTTGTATGGAATTGACAATGAACATGCAAATATGGACTGTAATCATGATAGTATAGGTATATAGAAGTCATTATATATGGCTTATGTATTTAAGTGAACTGTATAGACATATCTTGCTTCACCGTATAAGATAAGATAAGAGCTTGAACTTAAAATCAATATAGTTGCAATTTCACATAGACATATAGTGATGTTGGTTATGTTGATGATTACATAGACTCTATCATCTGTGGATGTTGTGTAAGTAGGTCTTAGTGCATTGAAAAATGGCTAATACTCTTTTAGTGCTCTTGGCTACTTTCCTATAATATGTGAACAAGTCAGGCATGATAGTGGCGATTGAATGAAATAGTAAATGAAGTTAGAATCCCATTAGTTCCAATATCATTTAGTATATCGTCTATATTATTTTAGTTGTTATTTGCAATTCAAGAATTAACCAAGTTTAATCTTTAGTGTGAGCATATAAATATAGTGATTTAATTAATGAATAGTTATTTAAGTTAAACAACTTTCTCTGTGGGATCGATACTTTACTTGCTCTGTATTACTTGTTGACGTATGTATGCTTGCATGAGTTAGAGCTCTTTTGTTAGTCGTAAAAAAAAGGCAACAAGTTTTTGGCGTCGTTGCCGGGGAAAGGCGTTTAATTTAGTATTATTATCATTAGTTTTAAGCTATATTGTATGACTTAGACAATTCTAGTCTTATCTCATTTCAGTTTTTGTTTTGTTTTAGGAAGTTGAATAAATTTTTTATGACACTTGGCCAACCAACCCCTTTAGTTAATACCTATTCAAGATAATATAAGCGGGAGAGGTTGGAAAGCGGTGTCGTAGAAATTTACAAGAACGATTGGAAAACACGACGACAATAACATGGCGGTAGAGGCACAAGAAGAAGATCAAAGAGAGGAGCATCGGGCTCGAAAGAGTATTCCATGCCCAATATCAACGGACTCTGATCCGGACAAATGATCCGGCGATATAATGAACCAATACTTTCGAGATCAAGACTGGCACTATTCAAATACTGCAGAACACAGTTCAGTTTGGGGGTGCTGCTACGGATGATCCGAATGAACATCTATTGAGTTTCATTTAAATTTGTGATACATTCAGATACAACGGTGTGACGGAGGATGCTATTCGACTAAGGTTGTTCCCATTTTCATTGAGGTATAAAGCAAAAAGTTGGCTTCATTCGTTGCCAGCAGGATCTATAACTACATGGGAGGATTTAGCACAGAAATTCTTAGCTAAGTTATTCCCAATGGTTAAGACTGCAAAGATGAGGATAGCTATCTCTCAATTTGAGCAACAAAAGGGCGAGTAGTTACATGAAGCATGGGAGAGATACAAAGAAATGCTGAGAAAGTGCCCACATCACGGTATGCCAGATAGGATGGTAATTAACACGTTCTATAATGGATTGGGATGGCAGTCGAGACCGATTGTAGATGCAGCTGCTGGAGGTGCATTATGGGCAAAGAACTATGAAGAAGCCTATGATCTTATCGAGATAATGGCATCAAATGATTTTCAGAATCCTACATCCCGAATGCCACAAACCAAAGTTGTGGGTGTGTTGGAAGTTGATGCCATTACTCAGCTATCAGCACAGATGGCAGTTATGGCAAAGAAGATAGATACTTTAGCTGAAGGAAAGGTAAAGACGGTTGCCTACATATGTGAGATTTGTGCAGGGTCACACTCGACGGACCAATGTCTTATCATTTCGAGAATCGGTCAAGATATGTGAGCAACTACAGGAAAAACCAAGGCCAATTTCAGAACACATACCATCCCAACAACAGAAACATCCAAATTTTAGTTGGTCGAATAATCAAGGGAATCAGCAAGCTCAGTTTCAACAAAACAATCAATTCCAGGAACAGCCGGCGCAGCCTCAATTTAATCCTAGACCACCCTTTATGCCAGGATTTTCTCAACAACAACAGTAAAATCACACTCCAGCTGTACCTCAGCAAGAAAAGAAATCAGAAGTGGAGGAGATGATGATGAAATACATGGCAAACACAGAAGTTATGATCAAGAGCCAAGCAGTGGCTATAAAGAACCTAGAAACTCAAATGGGGCAGATGGAAAACATGCTTACTAACAGGCCCCAGGGTTCATTGCCAAGTAACACAGAGACGAATCTAAGAAGAGAAGGAAAGGAACAATGCCAAGCGATTACATTGAGATCTGGAAAGACACATCACCATCAGAAGTCATGCAAGGCCACATGGAGAAATCTTGAGAGAGCACGCTGTGCGCATGAGGCGGAAAACCAAATTTAATGAGCAGGAAAATTTGGAGAAATATGGGGATCGGTAGGAAGAGAAAGACAAAGCAGGCTCAGAGGAGACAGTTAAGACTCTAGTACCACCAATACACATTCTGGTTCCGTATCCGCAGAGATTAATGAAGAAAAGGGAAGATAAATAGTTCAAAAATTTCTGGAGGTGTGCAAAAAAGTCAGCAGATCAACATACCCTTCTCCGAGGCATTGGAACAAATGCCCACCTCGCCAAGTTTATGAAGGGTATCTTGTCAAGGAAGAGGAGATTAGATGATTTTGAGACGAGAGGCCTTGACAGAGGAATGCAGTGCAGTGCTTCAACCGAAATTACCTCCAAAGCTGAAAGATCCAGGCAGTTTCACAATTCCATGTACCATAGGAAAGTTGAACTTCAGTAAATGTTTATGTGATCTTGGGGCAAGCATAAATTTGATGCCCTTGTTAGTGTTTAATCAGTTGGGATTACCGGATCCAAAGTTGATAAACATATCATTACAGCTAGTTGACAGATCGATCACATATCCGCGAGGAATTGTTGAAGATGTGTTGGTTAAGGTGGACAAGTTTATTTTCCCAGCTGACTTCGTCATTCTAGACTACGAAGAGGACAAAAGCATACCAATAATATTGGGAAGGCCCTTTTTGGCCACAGGGAGAACGTCAATAGATGTGCAGAAAGGTGAACTTACTATGCGTGTCCAGGATCAAGAGATTACTTTCAACGTCTTTAAAGCTATCAGTTTACCAACGGATGAAGAAGAGTGCTTTCTAGTTGACGTGGTGGACTGATGCCTACAGGATGAAGTACAAAAATCTAGGGATTATGGACCATTGATATATGCAACGGGTAAAAATGCAAATTTGAAGGAAAAACCATTAACTGAAGAGGAGGTCATGAAATTTCAGGGTGCAAAGGATACGAAGGAAAGCACCACAATTCCAACGGTGAAATGAATTCAAAGACAGTCAAGCTAATTGACTATAACTTAGCGCTGAATGGGAGGCAACCCATTATTATTCTATCTTGTGCTTAGTCTTTAATCTTTCATTTTGAGTTATTTCAGTAGTTATATCAAATTTTTTTTTAATTGGATACCATTATTCATGCGTAAGATTGTCGCAAGAATGGCTATGAGAATGCTTGCATGCTGTTAGTAATATGAAATCACTAAGTCATGCCTTAACAGGGTACATTAATATCTATGCAGGAACCATCACTGGATAACATCACTGACAGGCAGAATGGACATGAACACCGCGCGGCCTCGGGACACAAGCCTATGAAATTCGCGCGCCCGCGCGTCAAGCCGATATGGTTAACAATCTAAAAAACTCGCGGTCGCGCGACCCAGGAAGGAGAAAATCTTGCGACCGCGCGTCCAGATAAGAAATCCACCTAATGTTTACAGAAAGTCTCGCTACCAACCGCTTGACAATCAATCAAAGCTTCGCTTGGCCAAGACGCGACGACAGGGTTAAGACCGATTTGGTTGATTTAAAATAGAGTTGGGGACCATTTGGACTCTCATTTGGGATATCAACAAAAGCGAAATTCTCTCCCTTTCCATAACTCACGTCGTTATCTCTTCATCAGTTACAATTTCGTGTCGTACATCTCACAATCAATCAACCATGATTCTCTCCTCATTCAAAGTCCATATCTCCTCAACTTGTCCAACAGTGCTATAAAGCTAGGGTTTCTATGCGGGAGAGCAAAATCAAGAGTGAGAGCTATCAATTTTAAGCTTTTCTTCCTACTCAATCATATAATCTGTGCAATTACTAGCAAATACAAATGGGGCCTAAGTGAGCATGATCTATCACGTCATCTTCTTCATCCTCTGCGGGCAGTCAAGAGGCTGACATTATAGACCACGAAAAATTCCTTAATTTGGAAGCTCAACAAGAGTACTACCGTATTGTGGCGAAAACATTCGTCAAGGAGCGAGGATTCAAGTCGGCAAGCCAGGATGGTCAGTTGTGCACCATGATTCGAGAGAGAGGTTGGGGTGGACTGACGGCGACTCCAATACCCAGTCCTATAAGCATAGTTCGTGAATTCTATGCCAATGCCAAGGTGACTATGAGCGGAATATCTCTGGTTCGGGGTAATGAGGTAAATTACAGGCCCCGTGCTATTCGATCAATTTTCAAAATTACGGATGCACCGCCAGTGGGGGCTGCTAATTGGATAACCAGCGCTCATTTGGAGACCGACATGGAGCTGATCATTGCAGAGCTATGTGTGCTGGGTACAAATGGACGTATAAAGTTGACACAACACAGCCGCGGTTATTCCCAGCTGCAGCACTAAATCGCTCTACAAAAGCGTGGAACTTGTTCATATGTGTCATGCTCTTGCCTTCAGCCCATCAGCACGAAATATCAGCGGAAAGGGCACGTCTTCTGTGGGGCATAATCACCGGAAAATACATCGACATTGGTCATCTCATTCATGAGAATATGCTGCGTTATTTACTAGGAACAATAGTTGGGAGCATTCCACATGCATCCGTGGTAGCCATGCTTTGTGCTAATCAGGGATGCAACTGGGGAAACGAGCAGATGCAATACCCAAGCCAGGACATTACTCATGCCACGATCAAAAAGTTCGAAGACTGGGCAGGTGGTGTACCTCATCCACGAGGACTAGGACTCATCCTTCATCCCATTTTTCCAGAACAACAACCCCCACAAACAGACGAAGCGGGCCCGTCCACGCACGCGCGTGCCACCTATGGCGATCGACAGCTCCGAAGGTTGGAGCGTAAGGTCGATGCCATGTATGATAATTTGGGCACATTTGCGACGGGACTCACAAGGGCTCTAGCCGAAGCGTTTGCGCAACAAGGAACAACACAAGAATGGCCTCAGTTTGGAACAGCAGCACCATATCCACCACCGGACTCACCACCCGAGGAGGGTGGCACCACCAATAACTAGGGGAGTTTTCATACCTTTTACCTTCATTCAATTGGGACATTGAATATTTTAAGTTTGGGGGTATTAGGTAGTAGTTAGTTTTTTTATTATTAGTTTTGCATGATTAGTTTTACATAACTCATATAGTTACATGATTAGTTTAATTTTATGTGCGTGTTTAGTTCTAATTTTTAGCACATAGTTGCATGTTGTTGCATGTTGCTTACCTCACAGTCCTTGCCATTTAGAAAAAAAATTTGTCTAGCCAATGATGAAAGTGAAGTTGTTAAATGAATTCTGAATATTTTGGATAACTTGAGCTGCGTTATAACGTTTTATACAACGAAATTCATAATGTTGTATACATGCTCTCGGTTTGCACAAATGGGTTCACAAGCACTTGTAGGTGTATGAAACACGCGTGTGTTGCTCAACAGAAAAATGTAGTGTTAAAAAGAGAAATATGTAAAAAGTGGCTTGGAGACTACATAAAACATTGATTTTTAAACTCTGGGAAAACATGGGTATCTGTGTATAAAAAAAAAGTAGAAATAGCATGACTAGTCTTATTTCGGGGCCCTGGATACTTGAGTAAGTACGCCCGAGGGGATTGTCTCTACACCTAGCGCCCTAAGGTCTTTCATGGTCTGGGAGTCGTTGATTGAAAGCTCGCTAAGGGGTAGCAGTGTGCCTAATGGAGTAAGACATTGCACAGTCATGTAGAAAAAGAAAGAAAAGAAAAATAGCAATAAACACCGCGAGAAAGAGCGAAATTCGCCCTCGTGTGTAGAATAAAGCAGATAAACTCATTGTTGAACCTTAGTTTATTTTAAGATGTTGGAATAGTTCATGTCGCATATATAAACATAAGTCTTGATTTATGCTATAATTTTTCTGGTTTGAGCAAGATAGCTTGAGCATTCTACACCTAAATCAAGTATTGGGCGAACACAACACACACACACAGCATCTATATAGCATTGGTGAATTATTTGCGTATATGACATTATGCCTGTAGTTTGGGTTGAATTTGTATTCTCAAATCTAGAAAAACTTCGCTGAGGCAAATTGGAATGAATGCCTATAATGGTTGGGACAATGTGAGAATTAAGTGCATAGTAATGTAGTTGCATCTTTCATTATTCATTAGTATGCATTGCTTGAGGGCAAGCAATGGTTCAAGTTTGGGGGTATTTGATAAGTAGGATTTTTACCTACTTATGGAGTACCAATTCATGTGACTTATGCCCATCTCAAGTACATTTTAGTCTAGTTTAGCTGCATTTTATGTTAATTTGCATTGCACGTTCTTAAAACTCCTTTTGGTGAATAAGTGTAGGAATCGGCCTGTTTTGGTGGTGATTTAGAGCATAAGGCAAATGGATGCTTGAAACGAGGTAAAAGGATGGGATATGCATGGCATAAAGGTGCATTGGTGCAAGGAAATAGAGCATAATGGAGCAAGCAGTAGCAGTAGGAAAATAGAAACCAAGACCTGCAGAGTTCAAGTCACATGGCCATTGCAAAAAATAGACTTGAAGACGCGCATACCGCTGATCACCCACCAGGATCTTGGATGCTCTCGCAAGTCTTAACGGCCATGAGATAGTCAAGCTCATGGAGCACACGCCACGCCAGCGAGCGATCAAACATATGAACATCTTCGCAAGTCTCATGCCAGCGAGACTATCATCTTCTGAAGAGCACGCGGCCGTGCGCGATGTCTGATGTTGCTGATGTGTTTTATTTTATTTTCGAATTTTAAAGGTTATAATTGATTAAAAACGATTCCTGACTAGTGTCAGGGGTATCATTCGACATTTTATTAGTTTTTACGTAACATTAGATGGGAATTAGGGTTTTTACTCTCTAGGGAGGATTCCAACGTAGAAAAGGCGATAACGCTACTTTTCTACTCCTTGGGATTTCTCTACGAGAGCGGATTATTAACATTAGTTTTTGCTGGAATCTTATGAGGGTTGAATATTGATATGTATTCAGCAATTGGGTTTGATAGTTTCATCTTTCATCTTTCAATTGTTTCTTATTGATCATGTTTAACTTTGATCCCATAATGGATTTTGGTTCAGTCATGAACTAAACTCCATTATGGGATTCTAACGTATTTTATTATGTAGTTTGATTGCATGCTTAAATGTTGGGTTGTTTTACATATTTTATGGGAAGTCTATCATGATTGTTTTACATATATGAATGCTTGATCACCATTCGTTTCAGTATTTGTATGGAATTGACAATGAACATGCAAATATGGACTGTAATCATGATAGTATCGTTATATAGGCTCATTATATATGGCTTATGTATTTCGTGAACTGGATAGACATATACTGTTTCACCGTATAAGATAAGATAAGAGCTTGAACTTAAAATCAATATAGTTGCAATTTCACATAGACATATAGTGATGTTGGTTATGTTGATGATTACATAGAGTCTATCATCTGTGGATGTTGTGTAAGTGTAACGACCGAGAAATTCGGATCTTATTGTAAAATGATTTTATTAAATTAAATAATAATAAAATCATATTCCATGTGTTATCAATATGGTTGTCATTGTATAACCTATTGATGTTCGAATGTCGTAGTATTTGAGCTACGTAGATGAATTAAAGTGTTTGAATTTCCAAGACAAAAATAAAAGTTTTTCGAGAAATTTTCCGAAAAACTCTATTCATCGGTATTTGCTCGGGATATAATTTTGAGTTTCCGAGAAATACGTAATGATGGAATAACAAGGTAAGATGGATTATGTAATAAAAATCTAGTTATGGAAAATATAATAATTCGCTTGTGGACTTAGTTTATAAACATTAAGTAAAGCGAAGTGTTAAAGAATAATTAATAATTGTATGATACTTGGTATTGTACAAGAGTAATGAAAACAAGTATAATACGAAGTATTATACGAGTTTGTATGAAGGATGAAATACCGTATATAAATTCTATATGAATTAGAATACGAAAATAATACATCAACAATATGTATTAAGAAATGTTAATGGACTTGGATGATTGGTTAACAATTATATACAAGTCCAAGTGAATTAAAGAGAGAAGCCCAACTATTAATTAATGAACCAACTAGTGGTTATTAATGCAAAGCCCAAAGATTGAATTAAAGTAAGCCCAAGCTAGAATCCATGGGTTATATGACCCATGGGGCAAAACCATATTAATATGGTTAATGTGTGATGACCAATATAATGTGGTGATCAAGTAAGTGTAATGACCAAGACTTAGGATTATTGACCAAGACTTTGAAGTAATGGCCAAGTATGAGATAAGAGAGTGGTTAACAAGTAATGAATAGTAAGGAGGTGGCTTAAGGAGGTGGGATGATTTAATGACCAATCTACCCTAACCTTGGAAAGTCTATAAATAGAGGAAGCTTACAAGTCATTTGTTGGTTGATCAAATAATCCAACACTTCTAAAGTGCTTAAGTGTTAGAGAGAATAAGCTACACATAAGTCATTCCATAAGTAAGAAGAAGAAGAAAGCTACCTTACCAAGACTTCAAAAGAGTAAGACTTCTTCTCAATTATCTTCTATCTCTACCATGATAGGATGATAAGAAAGTTGGATTAAGAAACATGAATGAGTAAGTAATGAACTTAAGCCAATTAAGTTGGTAATAAGTCATTTAAGCTAGCATAAGTTATAAACTTATGTGAAAATAATATGAACTTGTAAGGAGTTTATTAAGAGAAACGATATGAATGTAAAAGAATTTATATGATCATATGTATCATGTATACCTAAATTAAGTTATATGTTAAGAACATATAAGTATGATGATTAAGAAACCTTAATTGTCATAAGACATGAATAATCAAATCTTAAGTAGTTTATAAATGACAAGTTATAAGCTCATGGAGAATAAGTCTAAAACACAACAATGAATATAAGTTGTTGTATTACGTTTGTTGAGATGTTCACATGATGAATGAAGTTCATTTGTAATGTTGAACAAATCATAAGAAGGAAGAATTTCCGGAATTTGCACGATTGGACGATAATCGTCGAATTCGTAAAATTCACGGAATGGAAGTCAAATTTTGTGTTTGAACTCAGAACCATTGTTTTCCAATGGAGACAAGTCATATTTGGCATTTAAGAGTTGCGGACTCAAAAATGACCGGATTCCAACTTAGAACGAAGAAACGAGCGGTGAACATTCACGAACGTTTATCGTTTTTGTTAAAAATGAGCCAATAGCTGAATTTTTAGCAAACGAAGTCGAATAGATAAAATTCTTGAATGATCATGTAGATTATGTAATTTGTGAACCGTAGGCTTTTGAACGAGCAAATTCGGACTTATAACGAAGAAGTTATGCGTCCGGGAAATTCACAAAATTCACAAACTGAATTTGGTATCTGGTGCACAGAGTTGGCGCTGCGGCGTGGAACAGTAACCGAGCACACTGCCAGAGTTCACCGTAGCGCAAACTATAAAACATATTGTGGTGCCGTAGTGCCATGAACAGTAACAACAACCTCTGAAGAGTGGCGCCGCAGCGCGGCCCATTAAGTAAGGACTCGCGCCACAGCGCCAAGTCCGGGACAATGATATTAAGAGCTCGCGCCGCATCGCGAGATGTAGGTATAAAGATGGCGCCGCAGCGCCAGTCTCAGAAAAAAAATATTAATGAATGTTTTTAAGTACAAAGAAAAGAAAAGGAAGTAAACACAACTTAAGGAATGTAATGTAACATTGTTTATGCTTTGTTAAACCTTAAGGAATGTAATGAAAAGGTTGAAATAACTTAGTCAAATATAAATGCAAGGGTAATGATAAACTGGAATGAATAATAAATGAATCTAATACACAATTAGATTGAAATAAAGGGTATGATATAGTCATATACATACTTGATTATATGTGACCTAATGTAAGGCATTATGTGATCATGTATTGTAGAGACTTGAACGACTTGAACATAAAGTTAAAATACCGTAGCAGACGCTAAAGGCAAGTATTCTAACTCTTGTCTCAGTTCAATCTGAACAAGTTTTTGAGGTTCATGTATTCTTTCCCATGAATTAAGTTATGATAAAGTTGAAGCCAATTCCTTTGGCTAGACTTGATGTATTGATAATCTATTCATGTATTATCAAATGTTGCTATCTTTTGTCAACTACTTGATATGGTTTTCAAAAGAAGACTGAAAAGTTAAACAAATGTTTTGCTGGTAAAACGACAGGCACGTGAGGTTTCCAAATGCTTAAACGTGCATACATTTAATGGATGTAGTGTTGATCAACATAGAGTACAATAGGCTGATCACCTAGAAGTGCTCGTAAGTAATATCGGGCTTATGGACTTGCTTCCGGGTTGTCCTTTTCCAATAAAGAATGAATACTCGAGGTCTCTGACCGAAGTGAATGTTTTACTAAATACTGTTGTTATGGTAAAACATTTTGAAAGAAAAGATGAAGTGCTATTTTGAATTATCAATAGTACTTCATAACTATTATTCAGTTATTGAAGATATACGATTTATATGTGTCAAGCATGTTGTTATTAAATTGTTATACCTGCTGAGCTAGTTATGCTCACTCTTGCTTGAACCATATGAATGAAGCTAAGACTGAACGTCCCGAAGGATCGAAAAAGGATAAGGGAAAAGCTAAGGCAGATTACTAAGTTGTCTTGTAATAGTATAGGTCTATTGTTGTAATTTAACTGATATTATGACAAAGAACCTTTGTAACGGGTATAGAACTTGGGAAATGTAAATATTACTTTAAATATATAGAAGTTATGTTTGTTCTTTGAGACTTTTCAATTGAATAAATGTATGAATGTTGTACAGTATAGCACTATCTATCAGGTTGGAAGATACCCGGATTTGGGGGCGATACAGTAAGTAGGTCTTAGTGCATTAAAAAATGGCTAATACTCTTTTAGTGCTCTTGGCTACTTTCCTATAATATGTGAACAAGTCAGGCATGATAGTGGCGATTGAATGAAATAGTAAATGAAGTTAGAATCCCATTAATTCCAATATCATTTAGTATATCGTCTATATTATTTTAGTTGTTATTTGCAATTCAAGAATCAACCAAGTTTAATCTTTAGTGTGAGCATATAAATATAGTGATTTAATTAATGAATAGTAATTTAAGTTACACAACTTTCTCTGTGGGATCGATACTTTACTTGCTCTATATTACTTGTTGACGCATGTATGCTTGCATGAGTTAGAGCTCTTTTGTTAGTCGTAAAAAAGAGGCAACAGTAGTCCATATGGTACTCTGAGTGGTTTCCCACGAACAACTAACAAACAAGTTCCCGTCTCATCTACACTGCCCACAAAGTGAGCTAGATCGGTTGCCAGTTTCGTATATACCTTCGCTCTCTGAAGGAATTGTTTAGCCCAGCTCCCATATGTCAACTATCAAAGTTACGATTGTACCACAACCTAACTTCTCTTAACTTATCCGAACCATTAGACTATAATGTTCGTTAAGTCAACTTCTTATTCCTTACAGTTTTCTGGCAACTAAATGTCATACCTCAGAATTCATTCTTTATCATCTAAGTCATACAGTCTTTTGTATACTCGGAACGATCATTCAATGTCAATACTATGAGATCATATCGTTAAACATTTCATATTAACTTATTTATACCTTACAACGTCCGGTTCATTCGATTCGGAATGTTGTCCAAGTTATACTTATTAGCTCGGCTTCTTAACGTTATACGTTATTATCCTTAACTCAGTTTCTTCACCGTTCACGGTTAAATCTTAGTCTTCATTACCTTACGGTCAAACCATACACGGAGTGTAGGTTCTGACCATTTAATATTCATGTACACTCAACCCTTACATTGGTTAAAGCGTTTAACACTTACCTTTCATTCTAACATTCTCTATCCGACTCACATCGGACTTTCATTACTTTTATTACTGTTCGCTACAGCTTTTTACGATAATTCATATCTTCCTTACTACTTTCGTTAACGTCCAAGTTATACAACCATTGTACACTTAGAACATTCGTCCAACGTGAATATGATTCACGAGGATCATTTACGTATTCGACATTCACATTGCTCGTCTCTTAATCTCCCACTTAACCTTTACTCAAGGTTTCAATTACTTTCATCGTTATCCATCCCATGAACTCCATGTTCATTATTCATTCTTAATGTCGAAGCCATACCGTTCATTGTATGCTAAGACCGATAATTCATCGCAACAACGTTGTGTTCACAGCGTCTATACGCTATACACTTATCTCTCATTACGACAACATAACATCGAAATGTTACTCGTTACCTTCGTCACTCAACGTCTAAGGAATCACAATCATAGTAATCCCTCATGTTGGTTCATCACGACTACGGTCCCCGGATATCGGTTACGTAACCCGCATTTGCATTCTTTTAGTCTCGTTTAATCTTTCTGTTCAACCTTTACTAAAGGTTTAACTTATTTTCTTAAGAGTTATTTTAGGTGAACTATATTTTCATACTTCTTTCTTGCACATCCCCCAGTATCTAAGAAATAAAAATCTCATTTTTGGGCATTGCCACAAGACCTGCTTTGCTAAGTGCGGTGCGTGCCCTTCCTCTCTCTCTCTTTACTGGCTGACCTACATTCCTCTTCCCTTGAGTGCAGCGTGCTGCACGCCAAACTCTTTGTTATCTATCGCGTTGCGGTGCCAATTAACAGTACATGAGGCTCGAGCTTTCATGGCTGTAGCATCACTTCTTAAAAAGCTCAAATTAAGTGACTGCTACAAAACTTAAACCCTAGAAAAATTTCTAAGTCTTGCATTAAGTTTGAGACGCGTACTTTACGATCTCATAACTTCTTCGTTATAACTCGGAACGAGGTCGTTCCAAAGCCATTCTTTTCCTTATCTTACGTACTTTAATACCCATTGAGCAGAAATGTATTCTAAATCCGTTACGTGCCATTCGATTGGCTTGATCTTCACCCTTTGTTCATTTTACGTTTTTAACGTTCTTCGTTCGTTCGTCCGTAATTCGATCATCCGAACTCGAAACTCGTTCGTTCTTGAGTCTACGACTCACATTTTCTACGTTCTCTTACTTCCTTATGAAACCCTACATGTTCGAGTTCATTTTCTAACTTTCTAATTCTCGTTCGTCTTTTACAAAAATTTCGCCATAACTTCGTTATAGCTAAGTTTTAATATGTTCTTCATGAACGTTTCTACCGTTCCAAACCAAGCAATAAGCAACTAACTTATACGCGATGGTTTTAAACTTGTCCATCAACAACAATTATCCTACGATGGTTTTAAATTTGTCCATCAACAACATTCTTCGTGTTCTTCGCGTTCTTCGTTCGTTCTACATTTTAATCGATATTTTGGATTATGATTCCACTTTTTCTTGGAATTTGATGTTATAGAACACCATTCCTTACTTATTTCACCCACTCATTCACAAGATTCATTCGGATCGCTCAAAATCCTTACGAATATTATACTTCCTTAAGAAATTTATAAACTAAATTTCTAATTCTTATTTCTTAGTTTTCTCATGATTTCAACCATATGAAATCATTTCTAACATCATCTTCTCCCTATTCTCATTAAGCTATGTTTTAAGCATAGAAACTTAAAGAAAATATTAGAAGAAACTAGGGTTCGAATTACCGTTCTTCTTTAATCATCTTCCGTTATACAAAGCCGGCGATTTGCAAGCTTTTCTATTTCACGATCACTTTTGATCCGAGCATTCATGCTCAAACTCTTCCTTCTCCCTCTTCATCTGAGCTCTCTCTCTCTCTCTCTCTCTCTCAAGTTATAGGATTTTCAAAATCCTAAAAAATAAAATATAGCTTCCTATTTATAAAAAACCAAAGCTTAGGGCAAATTGGTCTTTTCGCCCCCACCTCCTTACTATTCCCACCTCCACCAACACTTAGCCGCTAAGTAAACTTGGCCTCCACCCTTACTTGGTGGCAAAGTGGCCGGCCCACATGCCCATGGGTCATCCCATGGGTTGCCCCATTGGTTCTTACCCATCCGTTTACCCACCGGTTCGATCCGCGGTTTCTTTTCTTGGTTTGGGCCTTAACCCTAATTCTTCTTGGGCCTATCTTGGGCTTGATTTCACAAAGCGTTGGGCTTGACATAATCCAAGTCCAATTGGGTTCTTCAAAGTCCATGAACTCAAAGTCCATTAAGACTAATCGTATTCTACGCATTCCTTTCTCGTATTCTCTTTGTATTTAATTTGTACGATATTCGTATTATACGTCGTACTAATCTTCGTACTATACTCGTATAATAACTAGTATTATACTCGTATTTCTTACGCATAATAACCCTAAATATTATACGTAATCATTACATTCTCGGAACTCACTTTTCCTAACCCTTAGGTTTTGAGTCCGCATGCGAAAACTTCGTTTTTGCCATAACTGAAATATTATTGAATATTCCATTACGTCTCAGAATTATACGCAATCATTAACTTCTCGAAATTTCAAAATAAATCTCCGAGCAGAAATAGATGAATAGTGCCTATTTCGTCTTTTTCCCCAAAAAAATATTTTGTTCCCGGAAAACTTTCATTTTCGTCTTGAAAAATCTTACTCGTTCAATCTAGCTCGTAGACAGAATCCTCCTGATTTATAATCATCCTAGGTTATAGAACGATTAATAAACACATAGCACAGAATAGTATTAATAAAAAGTCCTTTTATTAATAACTAATTCTTTAAACCTAAATTCTGGATAATCCAAAATTCTGGGTTGTCACACTCCTGGTGGAGGAACAACAAACCATACATTCACATACAACGTGTCTCACCGTTTATGAAAATGATGACATGTGCAAAGCACTAATATCATAAGCAGATATAGTGTAAAGCATTAAGCGCAGTAAATATATGCAACCGTACTCATTCATCATAAATGTAAATGCAATAACCACATACAAGCATATAACAGTTTTGAAAAGATTGTAATTGCGGCTTAGGCCCTCTTACTGGAGTCCCGTGCAGAGTCGCCACCTGTCGACGTCGAGATTTTTATTTGTCCATTTTCTGTTCTTGTTCTTTGGTGTTCTCATGTTAGGTGAGATTTGCTTGAAAAAAACAAGTTGTGAAAAGGTCTGACATGTATATGTCGACGATTGGACAATAAGAGTCGCCAGTTGGTTTTTTAAATGGTTATACCAACACAACTGAGAAAAGGTTTGCACATTGACCCAGTGATGTGACACTGCTAAACGGGTCTATGAAATCGAGATTCATTAGGGTCTGGGGACTTGATTATGCGGAGGGAAGGTGTTAGGCACTCCCCGACACCCGTGTTACCACGATGACCGCCACTTTTTAAGAAACTGTTATATGAATGTGTGTGTGTGTGTGTGTGTGTGGGTCAATGTTCAATTATATGGAAGTAGTGCGAGGCCTCGTTCGCACCTATATACACATGGTTTGAATTTGTATAAAAATTCAATTTTGAACAAGATATGGCAGTGATGTTTTGTAAAAAAGTTTTTCAAACCCTTATGCTCAATAGTTATTAAGACCTTTTACACTTCCATTTTTTATTCAGTGTTCAGCTTAATTGCTTTTAATCTTCAAGATGTGAAGCATCTTCGAGAAAATAATGTACAAAGCAGTGCCGAACTCCTCATGGGCATGAAAACCATCTAAGGAAATCCAAACACCGTGAATAAATTTACAAAGTCGCTTATAGTGTGAAAATGTCCATCACGGAACCGAATCTAAAACAAGAGAGACTAAATCATGTGATCACATGATTCCTAGGCTCATATGATACATAATTGATATGAAAGCGGTAACATTATATATATAAAAGTCAGAATATATATATATATATATATATATATATATATATCTGATATGATCACCACCACGAAGCACCTCCATGGGGATCAAAATGTAAATAAAAGTCATAAAAGCAATCAACCGCCATACAAGTAAACTCGAAAGGAGACGAAAAGTAAATATATATATATATATATATATATAAGTAAATAAGCATATAGGATGTAAAATCCAGGGTCATCGAACAAAGTTCGACAACAGTTGATATATGTATAAATATATATATTAAAGCAGTAAACGCACCGGATGTAAAATTTAGGCACATCGAACAATTTTTGACACACAGTTCATATATATATATATATATATATATATACAAAAGCAAATAAATGCTCCAGACATAAGTCTAGGCTCAATCGAGGCATAACTCGATAATGTTAGTCCATATATAAAAGTATATATATAAGTGTGTGTGTATATATATATATATATATATATATATATATATATATACAAACTGAATTGAAACCATGGACCAAAGTCCAGGCATACATACGCAACACGACTCTCAACGTGAAGAGTGGTGTGTGCAAAGATGAAGAGAAAGGCTTTAAAGTGTGTAAGAAGGTTTACAGCAGACTGACAAAGAAGACTTATATAACTTTAAGTGGATGAACACTCGGCTCCCGCCGGTACATATAGTAGCTATATGTTAGCTCACAAGTGTTTAAAATGAGAAAGCACTCAGTTTAGGGTGTGTACTGAGAAAATTTAACAAGGCTTCCTCGCCTTTTTTCTTATACAAATGGCCACCGCAAACCATCTATTTATAGAGGGGGGGAGCCGCAGGTGTACCTGCAGCTGCCAGGGGTGCCCCGAGATCCATGGGTCCCACCATCTTAAAGTACGTGTATGTATGTACTATGATGTCCGCTCGAACTTTCAGAATTGCAATCCGGGCATCCGACTGAGGTATGTAAGACCTATTTTGGACCGCCATTGTCGAGAGTTACGCAATGACATAGATTAGAGGTTGTACAAAGTCAGGAAGATGGGACCATGCCCTCCGATCTTCAGGCTTCAAATTTTATCTGTTGCCCTGCGTAATAGTCACTCGGGATTGGACCTCCCTCCATGGTTCTTGTAGGACATTGTTGTGTAGAAATGTATGTATGGGATGCTGAGATGGCGTAATATGGGGTCAATGTGGTAAGATGATGACTTTGCCCCTCATCGGGGTTATCTCCATTTTAGGCTGATAAAGCCAACGTTGCTCAGGTTATCTCTGAGATTGGACTGCTGCAAGTGTTGAAGGTCCTCAGTGTCATCTCTGAGGTGTGCATGTCTTCCCGGTGTTATCTACGGGTTTTGTACTGAGTGCCTCAATGTGAGTGCCTAGGTTGAAGCTGACTGCATGCATTTGAAACAAGCATTTTCGGGGTTATCTCCGAAACTACAACTGCACTTCTCGGGGTTATCTCCGAGATGAATCGGCCTTCTCCGGTGGAATTTATGGTATTTGAACTACATGCCTCGGGGTTATCTCTGAGGTTGGAACTGATACTCTCGGTGTGTGTTCTGGGGTTGAGACTGAACTTTCGGTAGTATCCGGACTGAATATGAGCTGTCTTCCAGGGTTATCGCTGAAAGACGAATCTGCCCTCCTACAATGTTAGTAACAATTGTGCAGAAATTTTCGAGTGTCTACACATATGTTTCACTATTTAATTCAAATTGACTCTAGGAGACAATATCCTAGACATTCCCCAATGACACAATTCATATAAGCATAGAACACAAACACACATGCTTTATATTTCTCAAGGCATTTCATGTAATCTTTTAAAGAAAATATTAGGAAAGCGGTAATCGTGTTTCACGAAAGTCGGGGGGTGTCTAACACCTTCCCCCTGTTTAAGCAAGCCCCAAACTCTATGAATATCGGTTGCAGACCAATTTTATGGAGTTACACGATGGGTCATCTAGATTATTAAAACCTAAAATTCCAGATGAGATGATTTATCCATTTAAATCTTTATCAACTGGCAACTCGGTCTAATTGGCCCTATTAAAATCAAACTTTCAAACCCTTTTGACATTTATGTCATTTTTTTTCCAAAATCACCCTTAACATTTGATCAGTAAATCTCAAAATAATATAAGAGCAAAATCACAGCGTCAACACATAGCATTACTCACAAATAATATGTATGTGCGTTTTTTCCAACAAAGATTGAGAAAGGTTGATTGAAGGATAGAGATCAAAATTAAGATACGTTTGGATTAAAATAATGAAATGAAGGAAAGAATATTTTTTTAGTGTTAATGTTGATCGATTTCGCAATCAATGAATACGTGCAAGTATACACGGTCAACAAGTAATAAAGTGAAAGTAGAGTATCGTTCCCACGAGGAATTATTTAATAAAAATCACCAAGTACTAATTCTTAACCAAACTAATTTTTTTTAAACAATCTCAAATCGTGTTTTTTCTAATTAAGAAAACTAAATTAACTAATTAAAACAAAGATTTTAACGAATGAATTCAAATAAATAAAGATTAAGACTTCAATATCCCCAATTATGAATTATAAATCAATTATCCAATTATCCCAATTATTATGCCTCTTGAATTGTTAATGAGAATTCTCAAATGCCAAAAGTCCTTTTCCAAGTGATCAATTGCCTTCTATTTAATCCAGATTAATCTTGCTATATTCCTATGCAAAACAATTGAATTAAACTCTTTCCAATCTCAATTCCTTACGTGTTACATGCGGCGAAAAGATATTTCCATTCTATTTACAAACCTAATTATTCACTGTGCAAATAACCAAGTCATATGATATCATGCCCGCCTTCTAACCCTAGAATTCCTCTTCCATTCCTTCTAGAGTAACAAAGTAATTCTTGATCAAATAATTAAGCAATAAGCACAAGACAAGATAAACAACTCACTTTAACATAAATAATTAGAATATAATGAATAACTAATTCATAGCCATAAAAAGTTCAATTGAAATCTCAAAAATAGTTAGTTCATAATTAATGAATTAAAACCAAGAATCCACAAATCGAATAGACATCAAAAGATAAAAGTAAGATGAGAGAGAGAAGAGAATCATTTGTCAAGAAATCGATGCTCCCCTCTTGCTCTTGCTCTTGATCTTCAATGGTCTCCAAGTTGCTTCAATCTCCAAAACTAATAAGAACTAGGGTTATTTTCTAATCTAAAGGAGTGTTTAATCTAGGCTAAGCTATATAATCTCCCTTTATTTTATGCCTTACATCATGTATTTATAGGTTACAAGTACAATTTTTAGTTTTGGAACAACCCTATCCTATTTGAGTCAAAAGGTGTCAAAATTAATAAAACGCATCCAGTAGCACCAAACCCTTCCCCAAATACTTGACCTTTGGTGTGGGCATTGAGTCTACCCCTAGCGCCCGGCGCTATAAAATACACTAAAAATCGCGCCTTGGCTGGCCCAAATCGACATTTTCTACTTGACGTCCTTTGGAAAAATGGCCATAACTTCTTCGTCCGAACTCCGATTTTGATGATTAAAAATGTTCCGGAAAGAGGAGAAGTAGATCTACAACTTTCATTCTTTGAGTTTTTCGAAATAATATCCGGAGCTATAGTCAAATTGGCTCTGAAGTGACTGTTGTGTAAATGGCAAGCCGAAAACGCGAATCTAGCCACCCCGAACGTCGATCCATGTAACTTTTGTCCCAATTCCTATAAAATAACATAAAACATGCATGAATAGACACAAATACATAAAAACATCCTAAAAGACTTAAGAAGAACAATAAATTAAGCCCGAATGTATCCAATTCATGGGTATAAAACTCACTCATCAGTTAACGCCAAGATCTTTCCCCACGTCCCAATCACGTAAGACGCGTCCGATATCCTGCACAGTTCAACAAGTCAACACCAAAAGCTTGACGGCTTGACCGTCGGGGGATAGCTCCGGTGTGAGAGTCAGTATCGGCGATCACAAGGTTAACAATGGAGGAAAATATATCTAGTGTATTAAGAGAGATAATAGTTTGGTTGAATGTTGTTACCTTTAGATTGTGTGATCGTTGTCCCATATATATTCGGTCTAGTTTTTTGTGCCACCTACCACTACCTGACACAACCTCCCCCCCCCCCCTCCAATACAGTCACCTCAGCCGAAAGTGTTCAGCTCACCCACTACATTCTGCCACTATTTGTCACCGCCGGTCGACTGAGTCTCATCCTCATTAATGTCATGCAAGCGGTGATAGATAACAGTCAACTGTTATCCTTTGTCATGATTACCTGTCAAAGTTGGGAAAAGTTATAATTTATATAATGGACCGACCCAATGACTAAGCCCAATACAATTAAGATGACCCATATGACCTGATCTAACCGGAATTCCCCAATAGAATAATCAAATAATTTGGCCCAACCTATTCGGTCCAAAAGGTAAAATATATCACGGTCCAAGAGAGGAGCCCATTCAGTCTGGCCCCATACGAAAAGTATTATGGCCCAATATTGCCCCCCAGTCTTTTATAACACAGGATGTTTAATGGAAGACTGTAAATAAAATAGGTCAATGATGAAATGAATTGTAATAAGTTAAAAGGAATTAAGAGAAACCTCATCGATGCCCAACTGACTAACACCAGTCATTAGTTCAAATGAATTCAGAAGCCCATACGAGAGAAGCCCAACTCGGTTAGAAACTAGGACCAAAAAAAGACGCTACCTCTCCAACTTCTCCATCATTGTTGTCAATTAAATGCGCCGCCTTCGTGTACCGTGCAACCGTCAGTATAAAAAGTAACTTTCCTCCAAATTGACAACTTTACCTGTCAATTTGAATTTCAGACGCCCTTTCGAGCTCTAGACTTCTTCTCCTCAAATTTCTTTCTCTTCTCTGCAAGTCGTCAACAATGGCAAAATTTCATCGAATACTAACAAATTTTCCCCACTTCGTGTAGCCCCCCTTACCACTGTTGTTCCCCCACATAACCCCACTGAAGCAACTTCGACCTCAAACCCACCACCAGCCACCTCTCCAACCAAGAATCCACCCCCCCCCCAACCTTTAGAATTCTTCAAAGATGGGATGAAATTTCCTCGCGCACATGACACTCCATCCACAATTCTTCAAAATCGAGCTTAGAACATTCAACTCACTACCAAATACCGGATACCCACAGGGTGAGGATCGCAGCATCCCATGAAAGAATGTATCATCGACCTGACGGCTGGACCGCCGTCCCGATAACGTTTCTGGAAAAGGGTGTTAGGTTCCCCCTGCACGCCTTTTTGATTACCCTTCTAGGGTTTGTTGGAGTTGGATTCGTACAACTGGTGCCGAATTCATACATCCACATCCTGGCCTACAAAGCATTCTGTTACAAAATTGGAGTCCCTCCCGCTATTGATTCTTTCTTCACCCTTTTCTCAATCAAGAAATCTGGAGAAAAAGGCTTCAAGATGCTGTGCAAAATAGCCCCTAAACCCAATGCAAAAATTGAGAAACTACCTCTAATGGATACTCCTTCAAGCAACCGAGGGAAGCACAACAGGTGGTTTTTTGTTAATGGTCCTGAAATCTCTCCCCTTCCAAATTGGACTGTTTCTGGTCATGTTTCTGCAGATTTTGGCAACATATCCGAAGAACGTGTGAGAGAAATGGTACGTATCATAGAGAAGATACCTTTGAAGGAATGGAGCTTCGGACTCCTAAGCAAGAAAGCATGGTTGTATGATCACAAATGTAAGCTTTTGAATTACAAGGATGTATAATTTATTTTAATCTTCTTTGGAAATGTTGATTCTAACTCATTGTTTCCTCTCCAGTGTCCTTAATCAAACCGACGTCCATTGATCGAAGGGAGCTAAACAAATTTCATTCGGGTAAACTCTCATCCCCCTCCGATGAAATTCCTTCTGAAGAACTTCTGATTTCTGACACACAAGAGACCGAAATTCCTCCGGAAGAACAAATTACTACAGAAGAGTCCAGCCGACCACGTAGGAAGAAGAGAGCCATTCAGAAACCCCCTCAGACTATTCAAGACTCTCAATCAACTTCTACCGCGAGTCTTGTGAAGCCCCCAAATTCGGGTATCTTCCAACCCGACAGATGGTGCTCCACTGTACTAACATCCATACAATCATTTAATTAAAATACAACAAAATGAAGGTAATTACTATCTTCTTATTACAATCAAAGTATAATCCTTCCCAGGTTCATAAACAGGTTACATCGTTCATTGTTCATAATGTATAATACATACAACTTACTAAACTATTACACAATGCCTAAGCATCCATCTTAGCTTTGCCCTTATCTTTCTTGGCATTCACAGTACGTTCATCTTTAACTGCAGTTATATAATTCACGCAAGAAGTGAGCATGACATTTCGACAAGTTTAATCAAGGATAACAGGAATACCACATTCATGAATTATATAACAATTCCAACATAACTGAACAATAGTTATGAAGTATTATGAATCAATAATACTTTATAAGTTCATAACATCAATTCCCAAAGTATAGAATAGATTAGGAATTCTGAACCGGTCGATAGACCATGAACAGTAAATTTCAGTTTTCATACTTAAAAAGGAGTCCACAGCACTAAGGTCGTTCATCCGTATAACTTATGAGCACTTCTAGGTGATCAGCCTATAGTACTCTATGTTGATCAACACTCATTCATTAAACGTATTTACGTTCAATATTTTTGGCAAACTCGTGTGCCCATCGAATAATCGATGAAAAATACTTTTGTTTGTTCATAGAACAACCTTACCTTCACGTCCGTACCAATTACTTGGCATAGGATAGCGTTAACATTTCTATATAGAATGATATGAATAATAATCAATCTATATCTTACGAATAGTCTAGCCGAGTTAAAATCTGGCATCGACCCTTTCTTTAAAACAAGTCTTGCAATTCAGTTTAACGAATCACATAAAACTTGGCTAACATGGAAGTTAGACAAGCGTTAAGAAAACTTGACTTTCAGCGTCTTCAAATAACATACTCGACTGACCATAGCCTTTACAGAATCTAAATGATATAATCACATAGCACACTGTAATTAGCTATCAAACAACTATTCACATTGTTCCTACAAGCTTCTTTCTCTTCAATGTCTTTGTTAACTTAATATCTTTATTAAAGTCAACAGGACTTATTACCCTTCGTCTCGGTTTATCACTTAACTGACGTTTTATTAACCGGACTCAAACATCGTTGATAAGGTACCAACTTTGTTCATTATACATATCTTGTTAACATGCATTACATTCCTAAGTTTCATACCCTATACCTTAGTATAGGTAATATAGGATTAGTCTTAGTACATTTATTGAGTATATAAACTCAACTCAAGTAGGTCTCTAAACAACTGAAGTTTAAAACCTAACTTGGTCAACTTTTTTCCACTGTCGGTGCTGCGGCGCGACATCCTTTGTATTTTAGTGGTGACATGGCCCAGTTAGCGGTGGTACTCGGCCGAGTCTGAGTCATGGCTATTTCCACCACTTTATATTTGGTTTTGGTGATTGCATACCCAAGTCTGTCACCAGATTAGCCAAACCAGGTTTTGGTTTTCTAACGAAACTCCCGGCTTCCTAATTTGTTCGTTTTACATCCGAATTGACCCATTCGAATTCCTACAAGTCAATAATTACATCCTTTACGTGTTCATATAAGAATTCAACACTTTCAAATCCGTTAGCTCAGAATTCACTATTGAGTTCATTTTATATACATTCGTAAATGTTAATGAGCGTTCAATGCTCGTTTTCTTCGTTCTAAGTCGGAATCCGACGATTTTCGAACCTACAACTCTTAATCACCCTATCTCACGTGTTGACATTGAAAACTAACGTTTTTAAGTCTCACGGCAACTTTTGACTAACATTCCGGAATTTCTACGTTTTCGACGTTTAACGTCTATTTTCGTAGAATTCGCCATAACTTTGTTACTAATGTTCTCTAAGCCAAATCACATGGAATACTCCATGGATTTCATATCTACATCCTAACCAAACAAGATGTATATACTAACGTATTGATCGAGCTCAATTGTTTATCAACAATCGATCTCAACTATCAATATTTTCATGGTTCAAAACTATATTAAACCTTATTGTTTTTGTAATCTCATGACTTATAGAGATTGAATCTATGGTAAGTCATCTTTAAATCCTCATTCAAGACATATACCACCCCTTCATGATTCTCTAAAATGAAAGAAAATCTAAAAGAGATGGAGATGAGAAACAAGAAGTATTATCTCAAGAACTCTTAAGAAATCTTTTGGAAAAATAGAAGTTAAAGCTTCCAAAGTGTATGCTTGCAAGTATAGCACTTTTTCTCTCTCAAATAATCTAGATTGGCAAGTTGAAAAACTCCCAAATGAATCAGCCTAGCTTCTTATTTATAGAAAACTAGAATGGAGGGCATAATTATCAAAGAACCATCACCTCCTTACTATTCATGTGTGGTCACCAAGTAAAACACTTGGTGACCAAGCCTTATACTTGGCTTCCACACCAAGGTGGCCGACCCACCACCCCATGTGACATCCCATGGGTTGCCCCATGGGTTTTACCCATTTGTGACCCACTTTGGTTCAACCCTACTGATTCGGTTTTAATGAATTGGGCTTAACTAAATTAGCATTGGGCCTTGGTCATTCAAATGATTGGATTAATTAGTAATCCAACTCAAATGAATTAGCCATTAAGTCTTAACTTAATTCTATAATACTAATCGTGCCACATACATATAATTCACGTATTATCTCCGTATACTACCCGTACAATAATCGTATTGTACTTCGTATTTACTAGACGTATTATACATAGATACTAAATAGTATCACCTAATGTACAACACTCACATTAACCCTAACGTCATTCCTTCTACGCATATTATTTCCTTCTCGGAAATCAATATACTCAACCATTAGGTTTTAAGTCCGCAGGCGAAAACTGCGTTTGCCATAAATGAAATATTATCAGATATTTCATCTTATCACATTATTCTATCATTACGCGTTTCTCGGAATTTCAAAATAATTCCCCGAACAGAAACGGATGAATAGTGTTTTTACGGAAATTTCTCGGAAAACAATTATTTTCGTCTTGAAAATTCCAAACAATTATTTCTAACACGTAGCCAGAATACTAACCACGTTAGCACATTCTAGGTCATAGAACAAACTTCACATAGCTTACTCACAAAGAAATCAATTAAATTCATTTAATTCACATAATCAAATAAAAATTTAATTGTCATAAAAATCCGATTTTCTCGGGCGTTATAAGTCTGATTGATATGCCTATGGAGGAACGGATGCAAGCTCTTCGAACGAAGTAAAGGAATCTAAGATAGTACCTTTATCTGCTGACGAACTCTGTGTACCTACTTCCGTGGAAATCTTGGCTTCTGAAAACGAAGGTGAGGAACAAACCGAGGCTTCAGCCCTATCTCGCAAAAGGAAACAACCTTCGGGAGATCAGCCGCCACCACCTACAGGACCTACTCCTATTAAACCTCCACCTTCTTCAGATCCACCTATTCAATCTCCTTCTTCAGATCCACCTATTCAATCTCCTCCTCGTGATGAACCTCTTGTGCTTTCTCCAACACGATCACCACCCTCGGCCTTCCAGCGTGGAGCGATGTCTTCTCCTACAGTATGGCCAGAGTTCAACGAAAAATTCCCTTTCCAACTCTTCGACTCATTTGTCAGGGATACTGATGAGCATCGATTCGGCAATAGTTCAATTATGGACTTGATCAAGGAAGGAATGAGCTATCACGCCAAGGTAAATACTTGCTCATCTGTTCACTTGAATTTATATATATATATATATCTCCTGGAGATTAAATGATTATTTCTGAACGTCTGCAGGCCAATGCTGTCTTCGAGCATCTTCTCCCACACTACAAAGAAATCGAAGCCGAAGAAGATGCAGCCCGACAAGAGAATATCATTCTAAAGTCGGTTTTGGCGAAGGAGAGAAGTGATCTCGGTACTGCTCTTTACAACAATGAATGCCTCCAAAAAGACATGAACAAACTGAAAGAGAAAATGGAGGCCACTAAAGCCATTCATCGAGCAGCTGAGGCTAACTATCGAGCTATCACCAGTATTACCGCAGATCTGGTTCATACAAACGTATCCCTCGTTGAAAAGAATGATATACTGGTGAAGACTAACAAGAGTCTGGCATTGCAATTAAACGATCTTGAGGCCAAGGATTTACGAGTTGGGAAGGAGCGGGCCAAAGATCGAGAGAAATTTGAAGCGGAACTTCGGGAACTTCGTGATCTGAGGGATCTAGGTCCTCCCTTGACCGAAGATCTTCGTAAGCAAATTCAAGATGAATACCGGCAATCAGACGAGCTAAATGAGAAGGTGATTCAGATGTTCTCGGATGGTTATTATGAATGCTGAAGGAAAGACAAGGCAAAGCTTGTTTCAGCTAAAGTTGATCCTACCATTCTCGATTCTTCCGAAGACCAAGCAGCAGCCTGAGGATGAATCTCTCTTCTTTTAGCTTATAGGACTTCTGTAAAAGTTTCTATCTCTTTTGTAATTAGTATTATGTTAATGAAATTTTTCGTTATTACTTCTGTGCAATTACTTTTTGTCAATACTTTAATTAATATCACTCAACTTGAAAAATGTACAAGCTCTTTATGAACTTAACTTAAACTGTTAATTAACAATTAAGCAAGTCATATAACGGATAAGACCAAGTTAAGTTACGAAGCAATCTGAACTCAACACTTAGACAAATTTACGTAATAAAGTGAAGGAATACTTATTCATTACCAAAGTGTGAGGTAGATCTGCTTCATAGGAAGTTTTTTTACCATGAAGGGCCTAACAAACCCACAGGATGACATTTGCCTACCACGAAGGGCCTGACAAAGTCTAAAGGATGACATTTTCCTACCACGAAGGGCCTGACAAACTCATAAGGGATGACATTTACCTACCACGAAGGGCCTGACAAACTCATAAGGGATAACATTTGCCTACCACGAAGGGCCTGACAAACTCATAAGGGATGACATTTGCCTACCACGAAGGGCCTGAAAAACTCATAAGGACCACCTGCTAATAAGGCTACCATCGAATGGTCAGCGAGTCCACCCGAACCTCCTTACACCAATCAAGTGAACAGCAACGAAGACAAGACTTGTTAAGAAAAAAGGAACTTTTATTGATGATGACTTAAACATTTATAGACTTCCGGTATAATGACACTGTATCTACTGAAAATATTTCTGAAGCCTGCCAGCATGCCAAGTATTTTTAATTTCTGATCCGTCCAATGCCCTCAACCGATATGTTCCCGGCTTTGGTACTTTGATGACTTCATACGATCCTTCCCAGTTCGGCATCAGCTTTCCCAAGTTCTGAGGCGTAGATGCTTCGACTTCTCTGAGAACAAAATCTCCTACTTCAAATCTGAGAAGCTTTACCCCCTTATTATAATGCTTGGCCACTCTTCGCTGATAAGCTGCCAATCTGATCAAGGCTGTTTCTCTGACTTCTTCAAGTAAATCAAGATTGACCTTCAGCCCCTCTTCATTGTAGATCTCCTTGAATTGACTGACCCAAAGACTTGGAGATCCAATTTCAACTGGGACTAAGGCAGCAGTATTATAGGCCAGTCTAAAAGGTGAATCCCCTGTTGTAGTCCTTGGTGTAGTCCGATAAGCCCATAAAGACGTGAAAGCGACTCCTCGGCCATCTTCCTTAGCTTCATCCGATCTATGCTTGATCCCATTCAAAGAAATGACGTTCATTGGTCACTTCGACTTGTCCTTTCGACTGAGGATGAGATACTGAAGTCTTTCTGTGCTGAACTCCCAACTCCTTCAAAAATGCTTCAAATTTTGATCCCATAAACTAACGTCCGTTGTCCGATATCACCACCTTAGGAATTCCGAAACAAAACACTACCGACTCCTTCATGAATTTCAAGCATTCATGTTCCGTTATTAACCTAAGTGGCTTCACTTCTACCCATTTGGTCATATAGTCGATGGTAACTATAACAAAACTGACTTGACCTTTAGCTTTCGGCAATGGACCCAGTATATCAACCCCCCAGACAGCAAAGGAGATAAGATCGAGTATAGCTCTTCTGGTGGCTGATGTGGGATCGGACTGTTGAGTTGACACTTCTCGCACTTCTTAACATACTCCGTTGCTTCTTTGAAGATGGTAGGCCAATAGTACCCCTGACGAAGTACTTTGTAGGCTAATGACTTAGCAGCCATATGGTCACCACAGATGCCTTCGTGAACTTCTCGGAGAGCATATTCTTCGGATGGAGTCAAACATTTTAGCAATGGAGATGAGAAGGCCCTTCGAAAAAGATCTCCATCTAACAAAACGAAGTTAGCACTCTTATACTTGATTTTCTTGGCCAGCATCTGATCCGAAGGTAAGATGCCATATGCCAGATACTCCAGATATGGAGTCAACCAGTAGTTGGATCGATCAATGCACAGTACCGATTCATGATGGACACTAGGATGTTGTAAAATTTCCAAGTAAACGGATCCATCAAAAATGTTAGCATCCGTAGTGGCCAACTTTGAAAGTGCATCAGCAATGGAATTGTCACTACGCTCTACTCCTAAGAATTCATACGACTTGAAATTAAGAATGCGATCTTTCAGTTCTGCTAAGTACTTGACCATTCTATGACCTCGAGCTTCGTATTCCCCTGAGAGCTATTTGACGACCAACTGAGAATCACTGAAGATGACTATTCTCTGTACTTCAAGACTCTTAGCCAGTCGTAACCCTGCAAGTACCGCTTTATATTCTACCTCATTGTTCGTTGCTCTAAACTCAAATCTGATGGCCTGCTGCACCTTGAATCCCTCTGGACTTATCAAAATGATTCATGTTCCACTGATGGCCAAAGTAGAAGACCCATCTCACACACGAGCTCGCTTCATTGAAGAATCAGAATCGCTTTGTCGGACCCTTGACCTGTCCCAGCTTCATCTGCTTCAGAAAACGAACACTCTACCACAAAATCAGCCAAGGCCTATCCCTTGATGGAAGTTCGGGGATGATATTCAATAAAAAAAATTGAGAGAACTCCATCGTCCATGCAGCTAATCTCCCCGAAACCTCAGGTTTGCCCATAATTTTCTTCAAAGGCTGATCTGTGTATACCACTAACAACATACCCTGGAAATATTGTCTAAGCTTTCGACTAGCAATCATCAAAGCAAAGTCAAATTTTTCAATGTTTGGGTACCTTGTTTCAGCATCCCAAAGGACATGGCTTACGTAGTAAACCGGGTGCTAATTACCCCCAACTTCACTCACCAAAATTGCTCATACTGCCAACGAACTAGCTGCCAAGTACAAATACAGAGGTTCAGCAGGAGCGGGCTTCACCAACAAAGGCGCCTAAGACAAATAGGACTTTATGCTCTGAAAAGCGTCTTCGCATTCCAAAGTCCACTGGAACATCTTCGCATTCTTCGGCCTTTTCAAAGTGTCAAAAAACTACAAACATCTTTCTGTCGACCTGGACATAAATCTCCTCAATGCTGCAATCCTTCAAGTCAGATGTTGGACATCTTTAAATGACTGAGGAGTCTTCATATTCAGAATTGCTTGAATCTTCTCTGGGTTGGCTTCAATTCCTCTCTGACTGACAAGATACCCCAGAAACTTGCCAGCCCCTAATCCAAAGGTGCACTTAGTAGGATCTAGCCTCAAGTTGTGATGATGAACTATCTGAAAGCATTCTTCTAAATCGTCCAAGTGTTTTTGCACCTGCATGCTCTTGACAATCATATCATCGATGTACACCTCCATGTTCTTGCCTAATTGATATCTGAAGACGTAGTTCATCATCCTCT
Organism: Panax ginseng; assembly: GCA_020205605.1. Lineage (NCBI taxonomy): Eukaryota > Viridiplantae > Streptophyta > Magnoliopsida > Apiales > Araliaceae > Panax > Panax ginseng. The sequence continues at coordinate 65,413,429 of CM035136.1, forward strand.
GGTATGTGGCCCCGGCATTAATTAGGCCAAAGGTCATTTTCTTGTAGGCATATACCGAACGATGCATAATGAATGTCGTCTTCGGTATATCCTCTTTACACATGAAAATTTGATAATACCCAGAGAATGCATCCATAAAGCTCAATAAAGCATACCCCGAAGTCGCATCGATGAGCTGGTCGATGTGGGGCAGCGGGTAGAAATCCTTAGGATAAGCTTTGTTCAAATCCATATAGTCGATGCAGACTCGCCATTTCCCATTCTGCTTCTGGACTAGCGCCACATCTTCCATCCACTGCGGGTAGTCGATCTCAAATATGAAGTCCGCAGCCAGCAGCTTTGCAATCTCTTCATCGATGATCCGTTGGCGCTCAGGCGCAAATATCCTCCTCTTCTGTCGAACTGGCTTCTTTGACGGGTCCACTTCCAACCGATGCTCAGCAATCTCCCTGCTCACCCCTGGCATGTCTTGAGGTTCCCACGCAAAGATGTCAGCATAGCAGCGTAGGAGCTCCATGAGGTTCGTCCGGAGAGGTTCCGGCAGACCCGAACCTATTTTTACTGTCTTGTTTGCTTTGCCAGGAATGAGCTCGATTTCTTCTATTTCTCCAGCTGGCATAACTAATGGCTCTAAACTGCTCTCAGTTAAGGGCTCGATCTCTATTGCCATGGTCTATTTCTGTTTCGATACCCCCACTCCCGAAGTGATCACAACATTCCTATAACATCGTCTGGCCAGATCCAGATCTCCTTTCACCTCTCCCACTCCATGAGCCGTAGGAAATTGGATTTTGAAATGAGGGATTGAGGTCACAGCTTGTAAAGCAGTTAAAGTAGGCCTCCCCAAAATAGCATTATAAGCAGAATCTACATGCACAACATAAAATTTGCAAGTTATTTCTACCTGTTGGGGAGCCATTTCGAAGATAACCGGCAGCTCAATAGTTCCAGCCACCTTGACTGGATTGTTGCTGAAGCCGTACAAAGGAGCCTCCTGCCCGATTTCAATCTTACGCCCATCCGGATGCATCCTCTGATAAGCGTGGGCATACAGAATATCCACAGAAGACCCATTATTGATCATCATTCGCTTCATGTCCACCGAACCCACTTGTACAGTCACCACCAACGATCCCTCATGCGGTTCGATGGTTTTCGAAGGGTAATCCTCATCAGTAAAAGAGATTACCATACCTGGATAAGGTCTGTCAATCTTCGGGAGAGTACCCACCACCGACATGACCGAATCCAGATAACTTCGGCGCTTCTTTCCAACAAGCTTGCCAGAAGTGCCCCCGGTGATGACATCTACCACATGCCTTGCAGTATCCGAGGGCCCAGGCAACGCTATTGAATCGGTGCCGAGTTGCTGAATAGGCTCTCTATCCCTCTGATGGGCTTGTTGAGTCATTCTTACAGCCACATACTGAACTAAGGCTCCACCTTGAACCTTCCTCTCGATAAAATCTTTCAGACTAGCACAGTCATTTGTATCGTGATCCGAAGCTAAGTGATAGTCACAATATTTATGAGAATTACCTTTTTCAGGCTTAATGTTATCTCGAGGTGGTTCAAAGATAGGTTGATTTTTGATTTGATCCAGGATGACAACCCTATCAGTATTGAGTGTAGTGTACGTCCTATTAACTTTTTGGGCTGGAGAGACGAACGACCTCCCCCTGTCTCCATTTGTTACTGTACTTCTTCACCCCCCATCATAGCGATCTTTATTTCCTTCACTCTTCTTCTGGTCCCCGTCTATTCTGTCCCGATCTGTCTCCTTAAGCCGATCTAAAGAAGGACGTTTGAGACTATTCATGGCCTCCTCTACCACAATATAGCCTTCTACTTTATCGAAGGCTTCAGCGAGACTCTTTGGGTGGTGAAACATCAACTTCTTCACCAACTTTTCTGATTTGACCAGGTCTAATCCATTCTGAAAGAATCCAACGGCTTGTAGATCGTTCAGGTCTGTCACTTGGCCGACTGCTTCACGAAACCGCTTTACATATTGGCCCAAAGACTCATTGGAATACTGTCAAACCTGAGCCAATGAGCCGGTTGGTTTTCCCCTCCTCTTGTTGCTCCCAAAGCAAGAATGGAACTTACTGCATAAATCCGCCCATGACGAGACTGAGTCCGAAGGCAAAGTCCCTATCCACTGCCTGGCATCCTTTCGGAGCGTGGTGACAAAGGTATGACATTTAGCAGTATCGCTAAAGTCATAATAATCCATCAGTCGGCCGAACGCCTGACTGTGATCATAAGGATCCCCCAATCCATCATAGCTTTCCATGTGGGGCAACTTCTTAGTGGGGTCAGCTTTCTCTTTAAGAATCTCTGCGGAAAAAAGAGATGCCTTCTTTCCCGAAGTATCCTTTGATTGTTGGACTTCGGCAAGCTGCTTCAGAAGTTCCTTTAGTTCTTTCACCAGATACTCCACTCCTTCTGGTTGAGATGATGTTTTTTTCCTGGTGACTCTTTCTTCCTCTAAGTAGACCGGGCTTTAACAATGGAACCCCCAACCTTCACGATGGAACACACTAAATATATTTTTCTTTGCATTAAATTCTGTTGGGCCATAATACTTTTCGTATGGGGCCAGACTGAATGGGCTCCTCCCTTGGACCGTGATATATTTTACCTTTTGGACCGAATAGGTTGGGCCAAATTATTTGATTATTCTATTGGGGCATTCCGGTTGGATTAGGTCATATGGGTCATCTTAATTGTATTGGGCTTAGTCATTGGGTCGGTTCATTATATAAATTATAACTTATCCCAACTTTGACCGGTAATCATGATAAAGGATAACAGTTGACTATTATCTGTCATCATCAGAAAAGCCCCGTGAAGGTTGGGTATTCCATTGTTAAAGCCCGGTCTACTCTGAGAAAGAAAGAGTCACCGAAAAAAGAAGCATCATCTCAACCAGAAGGAGTGGAGTATCTGGTGAAAGAACTAAAGGAACTTCGGAAGCAGCTTGTCGAAGTCCAACAATCAAAGGATACTTCGGGAAAGAAGGCATCTCCTTTTTCCGCGGACATTCTTAAAGAGAAAGCTGACCCCACTAAGAAGTTTCCCCACATGGAAAGCTATGATGCATTGGGGGATCCTTATGACTTTAGCGATGCTGCTAAATGTCATACCTTTGTCACCACGCTCCGAAAGGATGCCAGGCAGTGGATGGGGACTTTGTCTTCGGACTCAGTCTCGTCATGGGAGGATTTATGCAGTAAGTTCCATGCTCGCTTTGGGAGCAACAAGAGGAGGGGGAAAACCAACCGGCTCATTGGCTCAAGTTCGACAGTATTCGAATGAGTCTTTGGGACAATATGTAAAGCGGTTCCGTGAAGCAGTCGACCAAGTGATAGACCTGAATGATTTACAAGCCGTTGGATTGTTTCAGAATGGATTAGACCTGGTCAAATCAGAAAAGTTGGTGAAGAAGTTGATGTTTCACCACCCGAAGAGTCTCGCTGAAGCCTTCGATAAAGTAGAAGGCTATATTGTGGAAGAGGAGGCCATGAATAGTCTCAAACGTCCTTCTTCAGATCGGCTTAAGGAAACAAATCGGGACAGAACAGACGGGGACCAGAAGAAGAGTGAAGGAAATAAAGACCGCTATGATGGTGGGTCGAAGAAGTACAATAACAATTGGAGACAGGGGGGAGGTCGTTCGTCCGCTCCAGCCAAAAAGTTAATAGGACGTACACTACACTCAATACTGATAAGCCTGTCATCCTGGATCAAATCAATAATCAACCTATCTTCAAACCACCTCGAGATAACATTAAGCCCGGAAAAGGTAATTCTCGTAAATATTGTGACTATCACTTAGCTTCGGGTCACGATACAAATGACTGTGCTAGGCTGAAAGATTTTATCGAGAGGAAGGTTCAAGGTGGAGCCTTAGTTCAGTATGTGGCTGCAAGAACGACTCAACAAGCCCAGCAGAGGGATAGAGAGCACTGCTCAGCAAATTTCAAATGGGCTTCAAAGAAGTTGCCATACCTGACACCCTGCAAGGCATATGGTAGATGTCATCACCGGGGACACTTCTGGCAAGCTTGTTGGAAAGAAGCGCCGAAGTTATCTGGATTCGGTCGTGTCGGTGGAGGGTACTCTCCAGAAGATTGGCAGACCTTATTCGGGTATAGTAATCTCCTTTACTGATGAGGATTACCATTCGGAAACCATCGAACCGTATGAGGGATCGTTGGTGGTGACTGCACAAGTGGGTTCGGTGGACATGAAGCGAATGATGATCGATAATGGGTCTTCTGTGGATATTCTGTATGCCCACGCTTATCAGAGGATGCATCTGGATGGGCAGAAGATGGAAATCGGGCAGGAGGCTCCTTTGTACGGCTTGATAAGTGGATTTTTTATACAATTATCCGGTATCTTTTACTTGAATTAGTTACTTATATTCACGTGTCTTAGTTACTTTTCATGCATTATGTGTTCATTTTGTAGGTTATACGTTTGGGAGCGGTGTGAGCGATTATTGGTAAGGAAAAGCAAAGAAAAGGCAATCCGGACATCATTTGGGCTTTCATGTTACTTCATGTTCTTGGCTTGAAACTTGGACTACATTGTAGAGCGTCTTCGTAGCTTTCCAGAACATCTTGAATCGTTCTAATCGGAGTTCGGATGCAAGAGTTATGATCGTTGTACCAACGGACGTCAAACTTCGCTGTTTTGGTTAGCCATTTTCATAGCAGTCCCTTCCAGCTCAATTTCATCCTTCATCCGTGCATTATTTCTCAGTACTCAAAGAATGAAAGTTGTAGAGCTTGTCGATATCTTCGATTTGATAGGTGGCAGGCCCCGTAAATCGTCCCGGATCAAAAGTTATGGCCATTTTACCAGAGCACACTGCAGCAGAAAATCACCACGCGCATGGCGCAGGTGAACTTACGCTGCGCGACTTGCTTACAAAGAGCAAAAAAGCACGATTTTCAGCTTTTGCGCGGCCACGCCCAACTTAGGCCAATTCTTACGCGGTCGCGCGACTTCGGGTGTGGACCAAAGTTGACTTTTCATTAAACAGTGCAATATAAGCGTAACGGAGAGAGGGATTCAATTAGGGCTTATATATTAGACATATTTTCATCATATAAAGAGATTCCACCCCTTGGGGGCTGAAGCTATTGTCTTCTTCTCTCTTTAATTTCAATAATAGAATAGAGTAGATTAGTGTAGGTATTTTCTAGAGTTGATTGGATTGGAGACTTGAAGCAATTGGAAATCATTAGAGATTCAACCTTGGCTCAAGAAAACAGATTTGCACTACAATTCTCTATCCTTATCCTCTCTTTGATTGCTTCTTGTATCTCATGATGTGTCTTCAATATGTGGATAATAGCATTAATTCAATTATGACTTAACTTCTATTCTGAGATTGCAATGGATTCTATGGATTAGTTATTTCTGATATGTTTCATTGTTAGCCTTATTGATTTCTATGGATTTGTCTATTAAGATTCATGCTTAATTGCTTAGTTGATTGGCCATCAATTACTGTGATAACCCATATGAACTTGAAATACGAAGTATAGGTTTAGATCTGATCTTGATAGCTTGTGATTGTATATTCTACGTTATGATGGGATGTATGATTTGTGCTTAGGATAGACATATACCGAAGCACCACTCGTAGTCAATTGAGAATTTGGGCTTAAACCCTAATTATTTGTAAATCACATAGACATATAGTGGTTTAGGTAATGTGGGTGTTCATGTGTATTCTATCAATTGTGGATTATATGTGATATGGGTATGGTGCATTGAAAGATGGTTATACTTTACTTTAGTGTTCTCGACTAACAAACCGGTACAATTAGTTTGGCTTAACATGAAATATATGGATTTGAATGAGTCAATAGATGAAAATGTAATCTCAGGTCTTTATTATCTAGTCTCACTCTAGGAATAGTTAGGTTTACTTAATTTCGTAGTTTAAATACAAAATATAATATCATTTGTTTAAATAAGACTAAGATGGTTATGGGTTAATGCTTGGTAAACTTTGTTAGTTAATTCTCCGTGGGAACGATACTTTACTTACTCTTTATTACTTGTTGACCACGTATACTTGCGTGTTGTGCGTAACTAGAAATTACCCAACAAGTTTTTGGCGCCGTTGCCGGGGAATTATTTTAATAATTTTTGCCAACATTAATTTTAATCAAATTGGTCTTAATTTAAACATTTTTTTATTATTATTTTATTTTAATTAGCTTCTTATATTTCTCTTTTTTCAGGTATCATGGGGGACTTTGCTTATCAATGGCCTTGTGCGAACATGCCTCTACCAAAGGACATAAGAACTGAGGGACTCAATGTATTTTCAGTTACATGTGAATATTGTGCTGGCGAGCATCCGAGTTATTAGTGCAACATCAGTGTTAGACAAGTACAGTTTGGGGGTGATTACTCCAACAACCATGTTAATACCAATTATCATCAAGGTTGGGGGTATCACCCAGATTCTGAATGGAATTGTAACTATCAAGACCAAGACTGCATTCCAAGTCCAACATATCCACCGGACTTCTCATATCCACCTCCAATGCAACAAGAAGAAATTTCAGAGTTGAAGGAATTCATGTCAAGGATTATAGCAGAAAAGGAAGAGATGATAATGAGTCAGGAGTTATCAACCCAAAATCTTAATCGACAGATGGAACAACTCATTAACTCTTCAATAAATGGCCCTCAACACAGGAATTTCGAAACTAAACAAGAAAATTCAAGGTTGGAGGAATTGTGGTTCAAATTTGTAGCATCAACTGAGGAGAGTATGATTGAGCAAGAAAAGTCAATTCGAAATCTTCAGACTCAGATGGATCAAATGTTCAAAGCCTTGAATAATCGCCCTCCAAACAATTGGTGCTATGACATGGACGATGAAACTGATGGAGAGCCAGAAGTGTGCATGCCACGGAATGAACTGAAAGGAGTGGACATAGAGGAGACAACTGGGGGTATGGAAAATGAAAAACATGAGCTGACTTGTATAATACCCCAAGTGCCTTCTCAGTTAGAGTTGAAAAATTCAGTGAAATTTGCACACCCATGTCCCCTTGGTAGTCATATCCAAAGCAAGAATTTTTGCAATTATGAGGCCTCTTACAAACCGTGGTGGGCTGAAGAAGAGATAATAGAAGAAGTAAAGCATGTTGTATCTTTCATGCCTCAATGCAAAAATCCATTCACAGATACAACGGGAGAAGCACCTGGAGATGCGATAGAAATGGAGACATCATGTACAGGAAATATGCTAGGTGACTTCAATCCGAAGACTCTCATGATGGGGAACCTACCAAAGCACATAGGGGTTCTAATGGATGGAGGGTTCTTATCTTATCATAGAGGAATCGGATAGCGGTGTCAAGAAAAGAGTCCAGCTAACGGACTATAAACCGAGCGCTCGATGGGAGGCACCCCATCCAATCTTTCTCCCTCCTTGTTTAATTCTTATTTACATTGCCATATTTAGTAGATGTTAGATAGTGGTAAATCTTAATAATAGCTTTATTGTTTCTCCCCTCAGGTTAAATCCAATTGCTATAAGTATTCAGGATCAAACAGAAGTCAAACCAAACTGAAGCAAAACCAGAGTTACGTAAGCACGCATGGCCAAGGCTGTTGAAGAGGTTGAGGACGCAAGCTACCATGAGAGTACCGGTGGGACAGACTTTGCACACTGCAAGTTGGGCGCCCGCGAGAGGATTGCATAGGAGGAGCGCGCGGCCGCGCGCGAGCTGATTGATGTTGAGCTATTTATTTTAATTTCAAATCTCAAGCATTCGGACAGTTAGAAGCCCACACTCAGTCTCCAACTATAGAATATCTCAAACTTAGCCATCGCCTGATACACCATCGGATCATGAGGAGGCGAACGGAGATGACATTTCCACTTAGGGGAGTATTCTTTCACTTTTAATTACAATGAGGGCATTGTTTATTTTTAAGTTTGGGGGTATTGGATCGTAGTGAGTAGTTATTGCATATAGTCTGCTTATAATGCCATTCTGGGGAGGCCTACTTTTACTGCTTTACAAGCTGTGACCTCGATCCCTCATTTCAAAATCAAATTTCCTACGGCTCATGGAGTGGGAGAGGTGAAAGGAGATCTGGATCCGCCGCATTTATGTTATAGAATCTTGTGATCACTTCGGGAGTGGGGGTATCGAAGCAGAAATAGACCATGGCGATAGAGATCGAGCCCTTCACTGAGAGCAGTTCAGATCCATTAGTTATGCCAGCTGGAGAAACAGAAGAAATCGAGCTCATTCCTGGAAAAGCAAACAAGACAGTAAAAATAGGTCCGGGTCTGCCGGAACTTCTCCGGACGAACCTCATGGAGCTCCTACTCTGCTATACTGACATCTTTGCATGGGAACCTCAAGACATACCAGGGGTGAGCAGGGAGATTGCTGAGTATCGGTTGGAAGTGGACCCATCAAAGAAGCCAGTTCGACAGAAGAGGAGGATATTTGCGCCTGAGCGCCAACGGATCATCGATGAAGAGATTGCAAAGTTGCTGGCTGCGGACTTCATCTTTGAGATCGACTACCCGCAGTGGATGGCAAATGTGGTGCTGGTCCAGAAGCAGAATGGGAAATGGCGAGTCTGCATCGACTATACGGATCTGAACAAAGCTTGTCCTAAGGATTTCTACCCGCTGCCCCACATCGACCAACTCATCGATGCGACTTTGGGGTATGCTTTATTGAGCTTCATGGATGCATTCTCTGGGTATCATCAAATTTCCATGTGTAAAGAAGATATACCGAAGACGGAGTTCATTACGCATCGTTCGGTATATGCCTATAAGAAAATGACCTTTGGCCTAATCAATGCCGAGGCCACATACTAGAGGATGATGAACTACGTCTTCAGATATCAATTGGGTAAGAACATGGAGGTGTACATCGATGATATGATTGTCAAGAGCATGCTGGTGCAGAAACACTTGGACGATTTAGAAGAATGCTTTCTGACAATTCGTCATCATAACTTAAGGCTGAATCCTACTAAGTGCACCTTCGAATTAGGGGCTGGCAAGTTTCTGGGGTATCTTGTTAGTAAAAGAGGAATTGAAGCCAACCAAGAGAAGATTTAAGAAATTCTGAATATGAAGACTCCTTAGTCATTTAAAGATGTCCAACGTCTGACTGGAAGGATTGCAACATTGAGGAGATTTATGTCCAGGTCGGCAGAAAGATGTTTGCCATTTTTTGACACTTTGAAAGGGCCGAAGAATGCGAATACGTTCCAGTGGACTTCGGAATGCGAAGACGTTTTTCAGAGCATAAAGTCCTATTTGTCTTCGACGCATTTGTTGGTGAAGCCCGCTCCTACTGAACCTCCGTATTTGTACTTGGCAGCTAGTTCGTTGGTAGTAGGAGCAGTTTTGGTGCGTGAAGTTGGGGGTAAATAGCACCCGGTTTACTACGTAAACCATGTCCTTCGGGATGCTGAAACAAGGTACCCAAACATTGAAAAATTTGCCTTTGCTTTGATGATTGCTAGTCGAAAGCTTAGACAATATTTCCAAGCTAGGTTGTTAGTGGTATACACAGATCAACCTTTGAAGAAAATTATGGGCAAACCTGAGGTTTCTGGGAGATTAACTGCATGGACGATGGAGTTGTCTCAATTTTTTATTGAATATCATCCCCGAACTGCCATCAAGGGACAGGCCTTGGCTGATTTTGTGGTATGAGTGTTCATTTTCTGAAGCAGATGAAGCTGGGATAGAAGTTGAAGGGTCTGACATAGCAGTTACAGTTTTTCAATAGAAGCAGAGCTCATGGACGCTGTATGCAGATGGGTCTTCTACTTTGGAACATCAGTGGAGAAGGGATCATTTTGACAAGTCCAGAGGGATTCAAGGTGCAGCAGGCCATCAGATTTGAGTTCAAAGCAACGAACAACGAGGTAGAATATGAAGCAGTACTTGCAGGGTTACGACTGGCTAAGAGTCTTGAAGTGCAGAGAATAGTCATCTTCAGTGATTCTCAGTTGGTCGTCAAACAGCTCTCAAGGGAATACGAAGCCCGAGGTCATAGAATGGTCAAGTACTTGGCATAACTGAAAGATCGGCTTCAGTATTTCCAGTCGTGTGAATTCTTAGGAGTAGAGCGTAGTGACAATTCCATTGCTGATGCACTTTCAAAGTTGGCCACTACGAATGCTAACATTTTTGATGGATCCGTTTACTTGGAAATTTTACAACATCCTAGTGTCCATCATGAATTGGTACTGTGCATTGATCGATCCAACTGCTGGTTGACTCCATATCTGGAGTATCTGGCAGATGGCGTCTTACCTTCGGATCAGATGCTAGCCAAGAAAATCAAGTATAAGAGTGCTAACTTCGTTTTGATAGATGGATATCTTTTTCGAAGGGCCTTCTCATCACCATTACTAAAATGTTTGACTCCGTCCGACGCTGAATATGCTTCCGAGAAGTTGACGAAGGCATCTATGGCAACCATATGGTTGCTAAGTCATTAGCCTACAAAGTACTTCGTCAGGGGTACTATTGGCCTACCGTCTTCAAAGAAGCAACGGAGTATGTCAAGAAGTGTGAAAAGTGTCAACTCAACAGTCCGATCCCACATCAGCCACCAAAAGAGCTATACTAGATCTTATCTCCTATACCCTTTGCTATCTGGGGGGTTGATATACTGGATCCATTGCCGAAAGCTAAAGGTCAAGTCAGTTTTGTTATAGTTGTCATCGACTATATGACCAAATGGGTAGAAGTGAAGCCACTTAGGTTAATAATGAAATAGGAATGCTTAAAATTCATGAAGGAGTCGGTAGTGTTTCGTTTCAAAATTCCTAAGGTTGTGATATCGGACAACGGACATCAGTTTGTGGGATCAAAATTTGAAGCATTTTTGAAGGAATTGGGAGTTCAGCACAGAAAGACTTCAGTAGCTCATCCTCAGTCGAATGGGCAAGTCGGTGACCAATAGAACGCTGCTGAATGGGATCAAGCGTGGACTGGATGAAGCTAAGGGAAGATGGCCAGAGGAGCTGCTCAGCGTGCTATGGGCTTATCGGACTACACCAAGGACTACAACAAGGGATTCACCTTTTAGACTGGCATATGGTACTGATGCCTTAGTCCCAGTTGAAATTGGATCTCCAAGTCTTCGGGTCAGCCAATTCAAGGAGATCTACAATGAAGAAGGGCTGAAGGTCAATCTTGATTTGCTTGAAGAAGTCAGAGAAACGGCCTTGATCAGATTGGCAGCTTATCAGCGAAGAGTGGCTAAGCATTATAATAAGGGGGTAAAACTTCGCAGATTTGAAGTGGGAGATTTTGTTCTCAGAGAAGTCGAAGCATCTACGCCTCAGAACTTGGGAAAGCTGATGCCGAACTAGGAAGGACCGTATGAAGTCATCGAAGTACCGAAGTCGGGAACATATCGGTTGAGGGCATTGGACGGTTCAGAAATTAAAAATACTTGGCATGCTGGCAGGCTTCGAAAATATTTTCAGTAGATACAGTGTCATTATACCGGAAGTCTGTAAATGTTTAAGTCATCATCAATAAAGTTCCTTTTTTCTCAACAAGTCTTGTCTTTGTTGCTGTTCACTTCATTGGTGTAAGGAGGTTCGGGTGGACTCGCTGACCATTCGATGGTAGCCTTATTGGCAGGTGGTCCTTATGAGTTTGTCAGGCCCTTCGTGGTAGGCAAATGTCATCCCTTATGAGTATGTCAGGCCCTTCGTGGTAGGCAAATGCCATCCTTTAGACTTTGTCAGGCCCTTCGTAGTAGGCAAATGTCATCCTGTGGGTTTGTTAGGCCCTTCATGGTAAACAAATTCCCTATGAAGCAGATCTACCTCACACTTCGGTAACGAATAAGTATTCATTTACTTTATTACCTAAATTTGTCTAAGTGTTGAGTTTGGATTTGTAACAATCCAGATTTTTAATTAAAAATTTAAATATTTATTTGAATTATATAAATATTTAATGGATGTGTTTATCGTTGAATAAGTATTTGTTTAATTGATTTGATGTGATTTGATTATTTATTTGTTTAATAAATAATTAATGAGTTAAGAAAAGTAATTATTTTGAAATAGTAATCTAATTTAATTTAATAATTAAGTTAGAGAGTTTATAATGATTAAATAAATTATTATATTATGTAATGAATTGTTATTAGAATTAATTAATTAAGTATGAAAACTTAATTAAAAGAAGTGTAACAAATAACTATATTATAATTAGTTATTAAAATAAATTAAATTAGTTTTGATTTGGTTTTACCCAAACAATACTTAAGGATATAAATTCCTTAATTTTAACTGGTTTGCCAAACAAAGCCCTATGGCTTTTGGATTTTTGAAATTTAAATTATTTACAAAATAAAATAAATAAATATAATATAATATATTTAATCTATACGTTATCTTCTGTAACTGATATAATAAGTAGGCTTATTATTGCCATATCAGTTTTTATTTTGACGTATACTTTTATCAGTTATTGGTTTACGCTAGCTTAGTCTAAGACTGAACCTAAGAAAGAAAAGAAAAGAAATTTGAGAGAGAAAAGGCTGTGATTTTCAAAGTAAGTTCTGACTTCTTATAGCTATTATCAGTGATTAACAAATAGTTTCAAAGCAACAAAAGGTATGTTTTATAATCTTAACATATATGTGTTATACTATAATTCCTTAGTCTCGATGTTCTTGAAATTCACTGCGTTTGTGGTATAATTTCTGTAATTGTTGTTATACAATTTAATTATAGTGATGGTATGTGATTATGAGGATTATAACTAGTGTTAGATGAAGAATTGTATGATAAATTACGTTTACAAGAAGGAAATAGTTTTTACATTGAATATATATGTATGAACGTATGTTTTGCATGATAACAAAAATTAGTAGGTGATTGTATGCTATTTATGAAATTGAACGTCATGTATGTTAATTGGGTATGAATTTCAGAGAATCGTACTTTAAAGTAATCAAGTTTGGGTTATTATTGATATTACAGTGTTAAACAACGTTAACAATGGAGTTTTTCTTAAAACAGTGTTTTCAAAGAATTATGTTTTCTAATGTAGTTGTTTAATTGTTGGTAATTGTTATATGGATGATTGTTAACGTTTATGTGTAGTTTACGATGAAGTTATGCATGTTAATTCGTGTTAGAAATTATGTTATAGACAGAAATTTAGTTGTTCTATTCTTCGTGGGTCTGCGTTACAGAAGTTTGGCCAGCCTAGCGCCAAAAATGGAGCCCAGCCATTGAAGTTCGCACCCAAATGACTGAAATTACACCCAGTGCCAATCTCATACTGCAACTTTCCACCGTTTAGCCTAGTTCTCACGCCGCGGCGCGGGGACAGAAGTTTGAGTCAGACAGTTTTGGCCTCCTGTAGTAAAATGGCCATAACGTTCTCATACGAACTCCGATTGAGGTGATTCAAGATGATCCGGAATGAGGACAAGTAGACCTACAACTTTTGTTCTTTAAGTGTTTCAATTTTAGGTCTGTAACAGTAGTCAAGACGGTCATCTTTAGGACTATTATGTTTTCGGGGGCAATCGGAGGGCGTCGGGCATACACATATGCATGTGTAGTGCTCCTGACCATAAAAGATGATGTCCTAAGTTATAAAACATGAATGTTAGTAAATATAATGATGCTTAACATTAATAAATGATGTATTAGATAAGTTATAGAAGCATAGTAAGCCTACACAAGAGAGGCAAATCGAGCGTGTGATGATTGAACGTCGAAACGTCGTGCCAAGTGTTAATGAACTTAAAAAGTATTTCAATTCAATTGAAATGAATATTATAGGATATGAAATGGGATTAATATAAAACCAATAAGTAGTCCTAGCAAGACTTAAGCACTTGAATGAACTTCGATTATGAAATATAGTGAGATATAAGTTGAAAGTTAACACAATCTAATTGAACATTGTGTGCTAATTAATAGGAAAGATTATGAGATGTGGAGTAGAGTTTACATTACAATTACTATGTGTTGTTATGTGACTAATAGTGGATGTGAATGATTATATAATTGTGTAGGGCACGTGAAGTGCAGATAACTGTAAGTTGTTAAACTGTTATTGGTAAACAACGATCAAAGCAAGTCTTTCGGTTCCTATTTGTTACATGGACTTGATGATCTGTTTTAAATTGCATGATATGTTATACATGTTGAAATCATGAAATGTTAAAGTCAATTTATGACTGCATTGTTTTGGTTAAGTAATGATGATTGAGTAAGGAACTCAATCTTTATATTTGCTATGTGAATTAAAAGCATGTATGCCATGTTACTTTAATGAGATGTATATCGAGCATGTTATTATATGCTATGTGATGCATGAAAACTGTTAGACTTTGCTAGGCTGTCGAGCTCATTCTTTCAAATAACCACTTTTGCAGGTCAAGATTTTAAGGTAAAGATATGTGCTAAGTGAGTTATAGAGATCTATATTCACGAAGATTACTTATGTTTTATGAGAAATGTATTTCATATTTTGAACATAACATGTTGTTGAATTGTAAGTTGAGCTATCCAATGTATATGAATATTTAGTTATGATGTAAGACTTTGTATAGTCATTTTGTTGTAACGATTCATGATATAAGATTGAATCAAAGAGATGTAATGTAAAGGTTGCGATTCAGCAAAGAAAGAAGGAAATGTATAAACGCTTTTAAATATTCCATAAATTTAGTGTTTTTAATATAGAATAATGATGTAAAATTAGAGATTTAATGTATGGTTAACGACCGAAGTTGAGATTTAAATGGTATGAATTTTGGGGTCGTTACAGGATTGCTTCGTAACTTAACTTGGTCTTATCCGTTATATGACTTGCTTAATTGTTAATTAACAGTTTAAGTTAAGTTCATAAAGAGCTTGTACATTTTTCAAGTTGAGTGATATTAATTAAAGTATTGACAAAAAGTAATTGCACAGGAGTAATAAGGAAAAATTTTATTAACATAATACTAATTATAAAAGAGATAGAAACTTTTACAGAAGTCCTATAAGCTAAAAGAAGAGAGATTCATCCTCAAGCTGCTGCTTCGTCTTCGGAAGAATTGAGAATGGTAGGATCAGCTTTAGCTGAAACAAGCTTTGCCTTGTCTTTCCTTCGGCATTCATAATAACCATCCGAGAACATCTGAACCACCTTCTCATTCAGCTCGTCTGATTTCCGATACTCATCTTGAATTTGCTTACGAAGATCTTCGGTCAAGGGAGGACCTAGATCCCTCAGATCACGAAGTTCCCGAAGTTTTGCTTCAAATTTCTCTCGATCTTTGGCCCGCTCCTTCCCAACTCGTAAATCCTTGGCCTCAAGATCATTTACTTGCAACGCCAAACTCTTGTTAGTCTTCACCAGTATATCATTCTTTTCAACGAGGGATACATTTGTATGAACCAGATCTGCGTTCATGCTGGTGATAGCTCGATGGTTAGCCTCAGCTGCTCGATGAATAGCTTCGGCGACCTCCGTTTTCTCTTTCAGTTTGTTCATGTCTTTTTGGAGGCATTCATTGTTGTAAAGAGCAGTACCGAGATCACTTCTCTCCTTCACCAAAGCCGACTTCAGAATGATATTCTCTTGTCGGGCTGCATCTTCTTCGGCTTCGATTTCTTTGTAGCGTGGGAGAAGACGCCCGAAGATAGCATTGGCCTGCAGACGTTCAGAAATAATCAGTTAATCTCCAGGATATATATATATATATATATATAAATTCGAGTGAACAGATGAACAAGTATTTACCTTGGCGTGATAGCTCATTCCTTCCTTGATCAAGTCCATAATTGAACTGTTGCCGAATCGATGTTCATCGGTATCCCTGACAAATGAGTCGAAGAGTTGGAAGGGAAGTTTCCGTTGAACTCTGGCCATACTGTAGGCGAAGACATCACTTCACGCTGGAAGGCCGAGGGTGGTGATCATGTTGGAGAAAGCACGAGAGGTTCATCACGAGGAGGAGATTGAATAGGTGGATCTGAAGAAGAAGATTGAATAGGTGGATCTGAAGAAGGTAGAGGTTAAACAGGAGTAGGTCATGTAGGTGGTGGTGGCTGATCTCCCGAAGGTTGTTTCCTTTTGCGAGATAGGGCTGAAGCCTCGGTTTGTTCCTCACCTTCATTTTCAGAAGCCAAGATTTCCACGGAAGTAGGTACCCGGAGTTCGTCAGCAGATAAAGGTACTATCTTAGATTTCCTCTTCTTCGTTCGAAGAGCTTTCATCCGTTCCTCCATAGGCATATCAATCAGACTCGCGGTAGAAGTTGATTGAGAGTCTTGAATAGTCTGAGGGGGTTTCTGAATGGCTCTCTTCTTCCTACATGGTTGGCTGGATTCTTCTGTAGTAATTGGTTCTTCCGGAGGAATTTTGGTCTCTTGTGTGTCTGAAATCGGAAGTTCTTCAGAATGAATTTCATCGGAGGGGGATGAGGGTTTACCCGAAAGAAATTTGTTTAGCTCCCTTCGATCAATGGACGTCGGTTCGATTAAGGACACTACAGAGGAAACAATGGGTTAGAATCAACATTTCCAAAGAAGATTAAAATAAATTATACATCCTTGTAATTCAAAAGCTTACATTTGTGTGCATACAACCATGCTTGCTTGCTTAGGAGTCCGAAGCTCCATTCCTTCAAAGGTATCTTCTCTATAATACGTACCATTTCTCTCACACGTTCTTCGGATATGTCGCCAAAATCTGCAGAAACATGACCTGAAACAGTCCAATTTGGAAGGGAAGAGATTTCGGGACCATTAACAAAAAACCACCTGTTGTGCCACCCTCGGTAGCTTGAAGGAGTATCCATTAGAGGTCGTTTCTCAATTTTGGCATTGGGTTTAGGGGCTATTTTGCTCAGCATCTTGAAGCCTTTTTCTTGAGATTTCCCGATTGAGAAAAGGGTGAAGAAAGAATCAATAGCGGGAGGGACTCCAATTTCGTTACACAATGCTATGTAGGCCAGAATGTGGATGTATGAATTCGGCACCAGTTGTGCGAATCCAACTCCAACAAACCCTAGAAGGGTAATCAAAAAGGCGTTAGGGAAACCTAACACCTTTTCCGAAAAGCGTTATCGGAATGGCCATCCCACCGTCCAGTCGATGGTACATTCTTTCATGGGATGCTGCGATCCTCACCCTGTGGGTATCCGGTATTTGGTAGTGAGTTCGAATGTTACGAAGCTCGATTTCAGTAACGGTGGATGGAGTGTTGGCATGAGGAAATTTTGTCCCATCCTTGAAGAATTCTGAAGGTTGGGGGGTGGATTCTTGGTTAAAGAGGTGGCTGGTGGTGGGTTTGAGGTCGAAGTTGCTTCAGTGGGGTTATGTGGGGGAACAACAGTGGTAAGGGGGGCTACACGAAGTGGGGAAAATTTGTTAGTATTCGATGAGGCTGTTGCCATTATTTACGACTTGCAGAGAAGAGAAAGAAATTTGAGGAGAAGAAGTCTAGAGCTAGAAAGGGCGTCTGAAATTCAAATTAACAGGTAAAGTTGTCAATTTGGAGGAAAGTTACTTTTTATACTGACGGTTGCACGGTACACGAAGGCGGCGCATTTAATTGACAGCAATGATGGAGAAGTTGGAGAGGTAGCATCTGTTTTTGGTTCTAGTTGCTAATCGAGTTGGGCTTCTCTCGTATGGGCTTCTGAATTCATTTGAACTAATGGCTGGTGTTAGTCAGTTGGGCATCAATGAGGTTTCTCTTAATTCCTTTTAACTTATTACAATTCATTTCATCATGGACCTATTTTATTTACAGTCTTCCATTAAACATCCTGTTTAATAAAAGACTGGGGGGCAATGTTGGGCCATAATACTTTTCGTATGGGGCCAGACTGAATGGGCTCCTCCCTTGGACCGTGATATATTTTACCTTTTGGACCGAATAGGTTGGGCCAAATTATTTGATTATTCTATTGGGGCATTCCGGTTGGATCAGGTCATATGGGTCATCTTAATTGTATTGGGCTTAGTCATTGGGTCGGTCCATTATATAAATTATAACTTATCCCAACTTTGACCGGTAATCATGACAAAGGATAACAGTTGACTGTTATCTGTCACCGTCTGCATGGCATTAATGAGGATGGGACTCAGTCAACCGGTGGTGACAAACAGTGGCAGAATGTAGTGGGTGAGCTACACACTTTCGGCTGAGGTGACTGTAGTGGGGGGTTGTGTCAGGTAGTGGCAGGTGGCACGAAAAACCAGACCGAATATATATGGGACAACGATCACACAATCTAAAGGTAACAACATTCAACCAAACTATTATCTCTCTCAATACACTAGATATATTTTCCTCCATTGTTAACCTTGTGATCGCCGATACTGACTCTCACGCCGGAGCTATCCTCCGACGGTCAAGCCGTCAAGCTTTTGGTGTTGACTTGTTGAACTGTGCAAGATATCGGACGCGTCTTACGTGATTGAGACGTGAGGAAAGATCTTGACGTTAACAAATTCCATTCTTCAATCCAAGCTTAAAATTAGTATTCATGATGAAGGTAATTATCTCTCATTACTTTTTTACCCATGCAATCAATTTGCTTATGCTTATTTTATAAATTTCTTGAGTTGGGTTTTTTTTTTTGTTCTTTCATAATCTGGCCCAAATGAGATGAGTTCGTGTATTCTTACTTGAAAAAGGCACAGAATTTTATCTCAAATTCTTAAATTCAAAATTCGTTTGTAAATCTTTTCATAAGTTTATGTGATATTATAAAATTTGTAGAAATATCATTCCATCTCTGAATTTGGTAACAATAAAAATAGTGATTTGTAACAGAAATATTTCAGCAAACCTAAAAAAATTGTACACAATTTGTTTCTCAATGGAATAGAACGAATCTTGGCTTTTGGATAAACCCTTGGTTCAATTTGTTTAATCTTTAATATTTAGGTCTCAGGTTCAATTTGCACGGTAAATGAGTTTATTTTTCTTTTTTATGAAAGTTTGTCTTCTCTTTATGTAAGACTTGTTTGTGAGTTTATTTCTCATTCCGCTATGAGGATTGATTAATTATTAGTTATTAATATTGTAATAGTGTGATGATACACTTGATTATAAAAAATTATTATACTCCCCAGAGTGGGACTTCAAAAAAAAAAAATTAATGTGTGTTTTAAAATTTAGGTTTATAAATTAATGTGAAAGAAGCTTTGCGAATATATCAATTTCTCTTATAAAAATGTCAATTTTCTTAATAAAATAGTCTATTTTGTGACTGATTTCTATTAGCGTATTGTAAAAATTATATAAATGTCATCTTTTAATTGATTTGAGCTAATCTCAAATGAATCTAAAATGATGTGACATTAATATTTTAATGATATTTTATAGCATAGTTGTATATCTAATTCAAGTAGTTCTTAATAAAATAAAAATTAATGTAATGATGACACTTTTTTTTTGTTTAAATATAAATTATTATTTTAAATTATTGACTTTTATTTATTTATTGATTTTTAATTTTTTTTCAATTAAATTATTTAAATACTAATTTTTTCTATTTAGATTCAATTAAAATGTCACATCAAAAATTAATGATATGACCCTCTATAGATGAAAAATAAAATACTTGTGTGTAAAAAAAAATTCTTCCTGTATTTCATCAGAACAATTTCAAAATACAAACAAACAAAAAAATTTAAAAAAAGTAAATTAATTCAAATTTCAAATACATGGAACAAGAACCACCCACGCTCTCCTAAACCCTAAACCAACCACCACCGCCGAAAACCTACCACCACGCCATTCTGATCCACCCCCACCACTACCACTATCCCTGCCCCATACCACTTTCACAACTAAAATCAAAAAGTTTACTGATGAAAGTTTACTGATGGAAGAATATTACATGGAGATCTACGGGAAGAGAAGGGGGTTGCTGCTGCCGTGCAAGTTCTGCCCAATTACAGTCGTAGTTCAGCCGGGTTGCCGTGCCGTTATAAGTGATGATGGCGATGGGTCCAATATCAGATCTCTTCATTTGTGTGGTCAATACTTGTAATCGTGGTGACGGAGATTTTTCGAGGAAGGTGGAGATGGTGAATCCTAAGTGAAAAGTATGGATTTCGAAGCAGAAGAAAGGAGCTTCTTAATGACTTTTCCTCTAAAAATTGATGTGATTATTGAAAAACGAAAAAAAGGATATCTAACTAGTCATTATTGAAATGCCAGGTAGATTTTTATTTACAGAAAGCATTTTATTTTATTTGTCATGTATAGAGAGTCAAATTATCAATTTCTAATGTGATATTTTAATTAAATATAAATGAAAAAAATTAATAATTTAATAACCTAATTGAAAAATTAGAAACTCAATTACCGAAGTGAAAAAAAAATCAATATTTTAGAATATTAATTTATATTTTAAATTTTTTTTTTGAGGCCCCACTTTTTGAAAAGCATAATATACTCACAAGTGGATATCACTGTTACAATATTAAGGAACCAATAAAATACATAAAAAAAACACTTCACATAAAAAGAATAAATAATTAAAAAAACACCAAGTAAAACTCAAACCTAAACCATAAAGGTTAGGGTAATTCAGCCTTAACCACTAAGCTAAGCTAAGACCAAATGACACTTACTTGGGAGACATTTTTTAAAATCCTAAATTTACCTTATTACTCTAGCAAGCTCCAGAATGAATTAATAAGAAAATATATCATTAATTCATAACTTTTCATTCAATTTTATCAATCAACCCCAGCTCAGTCTAAATGGAATAAGTTGTGGAGCGTCAATTTCAAAGGGGAATAAAACACAGAAAAATATTAAGGAAATCGAATATTCAAACCTTTTTCTCTTTTTTTTTGACCAAGTGAAGTTACTAATACATTTACAATCTTTCACTGGTGAGATTAAGGGAAGATCCAACTTCAACAACCACCAAAATAAGAAAGAAACATATACGAGAAATTTGACACCAAACATCATAAAAGATCTATAGATCAATTAATGGAATGTTTCAAACCCTGTAAAAACACAGTTTTATCACAAACTCTCACTTTAAGCATGAGAGCACCGTTTTAACATGAACCAAAATTTAAAACTCAAAACCAACAAATCGCAAAATAAGCTGTGTTATCACTTCAATCATTTACGAACATTAGAAGAGCCGCAAAAAGTCTACAAATATCAAAACATAAAAGTATAAGAGAGATTACTTCCAATTCCACAATCAGGGTAGAATTCCATCATGTTGTTCCCTTAGACTCTTTCAGAACTGGGGGGGAAATCAGTGATCATTGTAGAAAAATTATCCGGAAAATTCATTTGAACATTTCTAACATTTTAATGATGTTCAGAAATATGGCAGATGGTAGTGGACATGCTGTCCCATTCGCGAGACCCATGACTGCAATCTTGAACTGAACCAGCTACAGCACCTATTTGCCTGCAGTCAGAACTAAAATCCTCAACAAGAAGTGCGCCAATAGCATCTGTCAGTATAGAATGGTCCTTACCATGCTCGGTATTAGGACCAAACCAATTTGAGTCGAGCAGGAAATCTGGCCTGGAAAAAATCATCTGACATGATTTTCCACCCTTTTCATCAGTGTGTGTTGAAACCCATTCAACTTTTTCTTGTTTGACTTTCAACAATTAAAAAAAACAAGGAATTGAAATTAGAGCCAAGTACTTCCACCCAAAAACTTGAAACTCAATTAAACACAAAAAATCTAGAACAAACTATTCTCACCTGGGGGTGTCTTGACCGACTGGGGTTCATCCAATGAGCTTCCACTGATGGGAGTATATTCACTGAACACTGAGGCAACAGAATGGCCAAGAGGAGAGTTTGGGTCAGCATACACAACCCAGTCTGCATCACGAAGCTGTGACGAACTGTAAACCATATCCCCAGGAGTAGTAGAAGCATAGGAAGTCTGCTGGCATGAATTGTTCTTATTTTTCAGAGTTTGCGATTCATACAATACAGATTCCAACAAGCCATTGTTCTGCGGTGAGAGACAATCTGACTCTGTCTGCTCAGTTGGAGGGGTTTGGATCAACGTATCAACAGACTCAAGGGAAGGCAGAGGGGAAGGTGTGCCCCAGCCCATTTGAGTATCTGAATATTGGAGTGAAGGGAGCTCCAGCTTCATCGCCCAAGAGATGGGCTCAGAAGAGGAAGAGTTGCCATTTAAAAGGGCATGGCTGCCAGGAAGTAAACACGAGGTTGATGAAAGGTTATGATCATATGAAGAACCCACAAAGGATTTTGCAATTTTCCGAGAACCATCATCCCGATATTGATTGAAGGCTGGAAGAATATCACTGACAATACCACTGAAACCAGGAAGCGTGGGTTCTGTTTCTCGAACACGCTTGACTGGATGCATCGTTGAGAACAGAAAGCTATTACTACAGGTAGAACCGAGACCTTGGGTAAGCAAGCTACTTCCAGGAATATCAAGGAAAGATGGATAAAACTGTTGGTTTAGTTCCAAATTTTGGAATTCGATGGATGGAATCTCTACGTTATTGGTTGGCAAGAGTTCAGGAAGGGGTGTGTCACCAGCTGAGAATGTGCCTATGTCCTGACTTGGATGATTCTCATTTGATGGTTGTAAACGGATGTCAGGAGGGTAAATAGGTAAACCAGCTCGCTGCCGTCTTTTTATTCTAGTGTTCCAGAAATTCTTTATTTCATTGTCAGTGCGTCCAGGTAACTGAAAGTAAATAATATAATGAGAAATAAACTAACACAACATTCTGGGCAGAACAGCAAAAAACTAACTTCAATTTTAGTTTGACGAATAACAAATTCAGAATATTAAATACTCTTTATAAAGCTGTCTAATATGGAGAAACAAATGTATCATATCGGCTTCTGTTATTGAAAGTAAACCTCATAACTAGATCTTTTATTATTTTTCCTTAATTTTTTTTGATAACTTACCTTATAACTAAATGTTTTTTACAAGAATAGAACCGTGAAGACATTTGTGAAATTAGATTGCTTATCAACGACTTATCAGTATATTCATGCATGCATAATTGCATACATCCATACATGTATTCTTTTATTGTCATTTTTACCATTTTATTTACCAAATTTACATCGTTTTGGGTAGTTGTCAAAAGCCAATTAGCTGTGGCAGCCACAGCTATATATATATATATATATATATATATATATATATATATATATATATATATATATATATATACACACACACACACACATCAATACTATAACTAAATAGAGAATTTAGTTTGTACCCCTTTTTCTGGTCCTCTATTTTTTGTCATCCTTTTTCGGTCCTCCTTTAGCTTTTTCTACATTATGTTAACTTTTGTTATTCCTACACTAATTCAACTTTCCAACATTCATTCAGGCTAATATAGTTTTACAAGAAAATAATATATTACCTAATATTAATTTTTATTATTATTAAACAATAAATATATACATGTATATTGAATGTTTAAGCAAGATTTAAACATATGTATATATATATTATATGTATACATATATATTATATGTATACATATATATTAATATATATATATATATATTTATTTATTTTAATTATTAAAGAAAAAAATTTAATTACTTTATCCAGTAATATATTTGTAAATAACACAATAAAAATTTAACATCATCATCTCTAAAATAAGATCCCGTGTGCAGGGTGTACATGTTAGTATATATACGGGGGAATTATCTACAATCTAAGCTAGTTGTGGCCTTATTTTTAGCCAACTGATCTTTTATCATACATCTAAGAAACGAGCGACCCAAATTAAGAGGTCCCTTAAGTATCCGTAAGTAATTCTTGCGGAATGTTTTAAGTATCTGCAACTAATTTATGCTGATAGCTTTTTACATTAAAATACCCAAAAGGGTCAGAACACTCGTTCTCTCTCCTTAAACTAACTATTTCTTTTTCTTCAATCAAATTTTAAAATTTAATATCTTTTTCTTTGCAAATCCAAAACTATCAACCTACATATTATTGGAAAGGTCTCAAAAAGATCTTTTAAATATTAGGCATTATTGATATGTTTTGATATAGTTGATGCCAAAAGTTGTAGCCAAAGCCTATAATGGCGTATTTGAAAATACAAAACTTTAACCTCAATTTTGGTCATTTTAACTAAATCAAAATATATTAACAGTGCCTCTTATTTTGAGTATTTTAACGAAAGCTTATTAACGATATAAAGTTTGACAATTTGGGATTTGTAACAAAAAAAGTTGTTTAATTTAAAGTTCAACTAACGAAAGAGAAAAAAAAATGGTTTAGGAGACAGAATGAGTGCTCTAACCTTTTTTGAGTTTTTTCACACAAAAATTGTCCGCAATAATTATTTGCAGATACTTTAAGTGACCTCTTAGTTTGGGTCACTCATTTTTTAGATGGACGATAAGAGATCCAAAATTAAAACCACAACCAGCTTGGGTTTGTGGTCCATGTGGATCACTCCCCTATATATATATACATACATATATATATATACATATATATATATATATATATATATGCCAAATGGGGCAGCACACATGTACATGTGGTATATACCAAAGCAAAGCTGTGCACAAAAATCTGCAACCCCTACGAAAAACGGACCAACAAAAACAGATCTGAGAGCACCCAACCAAAATTTTAAAAACAAAAAAAAAAGGAGGTCCCTAAAGAAAACTCCCCAAAAATCAACAAAAGAGGTTATAGAGGAACCAAATCTACACAATCAGTCTCTCCTTGCTCTATCCAAGTTCTCTCTATCCATATGGTCTACCAAAAAATGAGGAACAATCACCAATTTCTTAAATATCTTCCCACCAATCCTAACACCAATAGCACCTTTAGTAGCCCCAAAACTGACCTGGGTATCACGACATCACTCACCTCAGCCCCACAAGAGCAAGACCCAAACTCTACGATTCTGAGCAACCTCGCAATAAAGCAGCAAATGATCAACAAACCCAGTCCTTGAGACACATGATGCATCTATTCACAATGAATTTCTTCCTTCTCCACAAATTCTCGTGTCAAATCGAACCCCAAGAGGATCTAAAAACAAAAAACCCAAAATTCTGTGTGGCACCTGAGAACCAAGCATCCAGCCATCAAAACTACTCAATTTCTCTTATAAGGACCCAATCCCGATAGAACAATCTCACTGTAAAAACCCCACTTCCATACTCCTTCAATCTAATTGAGACAGCTCCCCTCCTCGTGGATAAAATGCCCCTACAAGTATAAGTAACTTATCCACCTACTCAACCTCCCAATCCTGAAAAGACTTCGAAAAATCGGTCACCACAGTCATGTAATTGGCTACCCTAGTCTCAATATCAACGCCCATATATCGCCAATTCACAAGACAAGCCATAAGCGAATCCTCCTACCATCACCGACCAAAAACTTCACGTGCCTAGCAAAGGCGACCCACCCCTCATAAATGCCCAACAGCTGATATTATTCAACACTCTGGAAACAGCTTTATGCACTCAAAAGAACTATAGAGGCAGAAGTTATTTTTATTATACCAATTATGTCACTCTTCTTAAATATTTGTTTTATAAAATAATTATTGTTAAATTATTTTTAACTTCTTACAGTTATCAACAAATCATATGTATTGGCACAACCATAAAATTTAAAAAGCAGGACAAAAATGAGCAAGGGAAGCAAGAAACTTTAATCGAAGGTTATTTAAGGAGTGGAAATGGGAATGTAAGGAGTGAAGGGCATAGAAGTCAGGCTAGTTCGGAAATAGGAAGACTAAAAGAGCTCATTTTGAATTTCTTAAGACTTAATAGTTATATTCCTCTGTCTATTGTTTTATTCTTTTTTGTTTGCTTCCATTGTGAAGGTGTGATGTGTACGCCCCCCTGGCCTGCTTCTATCTAAATTCAAAGCCATGAACATTCTATGTAGGTACAAAAGTATGTGGGTTTCCACATACCATGTCAAAATCGAACTTCCTATGGACACAACTTAGAAAAATGTGATTAAACTAATAATTAAGGGAACAGACAAGTCGGTTCTAGTTTTTGGGACACTGTCAGTAAAAGATACAGTACGATGGATACAATGAGGTATCCACCCAAGTTTTGATCATCGTGTATGTTAATAAACTCAATAAAAGTAATATATAATGACGAGTTTAGTAAAACAGATCTGTTACAAAGCACCACTATTCAGCTTGGCATCCCAAAAAAAAAATTTATATTTGCAAATATTAATTATTTTATGCAAATGCTATTAGCTTCTAGTAATATAACAAGTTTCATTAATCATTTCTCTAAGAAAAGCCCTAGGCAACTGCCAGGCATAGGCGGTAGTAAAACTGTTCGATTAGGCCCAGGTTGTTTGAGAAAATGCCAGGTTGAGTAGGTGGACCCAGGTGACTGTAATATCCCGAATATATACAAGGTTAGAATAAGAAAATAAAAATTTTCCGGAAAAAAAAACGCGAAAACACTATTCATAAAAACGCTAAATCACTATTCGTAAAGTCAACTTTGGGAAAGTCAACATTTTTAACTAACCGGGTTAGTTAGGAAACTTAACTAGAAGACTAACTAGAAAGTAAACTAAGTTGGATTAACCAAACTAGGTGGAAACCAGTTAGGTTGTAGAGAAAGTGAGAGCATTATGGCCATTTAGGAAAGCTTATATGCATATAGCTTATGTATGTATAAGTGTTTCCTAATTAGTTGGAAAATGAGACTTTGCTTCCTAAAATGTGTTGTCCAAAATTGTGTGGTGTGTTGTTGCACATGGGTGACTAGGCTTATTGACTCACCAAGTGTGATGATGAAGTATGTGACTCACTATGGTGACTAGCCATGGTGGGGTGACTTAAGGTACTAAATACCCTAGAACCCATCATAAATCCTCACATATTCACAAGTATTTCAAGAGCAAAAGAGGTTAGAGTAATCATAAGAGAGTTATATTGGTAATTGAGAGAACGAAGGAAAGCTAAAGTTGCGTTTTCAAGTATCGAAAAGTTAGCACTTAAAGAGGTATGTTGTTATAAATTTAGTTTATGTTCTTATGTTCTTGAGTAGAATTCATGAAATAATACATGTTTAGGTTTATGATTATGTAATACAATATTATCAAGTCATAATAGATGAAAACTAGCTAATTAACACAAGTGGTAACTAGTTAGAGAGATTGAAAGTATGAAATGAGAAACCCCTAATCTTAACTGTTATTGTAAAGGTTATATAAAATCATATGTTTGAAATTTGGTTATGAAATACAAAGTAAAATTGTAAAGGGGGAAGTTACAAAGACCTGGGCGAAAGAATCACTCAAAAATTCATGAATTAGTTATGAATTAAATAGTGAGCCAGGGTACTGCTGAAAATATTCTGCTAGTGAACAGTAAAAAGAGGGTTGTCCGGAACTTTTTGAGCACGAGAATTTTGGGGTTCGTGCCACTTATGGGGTAGTTAGACCGTGTTATACATAGGTCATTGTCCAAACATGAGCCAATTCCGAGTTGATATGAATTAATTATGAATTAAACAAGTTTCAAAATCAATTATCGTAAAAGTTAAAAATACGAAGTTAGGTTCATGTTTAAAGGCTAGTTAAGGTGAACTAGAGTAAGAGTCATGTGGTGACTAAATTGTATGTCGATCTCATAAATGATATAGGTTAATCGAGAGACGCAAAATGAGCGTAAACGGTAAAGGATAAAAGGCAAGTTTTTCATCCTAAACTTATGTGCAACTATTGCTAAGCTTGTTCATATGTGATAGTTGATATGTGAAAGTATATGTATGAAAGCCATATGTGATTTTAAGTAGGATATGATGATTGAATGTTAAGTGTTTAATGATATGTAATGTCATATGATTATGTTCTATCATTAAGCATGAGTTAACATGATCGTTAACTGAAAGTTATGTCAAGTCAAGCATGTTAAATTTATAAATTTATATGAAAGCATAAACTGTCTATGTATTATTAGATATACTTGATGAGCCGTAGTGCTACTTCTTGCGAATAAAACTTTATTTGCAGTTAAAGAAGAATGATAAGAAGATCATGAACGTAAAGAAGCGTAGGTTAGGTTTCATGTTTTATTTACTTATATTTGTATCAAGTCATAATGACTTTTGTAATATGAACAAGCAAACCATGTAATCGAAGATTATATGTTATTATCATCAGAATGGTGTTATGTCTTTAATTTGATATAAGTTAGATTTGTTAAAGAGCTATTAATCTGAGTGAGGATATTGGTAATATGGATTGATCATGTTATGTCGATACTCTGAACTTCAGATAGATAATAAAATATTAATACAATGTTGATAAAGAACTATATATTTGAATGAGGATATTAAATAACGTTGTGAGTGTTGTAAGAACAGAGATCTAGCATCGATGAAGAAACCAAATTCATCGTAAGGTTCCTCTGTTCCAAGTACAAGTTATTAATATTGTGAAATTCAAATACATACGAAATATTGATATGAAGAGATATATCTATAAAAATATGTCTAAGTGAAGGTATTGAATGATATTGAGAGTTCTGTAAGTACTGAGGTTACACTAATGAGCACCGGTAAGATGCCAAAATTACCGGAATGTGCCCCTCTGTTGCCAAAAACAATCTTATCATTAATGATGTGAAACTTCATATATATTGAAGTATAGAATGTTTAAATCATAAGGTTAAAAAAAATTGACTGATATATATATGGTGTTACCCATATATACGAATAACCTACAAGTTGATACTTGTAGAAAGAATGAGAATGAGATCGAGACCGAGATAAGTTAAGATTTAGGGATGAAGTTAAGGAAATTTATAATTTTATAGTCTGTAATAGACTAATTCAACCAATATGATTGTGGGATCATTGGTTAAGTTACGAAAGATGTTGAGTTAACGTTGACCCTTGTTCGGGCGGCCAACGCTCCAATTCGGGGGCGTTACAGCGACCACACAGTTTTCTTTGTCTTTTAATTTTCTTAGGTTTTCCTTCTTCAATTGTAAGGGGGGGAAATTAAACCAAGTCAAGTCGCAAGTTATCAGACCAGATGTTAGTTCTCGAGCGGTCACGACTGTGAGATGGAGACAACAGCCATCGGCGAGTACGAGAGGGAGAGATAGTCCAA
This sequence comes from Panax ginseng, assembly GCA_020205605.1. Taxonomy (NCBI): domain Eukaryota; kingdom Viridiplantae; phylum Streptophyta; class Magnoliopsida; order Apiales; family Araliaceae; genus Panax; species Panax ginseng. The sequence continues at coordinate 65,442,613 of CM035136.1, forward strand.
GGCGACAATCGGCGCGATCGCCACTATGCGAGAGAGACACACCAGCCGCTAGTCTTCAACCTTGACCTTCACATCAGGCACTAATAATTCTCCCTCGCACATAATCATAGATGTTCGGGCATAATCTACCGACCCCTATGTGGGCTGAAGGTCTGGGTTGAGAAGGGTTTACTGAGCCCAATGGGCCGAAGCCAGCAAAGGGAGGGGTTGATGATGTTCTTCGGATTCGGGCGTCCGAGTCCTCTGGGCCGGCGTCCTATTCGGTTTGTTGATGTTCGGGGTCGGGCGTCTGAGTCCTCTGGGTCGGCGCCTGACCAGTTTATAGGGGTTCGGATGATTTGGGCCCATATAGAAGGTTATTCCTCGTATGGAGTCCGGAGTGATAAGGATTTTAAGTGGTTTAAGGATTTCAGTCCTGACCATATTTAAATACTAACTCCAAAGGTAAGTGTTTGGATCATATCTAATTTGCACCATTTAAGGAGATTGAGTTGGACCCAAACATAGGTAACTGCAATGTTTAGGAGTCCTAATCCGATTCGGAGATGGAATTTAGGTGATGAGAGTGTCTATAAATACAAGGCTTGACTTCAATTAACAGGTAATACACTTTTAAGCACTAAATACTACTGCCTCCATTGTTAAATCTTGTATCAGCTTGTACTCATTGTCACACCGGAGCTGCCACCCGGCGGCACAAGCCGTCAAGCTTCTCGTGTGATCTGTTATTGTGTAGGTTTAAGTGCGTGGATTTGGTGATTGGACGCATCGGTGAAACTTGGCGTTAACATTGGCGCTAGAAGGAGGGCAGTTTAGTGCTTTAACAATCACTTTTGAAATTTTCCAGTTGAAAGTCATGGCGAGTTGAAAGTCATGGCGAGCAAAGACAGTAGTGCTTCAAACTAGGAAAAAGCTAAAACACACCCGACGACCCAAGTAAGAGGATCGATCAAAGAGCAATGTGGGGCCAAAAACCGGAAGGTAATTGAACATGACCAACAAGACCTGGCGACTCATTTTCGGCGGTCGGCATACTCCTATCCCCGTCAATCACACCGAGGACAATTAGTCCCGAGCATATGAACGGCGAGGGAAGGATCGAGTTGAAGACAACCAGGATCAGCGTCGATTCATCTTGTTGAAAAAGATGCAGCAAAACAAATACACCATGATGGCCCTACGTCTTCAACAAGAAGAGCTCGAAGAGCAAATGGCCAGGCAGAGAAAGGAGGCTTCATCAAAGAAGCTCAGACATCGGAGTCGATCCAGGAAGCCTCGTTCGGACGAGGCTGGTAAGAACAGGAGCAGACCCAAGAGTCGCTCTCGGGAAGGAAGGAGCCGAAGAAGAAGTCGTTCCCAAGACAGAAAATCTGAGTACCAGGGCAGATCGGGATAGAGGAGGAGGGTCGCGTCTCCTGGTTACGAGAGGGACATGCCTAGGTCGTCCCCTCGTAAAGAGGAGTCTGACCCACTCGCCAGAAAAGTGGCAAAAAAGTTGTTGCAACAAAAAATCAAATGGGAACACCCTCGAGTTGCCCCAGTTCACCATTTTCCCCCGAAATCAATCAGGTCACGGCCGACCCGAAGAAGAAGATGCCCCCGATGGGGACTTACGATGGGTTGGGGGATCCCTATGACCATTCTGATGGGTACGACAGGTTAATGACTTATTATGACCATTTAGATACCGCTAAATGTCGTATGTTCGCGACAACTTTGAAGAAGAGTGCCAAAGACTGGATGGGGACTTTAGCTTCGGGATCGATCAGATCGTGGAATGACCTTCGGAAAAAATTCCATGCTCGTTTTGGAAGCAACAAAAGAAGAGGGAAGATCACTGCATGGAGGGTTCGGAAGTAAAGAATGCATGGCATGCTGGTAGAGTTAGGAAGTATTATCGGTGAAAGTTATGTTATTCTTCCCTTTACTTTTGTAAATTATTTTATTCATCAATAAAATAAATAAGATTTTCTCTTCGGAAAATTTGCATTTCATTTATATTTATATGTTTATACAAAACTGATCAAGTAAGTCTTGAACAAAACCGATCAGAAAAGTTACAAGCAACATAACTGATCGGGAAAGTTACAAGCAAGACTGATCGAGACAGCTACAAGATAAAAATGACTATAAAAGTTACAAGTAAAAGTCCTAAAGTAACTATTCTTTCGGGGCTTCATCCTCGGCTTCAAACTCTTCATCAGAGGAGTCAAGGACAGCAGTGTCGAGCCCACCAGCTATCATCTTCGCCCGAACCTTTTCCCTATAAGCCTAGTAGCCTTCAGCAAACTGAGACATGACCTTATCGGTACGGGCGGGCGATTCATCATATTCTTTGATCGCTAATTGCTTGGCTTCGGCAGATTCCTCCCTCAAGGTAGTATTTTCCCTCATCAACACCATCATCTGGGTGTGCATACCGGAAATCTTGTCTTCGAGGGCCAGAATGGCACTTTGTTGACCCTTGTTCTCCTCCGACGAAAGCGCTTTTTCCTTGATGATTTGTTTGGCACGATTGTCAGGCCAAATATTCTTTCTGAAGGACATATTGTTGTTTTTTAAGGTCGTTGGCCTGACGTTCAGCTTGGGTCACTTTATTTCTTGTATCGACATGAAGCCCTTTCTCTTTCTTCAGATCCGATCTCAGGCCCCGAACCTCGGCCTCGAGCACCTCCACGTCGCACCTTAGTTGTGCTTCCTTTTTCGTGGATCTTGCCAAAGGTGGAATGGCTCGGACGAGGATAGCATTGGCCTGCAGTAAAGTAGAGATGTGTGTTAGTTATGATGAAAACAAGATAATTAAAGGAGGCATTTTAGTCTTTCAGGTTTACCTAACATTATGCCTTTACATATTCCACCAAATACTCCTCGGAAGTGTATCCTTTGAACCGTTCGTCATCTCCAGACAGTGTTCTAGCTGGTCAAAGGGGAACACTTCCGAAGGGCTCTTCGGCAAGAAGGAAGAAGGCGTCCCTTTGGAGGGACCGGTTTCAGTAGATGGTTGATTGGAGGGGGTCGGTTAGGTGACCGGGTCGGCTTCGATTATTCGTAGGTCAGCTCTTCAGTTGGTCGTGGCCTCTTGGAGCGAGGTTCGAGAGTTTCCTCTTCGGTCTCCTCGGAATCCCCAAGGACAGCGACTGGTGGAGGTGGCGAAGGGGCTGACTTCGGAACAATCGGAAGAGATGGCTTGGAGGGGCCCTTGGTGGAGAGCTTCTTCTTGCCCTTCTTCAATAGAGACATCTTCTCTGACCGATCCATCTTCATAATACTTTTATTGGTGGGTTCGGTGGTTGTGGAGTTTGGGGGAGCTACGGCCGATGTGGAGCCGGTCTATAAATATAAGGCTGGACTTCAATTAGCAGGTAATACACTTTTGAGCACGAAATATTACTATCTCCATTGTTAAACCTTGTATCAGCATGTACTCATTCTCACACCGGAGCTATCACCCGGCGGCACAAACTGTCAAGCTTCTCGTGTGATGTGTTATTGTGCATATTTAAGTGCGTGAATTTGGTAACGCATCGGCGAAACTTGGCGTTAACAATAGATATATAGATATGTGTAAGCATTTTACCTATCTTTTTCTTCTTTTTTCCCAGTTTCAGCCTAACCTTTGTTTAAAATCTGCATTCAACAATTTTAGCTGGGGCCCAGCCTTATCAAAACTTTATATAGACCAGAGCTGGTCAGCGCTTGGGTCAATAAAGTAAATATGGGATGCATTTTCATACAAGCTTCATTTTTTATAATGGCCCAAAAAAAGAGAGAGAGATAATTACTCAAAATTCTAAAAGCTAAGAATAAAACTTAAAATCTAAGTAAAAATGGGTAATTGAGTCAAATAATGCGTTAGTATTATTACCAATATAACAGAACATCCTTAGTATTATTACAAATATAAACAAAACAATGATAAAACTAAAACGCTTAGGCAGTTCAGACGCTAGACGCTTCCTCGTCGCCTAGGTCCACCTAACGCTTTTCAGAACATTGTTATTAATATCTTATAGAATAGACATACGTGTTGGATGCCAGAAAGCACAAAGATCCTCTACCATCAATACAACATAGTACAAAAATGATAACCATTTGACACACTTCAAATCGTTTCCGACCCAGATTATTTACATATGTAGCTTTTCATATTGATTTGACTTAACACAAGTTAAGTTGCAAAGTAAACAATTTGATAAGGACAAAGAATCTGGTTGTCCACCATAAGGCAAACTTGGAACCAAACATAGTATATTTTACTCCCTCCGTCCCAGGATAAAAGTCCTTATTACTATTTTGGATAGTCCCATGTTAAATGTCCACTTTTCTTTAATAACCAAACTTTTACACAATTTTTCCTATTATACTCTTAGCATTAAATATCTTATACTTTCCTTATTCTAATTTTTTTCTCCATATTTAATAAGTATAATAAGTCACTCTCACCTACATTGGAAATGATTAATGAAATATTATTATGGGCAATTTTATCATTTCATTTCTCTTCTTAATATGCATGAAAAGTCCACCAGGACTTTTATTCCGGGACGGAGGGAGTACATTTTTGATAAGGTAGTATTACAAAACATTAAAAGTCATGTATACAGTATACAAAAAGACATAGAACATCTTCCAATTACAAATTTTAGTATTAAAACATGAATATAATCAATATAACATTACGGCTACTCCTATAATACATATATAAGAGAGTGCAAACACAGACACCAAAATGTATCAGAGAAATGAGATGGCAATAGGAGACAAAAAATACAAGGACTGTTCATTATAAGAAAAAAAATCTTATAGTTATATTTATATCCTTCTATTACCTTTGGGCCTCCAATAAGCTCATACTCTCATAGCTCTTGCACGCAAGCGCACACATACAAATAAGCAGAGAAGTGTTGGTAAAAGAAAGCAGAGATCATCGTATGTTTAACCATAAATATTTTACGTCTCTCATACTCCCTTTTTCTTTTAAGGAATCAAGTCCCTCACATTTTCAGTTTTCCCTTATGTGAAACAAATGCAAAGATAGTTATTATGGCTATATCCTGCCACCAAATCAGCTACTGAAGCAATTAACTATTAACCATTTGAAAGTAATCATATCAGCCTCCATTACTGCTATAAATTTCCTGTAATTACCACACTATCACCATCAATAACATCTCATCTTCTACATACACAAGAAATACGCATTGTCAAGTGCCAAGAATCCCCAGTTCTCTGCAGTAAAGCTGCTAAACCACCGCACACCAGATTTGAATAATTTTTAACTTATTCTTATGAGCACTGATGGGCCGAGGGGCAAAAACCTTTTACCCTCCTCTAACCACAATAGTAACTTCATAGCTTATTCTAATTTACATAAAACAAATGTACTTGAGCCCTGTTTGTCACAGATTATATCAAAACAGCTTATAGCTTATTTACTAGCTAATTTTAAGCAGATTATGTAGTAAATAAATATATCTTGTTTGGCGTAGCTTATTTAGAACAGCTTATTATGGAAATGAGGAGTTGTGCATACCAAATAAGCTGAAAAATGTATACATAAATGGACCAAGAAAGATACTTTTATCTTAAATATTTCATTTTGGGGCCCACTATTCAAGAAAGAGAATTACTTTTATGTTAAATAATGTGTTTATGTCTTGGGGCCCACAATTAGAGAGTGTTGATGTTTTCTTAATTTGCATAAAAGATGTACTAGGAAGTTTATAATAATGACAAATTAAGAGGATAACAATACCATTTCTAATTATTGCAGTGCTCTAGACTTAAAGCTATGCACATCCACATGCAATTGGAATCTGGACACAGATTATACAAAACATTATTAAATTCCTTGAAATAAAACATTGAATAAAAGATCATAACACACCTCTGCAGCCATTCGAGCCCACTTGTTTCCCATATTCGCATGGAGTTCAATGATGTGTCGCTCTTCATCTGGCGTAAATGCACCTTTTTTCAGATCCGGTCTTAGGTGGTTTGCCCAACGTAGACGGCAGCTTTTCCCACAACGGGAAAGTCCTGAGTGCTTTTGGACAGCATTCCAGTTTCCCTCTCCGTGCTTGTTGACGTAATCCACCAAAATTGCATCTTCTGCAGATGTCCAGGGACCTTTTTTAAGTAAACCACCTCCTGCCACGTTTCCTTCGCTACTGACTTCTTCAATTGATGGTGAATCGATGTAACTATTGGCCACCAACCTATCCTCACTTTCACTTGTCATATTGCTCATCCCCTAACAGAATGTGTAACAAACAAATTATACATCATAAAGGCAAACATCCAAAACAATTTTATACCGTCTACTGTTCAACAGTTGCACTTAATGCCCAAAGACAGGGAGAGCACTTCAGACTAAGAAACAGATGGAATGAAGCATTCATCATTGGCATTAATACAAAAAGAACAATACACCTAAAATTTTGACAGGTGAATATCCCATAAACCCCTTCTGACTTCAGAAACAAACAGAAATCCAATTTCCAAACTAAAGCCAAATATATTGGTACATAATCAGAACGAATAAATGGATGGCATAATTAAAGTAGAATCAGGGCATAATTCATAAAGAACACAAATGGACATTCAGTATAAACTATATTCAACTATCCATTTAACATAAAACCCAAAATCATAAATACAGAAATAAATACTTGCATGGCAGAAAAACTGGCATCTACTCTTTGTTGATAAATTAAAAAAAGATATAAAAACATGCACATATATACATATTTAATGTTACAGAATAGGAAGAATTTTACCTGCGTGAAGCTTTCACAGCTGGAAGAATGATCAGCCCATCGTAATATGCCAAAGGAAATAGTAGTCCAGAGAAAATTAAATTGCCCAATAAAATATATCAAATCCAAAGAAAATTGAAGACCCTCAAAACCTTAGAATTGACACAAATCGGGAAGAGTTTTACTAACAATTCTACTAATAAGATCGATTGAATTGATTTGGATAAAAATACAGATGAATCATCAAAAAACCCAAATACAAAGGCATAGCTGGCTACAAATATTAGTCAAGATTTCACCTTCAAATTCACAAAGATAAATGATACATAAATATATGTATGTTAATAAATCAAGCTATAGCTCCTGCATTTATTCGACTCTTAAATGTGTTTAGATCCACCCAAGTAATACAAGAGTCTCATACGAAATTGAGCTACAGAGTAAAATTCTTGTGATGTTTTGAAAGAAAATGGAAAACTAAAATTCAAAACAATGAAAATGACCACAAAATTATAGAAAAACAATCCAAACCCTAGCCGTAATCAGTGAAGAAAGAAGGGCAGAATCCAATCATAGAGTTTCAGATATAAACATATATATAGAGAGAGAGAGAGGTAAAAGGATAAGGGGAGTTGATTTGATTAGGAGATATAGAGTGAGAGAAGTGAGAACATAGATAAAGCAAAGGTAAGTGGAGAAGAAAGATGGCAAGAGGAGAGCAAAATTAGGAGAGAGACCAGGACTGACTCCCAGCTCAAGAAAATGTAGAGATGTTGATGTACTGTAGTTTGTTTATTTTATATTACGTTTATAACCTTCTATCTGAAATTCTGAATTTAATTTTATTTGTAAAATTTACTTTATAACCCTTCCGTTTCAAATTATAAATTATTATCGATTTTTCAAATTTAATTTAAGATATTTTTTAAATTTAAATTTAATATAATTTATTTAAAATTATTAAATAATGAATTTTATAATTAGTACTATACTTTAAATAATTAATAAATGTATTATTGTATCAATTAAAATTAAATGATGTTATGTCAATTTTGAATTTAAAAAATATAAAATTAACTTCAAAAATCAATTATATTTTAGAAACAGAATGAATATATTACTCCCTCCCTTCCGTAAAAAGATTTTATGAAATATATAAATATTAAAGATTATTTGTTGTTTATTCTAATAGTGACATAAAAATAATAATAAAGTAGAAAATTTAATATTTCTGCTATTATCTATTAAATAAAAAATAGTATAAAACAACAAATTTAACAATTGAAAACCCCCATATAAATATTAAAGATTATTTTCTGTTTATTCTAATAGTGGCATAATAATAATAATAATAATAATAATAATAATAATAAAAAAAAAAAAACTTGAAAATATAGTATTTCTGCTTGTTGGGACGTGAATATTAGGGCCCGATTTATGTGGTGGGCTAAAATTTGCGTGGAGGTATTTCATCGTGCGTAAGAATCTAAATTGGCAGTTGAGTATTTTAATAAATCAAATATTCCTAGCTACATTCAATTTCCAACTCCTAAGAGAAGTGTCAGAATATGATTCAACTTACTTTCTTTAAGGAGATTCCTATTTCTATACAAGGAACGAGGTGTAATCACTATAAATACAAAGCTATACCCTAATCATCAAGTACACACAACTTTATTTACAGCACTAGAGCATTAAGTCTCCATTGTTAAACCTTATTCACCACTTATTCAAATTTTCTTTGGTATTGCAATGCCCCCAAAGGCTAATTAGGCATTGCATGACGAATAAACGATTGTCGAACTTGACTGTTTTGACCTCCTGTAGTAAAACGACCATAACTTTTTCATACGAACTCCGATTGAGGCGAGTCAAGATGATCCCGGACGAGGACGAGTAAACATGTAACTTTGGATTTTTAAGTTTTTCAATTTGAGGTCGTTAGAAGGGGTCAAAATGGTCATCTTTGGGACTGATGTGTATTCAGAGGTAATCAGATGGCGTCGGGCATGCACGTATGCAAGTGTAGTGTTTTTGACGATAAAAGATGTTATTCTAAGTTATAAAACATGAATATTAGTAAATATAATGATGCTTAACATTAATAAATTATGTATTAGATAAGTTGTATAAGCGTACGCAAGAGAGACGAATCGGGCGTGCGACGAATGAACATCGAAACGTTGTGTCAAGTGTTAATGAACTTAAAAAGTGCTTTAATTAAAATGAAATGAACATTATAAGATATAGAATATGGTTAATATAAACCAATAAGGAGTCCTAACAAGACTTAAACACTTGCATGAACTTCGAGTATGACTAAGAAGAAATATAATGAAATATAAGTCGAAAGTTAACACAATCTAATTGAACATTGTGTATTGATTAATATGAAGGGTTATGGGATGTAGAATAAAGTTTACATTACAACTACTTTGCGTTGCTATGTGACTGATAGTTGATGTGCATGATTATATAATTGTGTAGGCACGCGTGAAGTGCGAGATAAATGTAAATTTATTAAACCATTATTGGTAAATAACGATCAAGGCAAGTCTTTTAGTTTCTATTTGTTATGTGAACTTGATGATGATTTGTTTTTAATATGTATTGCAAAGAGCATGATGTATTTCTTATGTTGTAAGTATCAAATGTTAAGGTCAATTTATGACTACATCGGTTGAGTAAGAAATATTGATTGGGTTATGGAACTCAATATTTATTTGATATGTGATGTACATCATGTATAATGTTTTAGACATGTGTGACGCCCCCGAATCCGGGTCCTCTGACCCCGGTTCGGTCATCACGATAAAAAAACAAACATCCACCTCTAAACAACATACGATAACTAAAATGCGGAAAATAATAAACGTACGTCATTCATTCAACAGGTATTACTAGTACCAAGATTCGATAACCTTAATACAATCTTTCAAACATACCCTATAATAGTACTTAGGGTTCATATTACATAACAATAATTTAAATTAAGCATAAGATAAATTCTGCTCCTGGCGACTATCCTACATCTTTCCTTTATCCTTGTCCTTTCTCGAGGTCTCGAGCTTAGCTGCAATATAATTCATGATATTGCAAGGATGAGCAACAAGTTTGCTCAACAAGTTTAAATACAACAATAAAGATATATCATGATGAAACTAAAATGTCTGACAAAGAATTCAAGAAATTCCAAAAATCAAACAAGACCCATTTAAAGAATATAATTAGAAATTATACCTTCTTAAGCTCGGATTGAACTTCCTACCCTCTGAGTTTACTTCTTCAATTGTTAAGCAACTTAGAACCTCTAATATCAGACTTATCAAACAATTCAAACAACCCAAAAACTGATTTTGGAGCTTGTTCTTATAGAAGGGACATGGACTAGATAATGACATTACCCTAATGTTGGAGCTCATGGTACAAGGGAGAATACATTGGTTGCTAAGGAGTGGTTCAACAACTCCCCATTAGGCCATTGGTCTTGAAATCATTGCCTAAGTTTTAGCCATTTGAACAATACGTAAGTTAGGTGATAGGTTACTATTCATTGTACCTTTGTGACACTCATTTTGGGACAAGAGAGAAATCTCAGCATACTTGATCAAATAAGGCTTGGTTTGGACACTATAATTTTCATGATGTAATATAAATGTGTAAATGCTACTACACAAGGAAATTTGGGGATTATTTATGTACTCACATTATATAACTCATGTACATTAAATACACGCAATAAAATAACGCAGTCAAGTATTATTGTCCGGGTAGTTTCATAATTATCTCTACTACTCACATATGCATATTATAACATTATTTAATATTATATATCAAGTGTACACACATAACTTCTTTTCCGATTTCTGGAATGCACAAATATTAATTTATTTCTGTTTAACAATCACTTATGATTTTATTGCACTACTTGATACTCCATATCATTAGAAAATATTCTTATCATATGATTCTATGCATGCCATACATTACACTAATGTTCCAATTCATTTTCTATAGCAGAACTTAACTTTCTAAGTTTGATGATTTGGCCTTTGATCCGTTTTACCTTCTTTGGACTGGCAGCATTGCCTGAAGGCCCTCGGCAATGCCAAAATAGGTTAGCTTCAAGTCAGTTCCAACTCCTATCACCACATAAGTTTCATATGGGATAACTTAACTTCTTCAATGGTGATATGCCCACAATTGTCATAAATCAATACGTTCAAATCTTGCTACTATATTCAAATAAATTGAATATTTAATTATTAAGAATCCTATCAATTCTTGATATCAAACTCTTAGGGTTAGTCCACTAATTTAAATAACTATTAGTGACTCCCTTTAATCATTTCATAAATTCACATAACCACATAAGGTTTAAATAAACTCACAAAGCTTAACTCATCAAAAATTAAATCACATATTTAATTAATAAGGAGTTTCAAATTCGTGGACGTTACATCCCTCCCCCTTATAAAAATTCCGTCCTCGGAATTGTAAAAATAAGGTTACTCAAATAAAAACGGATAATTCGCTCTCATTTTCTCTTCTAACTCCCACATAGCTTCTTCTACTTCAGGCGTGATTCCTCCAGAGAGAATCTTAACGGAATGGATAATCTTATTCCTCGACATGTTCCTTCTATCTAGTATCCGGGCAGAACTTCCTCGTCTGATAAGTCTTTCTCGACTTGAATTGGTTCATAGGAGATAACATGCTTGTAGTCCGGTTTATCTGGTAGCAATCTTCGACACATGAAACACGTTATGAATGTGCTCAAGTTCGGGAGGTATATTTACCTCGTACTCCACTTCACCGACTAAGCCTCGGAATCTCGAATAGATCCCCCATGAACACAGGGCTCAACTTGCCCTTCTTCCCAAAATGAATCTTCCCTTTCCATGGAGATACTTTCAGAAATGCATAGCTTCCTAATTCAAAATCTCTCTTCTTGCGATGTAGGTCCGCATACTTCTTCTAGAAATCTGGAGCTGCTAATAGCAGGGCTCTTATCACCTTGATGATTTCTACCGTCTGTTGTACCAATTCTGGTCCTAACAGTCGACGTTCTCCAACTTCGTCCCAACATAAAGGCGTTCTACATTTCCTCCCATACAGTGCTTCGTACGGCGGCATTCCAATACTAGCGTGATAACTATTTTTATATGCGAACTCTACTAATGGAAGGTGATCCTCCCAACTACCCTTGAAGTCCATCACACAAGCTCGGAGCATGTCTTCACGTGTTTGAATAGTCCTCTCGCTTTGCCCATCGGTCTGCGGATGATACGCGGTACTCATTCACAGTTGTGTCCCCATTCTTTCTTGAAGACTCTTCCAGAAGTTTGACGTGAATCATGGATCTCTATCTGATACAATAAACACTGGCACCCCATGCCTCGAGATAATTTCCTTGACATATAATTTGGCTAACTGGTCCAAACTATACTTAATCTTAATCGGCAAAAAGTGAGCTGACTTAGTAAGACGGTCTACAATCACCCATATGGCGTCGTGCCCTTTCTGCGTTGCTGGAAGCCCCACCACGAAGTCCATTGTGATGTGCTCCCATTTCCATTCTGGAATCTCTAATGTTTGTAATAACCCGCTTGGTCGTTGGTGTTCTGCCTTGACTTTCTGACAAGTTAGACGTCTACTTACGCATTCTGCAACCTCTCTCTTCATGTTTGGCCACCATAAGTGGTGTCGCAAATCTTGGTACATCTTTATGTTTCGTGGGTGTATCGAATATCTCGTACTGTGCGCTTCTTGAAAAATCTCTTCTCTCAGTTCTGGTACTAACGGTACCCAAATTCTTCCTTCAAATCTTAGCAGTCCAGTGCTATCAACCTTAAATTTCAATTCCTCACCTTCAGTCAATCGCTTCTTGATGTTATTGCAATCTTCGTCCTTTTCTTGTGCCTCTTTAACCTTATCCAATAAAGTCGGGCTCGCTGACACTATAAATAAGTGCTCGTCGGTCTCTATCAGATACCTAATTTCCAAGTCTAGTCGTTCGAAATCTTTCACCAATTCTTCTTGAATGGTCAACTTCAACAACTTCTCTCTGCCTTTTCTGCTTAAGGCATCTGCTACTACATTTGCTTTGCTTGGATGGTACAAAATTTCACAATCATAATCTTTGATCAATTCTAACCATCGGCGTTGCCTCATGTTTAACTCTCTCTGCATGAAGATATACTTCAGACTCTTGTGATCCGTATATATCTCACACTTCTCGCCATATAAATAATGCCTCCAGATCTTCAAGGCAAAAACTACCGTTGCTAACTCCAGATTATGAGTCAGATATCCCTTCTCAAAATCTTTCAACTGACGTGAAGCGTATGCAATGACCCTGCCATGTTGCATCAGTATACAACCAAGACCCTTGTGTGACGCATCACTATACACTATAAACCCTCCCGTGTTGTCCGATAAAGCCAACACAGGTGCCTGACTAAGCCTCTTCTTCAATTCTAGGAAACTTTCTTCACACTTCTCCGTCCAAACGAACTTAACTATTTTTCTAGTAAGATTGGTCAACGGCGATGCTAATTTTGAAAAATCCCGAATAAATCTTCGATAGTATCCCGCCAATCCTAAGAAACTCTGGATTTCTATCGGCGTCTTCGGCTGCTCCCAATTGATAATCGCTTCTACATTCGCTGGATCCACCGAAACACCATTTTTATCGATAACGTATCCTAAAAACTGCACTCTCTGCAATCAAAACTCACACTTGGAGAATTTTGCATACAACTTCTCCCTCCTTAATGTCTCCAACACTATCCGAAGATGCTTTGCGTGTTCTTCCTCCGTCTCTGAATACACAAGTATGTCATCTATGAATACGACAACAAACTTATCCAAATACTGTTTGAATACTCTGTTCATCAAATCTATAAATGCTACTGCCATGTTTGACAATCCAAATCACATTACCAGAAACTCAAAGTGTCCATACCGAGTTCTGAATGCCGTCTTTGGAATGTCTTCCGGCCTCACTTTCAGTTGGTGATAACCGGTTCTCAAGTCAATCTTTGAAAAGTACTTTGCCCCCTTCAACTGATCAAACAAATCGTCTATCCTGGGCAACGGGTACTTATTCTTAATGGTGACCTTGTTCAACTCTCGATAGTCGATACAAAGTCTTAGCGACCCATATTTCTTCTTCACGAATAAGACTGGTGCTCTCCACGGTGATACGCTCGGTCGAATGTATCCCTTTTCTAATAACTCTTGTAATTGAGGCATCAGTTCTTTCATCTCTACTGGTGCCATACGATACGACGCTTTGTATCTGGTCTTTGTCCCGGTGCCAAATCAATAACAAACTCAATCTCTCTCCGGGTGGCAATCCGGAATCTCAAATGCAGGAAGACATCAACGAAATCCCTTACAATAGGTATCTGACTCAGTTCACCCTCGAATCGTCGAGTATCAATTATGTGAGCCAAATAACCTATACAACCCTTCCTAAGCAATCTCTGAGCTTGCACCATCGTCAGATAATGAGATTGTCTCGGCGATTTACTACCGTAAAATACCACCTTCGACTTATTCGGAGTCTTAAGGTGTACACATTTCTTCTTATAATCTATAACTGCTCTTTGAACCGATAACCAATCCATTCCAAGGATTACATCGAACTCCCCCAAATGAATCGGTATTAAATCCACTTTGAGCTTAAATCCTCGTAATTCGGCATAACAATTCTTATAAATTTATTCTACTAGAATAATTTCCTTGTTCGCTACTTCTACGTTCATAGGGTGTTCTAATCTCTCCCGGGGTACGTCTAACTGTTTAGCAAATTCTTTGGAAACAAAAGAGCAGGTAGCACCTGAATCAAATAACACGTATGCATCTATATCATTGATCGGAATGATACCTGACACCACGTCCTTAGATTCCACCGCATCCTGTATGGTCATGTTGAGCGTTAAATGCTGGTTGGTGCATTGGCTTGACCGGGCTTGGACCTCCAATGCTTAGCCCATTGTTGTTGTTGTTGCGATTGCCGCTAGCTGCATCGCCCTTTTTCTTTGGGCAGTCCTTAATTTGATGGTCCGTGGCTCCACACGAAAAACATCCTCCTTTCTACTTATTCGGACACTGAGGAGCCATGTGCCCTGGTTGTCCGCAATGATAACAAACACTATTTCCTTTCATGCACTCCCCCGAGTGATTCCTCCCACAGTTGTTGCACTTCATACTTTTCTTAGTCTCTCCTCCAGACTTATTACCTCCAGAGGATTGACTCTCTATCCATTTACGCTTATTGGGGTTGCTGCCTCCGCTGCTTCCCCCTTTCTGTCCTTCTTGACTTGTCTTCTTTTCTTATTTGGATCGAGCGATGGCTTCATTGCCTCCTTCGGCAATGATAGCCCTTTCCAAAAGATCAGAGTAAGTCTTGATCTTCAACATAGCCATTGCCTTCTGCACCCATGGTTTCAGTCCTAATTCGAACCTTCTTGCCTTACTGGCCTCCG
Organism: Panax ginseng; assembly: GCA_020205605.1. Lineage (NCBI taxonomy): Eukaryota > Viridiplantae > Streptophyta > Magnoliopsida > Apiales > Araliaceae > Panax > Panax ginseng. The sequence goes on from CM035136.1 coordinate 65,457,866, forward strand.
TGTCAACTTGATGTGAAGTGAATCAGGCTAACTCGTTAAATCTTGCCGCGTATTCTGCGACAGACATACTACCTTCCTTCAGTTCCAGAAACTTAACTTCCATATCATGTTGTGTATTCTCCGAGAAGTAATTCTTGAGGAATAGTTTCTTAAATATAACCCAAGGAATAACTCCTTCGTCTGCTCGGCCCCTATTGGCTTTCCACCAATAGTTAGCTTCGCCCTTCATCATGAAAGTGGCAAAGCTCATCTTCTGTGCTTCGGCCACTCGTGCGACCTCAAACACTTTCTCTATTTCTTCTATCCATGTCTGGGCTTCAATTGGGTCCAAGGTTCCTCGGAACTCCGGTGGTCCTACCAATTTAAAGTCCTTAAAGCTAGCCAAGTTGTCTGTCCCTAGTCGCTGGTTCTTTGGCGGGGTCTATTTTGCATTGCCTCAGTTAACAGGTTAACGAAGTTCTGCATTGGATCAACATTTTCCCCTCCACCATTATTAACGAATCCTTCCTCCCTTTGATTCCGCTGAAGTCTCCTAGGCGGCATAATCTGAGGAAAGGAAGAAATAATTAGGCTTTATGTGATATGCTATCCATGTTAGCATTAAGAAGTTTAAGACGTCTATCAATCATTTTTGATTTAAATAAACCACTTCATTATCACCATAAAACTCGATGGATTTCTTCATCCCATCACTTACACACTCTTCTTGGGTATTCTAATAAGGTTATAACCTAGGTTTTGCATTCCTAACGTTTATAACCTAGGCTTTGATACCAACCTGTGACGCCCTCGAATCCGGGTCCTCTAACCCCGGTTTGGTCATCACGATAAAATACAAACATCCACCTCTAAACAACATACGATAACTAAAATGCGGAATATAATAAATGTACGTTGTTCATTCAAAAGGTGTTACTAGTCCCAAGATTCGATAACCTTAATACAATCTTTCCAAACATACCCTATAATCGTATTTAGGGTTCATATTACATAACAGTAATTTAAATTAAGCATAAGATAAATTCTGCTTCTGGCGACTATCCTACACCTTTCCTTTACCCTTGTCCTTTCCTGAGGTCTCGGGCTTAGCTGCAATATAATTCATAATTTAGCATGGATGAGCAACAAGTTTGCTCAACAAGTTTAAATACAACAATAAGGATATATCATGATGAATGACAAATATCTACCAATGAATTCAACAATATGAATATCTGAAGGATTCAACAATATGAATATTAGAAGCAAGATAATGATTGCTTTTATAATAACTGCTAGTCAAGTAGACTTTGAACTATAACACTCAAATGAAATTAATAGCTAATTGACCCTTTGGTTACTGGCTACGGAATAAGTACTTGAGGGGATCAGCCTCGCGTACACCATGTATATGCATAACATTTAAATCTGCTCTTTGTATCTTATATTAGATATCTGGTACTCCCCTATCATAGAAAGGGGTGTTCTTTTCAGTCTAAGAATCCTTACCATCAATTGGTTTTGATAACTTTTATAAAGCTTCATACATTTGTCTGACCGAACAAAGGTTCAGACTCCATCTAACATAGTTCAAGAATTATTAAACTTTAAATGATGTACAAGTCTAAGACTGTACGAACTCAAGTGCACTAAGTGCGAATATCAATAATATCGATGTGGAATAATTGTAAAGTAATTAAACCACTTAATAGCATGCTTGGAAATAAGATTCAAGCTTAAATGAATACTTTCAATTCAACAATAAAGTACTCAATACAATATGAGAAGGATAAGAAACTTTCACAACAAACAAAGTTGTGTAAGTTAGGAAAAATGCAACACAATAAAATAGTGTTCGGATACTTGCTCAATATAAATTTGAGTAAGGTTAGGGAACTTGCAATGCAATAAAATAATGTTCGGATACTTGCAAGTAAAAGAGTAAGAATTTAAGGAACTTGTACAACCAAAGAGTGAAGTTCAAGGAAACTTGCTCAATAATAATTGGAGTAAGTTTAGGGAACTTGCCTGTTTGCTCAGCTACAATAAAATCTAGCTTTAATTACTTGCGTTGAAATGACCTAACGTTATCAAGTTGATCATTTCAATTAGTATGTGTAAACTAGTATGTGTTTATACTAACAACAATCAAGTCATCACATAGCATGCTACTCAACACATTATATGGCATATTGGTCATATATTACAAGGTAAATAAATCATATAAGCATGCCTTAAATTTCAGAACCAAAAACAGAATCTGGAAAACTGCAGATTTAGCAAGAATAAGGCTGGTCTAGGCTTAGGGATCTATAGAAATGCTGTCCCTTAGCTGCACTCAAGGTTGAAATGTTGTTTCTCTCGACTTCAAATTCAACTCTAACATACACCTATACATACATATTAACATATATACATGCTAGAGTTTCACATAGCACATGACCATACTTGAGTTTACTACTTCAAGTTTAACTTACACATTATATGTTATTAAAACACAAAAAGGTCAAGTAATCATTTGTGCCTTACAACTTGATCATTCAATACTCAGTAGTCATGCTTGTATGTAGACAACACATGTATACTTTACTCACATAGTTCATATTTTAGAAATTTCCCTTTTATGACTATGTGTGAATAAGTGAAAATCATACATTAACCAAACGATGTTCATGCCAATATATCTATAGGCATAATGAGTCCTAATATACATGCTTGCATGGTCATAACGTACTTTACTCATTTCTTGATGACATTAGCTTCCTCATTATAATTGTCTTTGAATTTTACACTAAGTCAATTTAGCATATACAAGGCATATTAGCATATAACTCCCATGCATTTACAACATATAATAAGGTCACATATGCATGCTTAAATAGTCAGAACTTATTAGATAAAAGTCTTCATCAAGTTCTCTTTGAAAAGCCTTAAGTTTCTTATCTTTGAAATAGTCTTAACTTTCAATCATGTATGCTAGTGTGTTCAATCACTTTAGTCTTGCATTTCATGTCAATATAAACCATATTATCATGTTCATAAAGTCAAAATGATCACACGATGTGTTCGTGACAAAGTTCACTTTTGAAAGCACAAATCTCATTTCAAGACCACAAGTATTGTGTCAATCATTGCTATATCTATTCACCCTGTATGCATGTGCTTACATGTGCATTTTAAAGCAGTTTATAAGCTTGTTCTACCATGTACTAACAAGTTAGCATGAAAAGAAATTAAACAGCAAACATCGGGTCTGGTGCAAGCTTCATGCGATTCTTATTTGCACCTAGTACAATTAGGCGTAATCGCTACGCCATACATTTACATCGAGAGAGCAGTAGCTTGCTGCATTCGCGATTCAAAGAACCCACCATACAAAATCCTTCTAAAAATTATTTCTAACATAACCCAACACATTTATAAGTATGTATAACACCAAGAGACATAACCCAAACCAACTATCAACCAATACATGCTTAATTCAAGAAATCTTAACAAAACTCCACTAAGAACATAAATTGGGATTTTCATACCTTTTGAGGTAATTGAGTTGCAATACTCTCACTCCTTACAAGCTCCTTAGCAAATAAATCTCAGCAATTGCAATAAGGAATATGAAGGTCTTATTTATAGAAGATTGATTATCTAGATAATGGGATTACCTCCCAAATTAAACCAAAGAATTTCAAGAATGCACAAGGGTTAAAAGAGAGTTGGTGATGTGACGAACGAGATTTTGTAAATTTATTTTAATATTTATTGAATTAAATAAATATTTTTCGATGATTTAATTATTGGATTAAATAATTAATTGATGCAATTGTGGTAGATTAATTTAATTATATATGTTATATTTATTAAATTAATGTAGAGAATAATTATTATTCAAATATGTATTTATGTGAGCTTATTGAATTAAATGAAATATTTAATTTAGCATGATGTTATTTTAATTAATTTAATTATTAGAGAGTTAATAATTTGACATTATTTATTTATGAGAAATTTAATTATGTGACTATGTGAATTTATGAGAATTTATTATATTTTATTTAAAACAAATTAAATAAGATATTGATTTAATTTATAAAGGAGTGTGACATTATTGTAACTATATGATAAAAAGTTTTATTAAAATAAAGAGCTTTGAACTTAGTTTGTTAGCCAAATGAGGCCTTAGGAGGAGTTGAGGGCAGTTAAACCACGAATTGAATAACTGACCTCAACTCTACGCATAAAGGCTCAGTTGAGTTTAACTTACGTATTTTTCATTTTAGTTAATTGAGAGCCAGAGAAATCACAGAGAGAGTTTGAGAACTTTGAGAGAGATTGTGATACTGTGATTAAAGGAGAAGAACTGTGAGAAATTGCGAATTTTTGTCACCCTGTGTAATCTAAGCAGAGTATTCAAGGGTAATCCCTTCTTCCCAACTTTTAAAGTTACGTCATTTAGTTTTTATAAAAATGGCTTTCATATATTCTGTAAGTCTCTATGAATTGGGAAATGATGATTTTTATAAGAATATGTGTAATAATTCGAGTAGTATAACATGTTTAATATGTAGACCATATCATCAGTATCATAAAATATGTCGTTATACGATGACTTGTTATTTCAAAATTACAGAGTATGAGTTTTGGCCTTATGGCCCTATAAGTGGTATTTAATGCGTTGATCATATATTATCCCTAAATTTTACACTCGCATATTATTATACATGTTGATACGAAGAGACCAAACTTTAAACGAACGGATTCGGTGTTATAACGAATCCGTAGTATCAATTTTCATGTTTTATTTTAAAAACCTTCAAGAACATCAAAGTCAGTGAAATTATAGATTTTTAACTCTGTGATTATGTGTTTTAATGGGTTAAAACCATTCTATAAATGTTGGGTTATGGTTATGCATGAATTATAACATGTGGGTATGATTAATTTCGTGTAGTAGTAATTTAATTGGAGTTTTTGGGCTGTGTGTTACGCAATTTTCGCGAATCGCGAGCAGATTTTCTTTCATGCGCGTCGTCATGCGCTAGTCCAACGCCTTAAGGCCGTCTTGCCATGCAGCCTGATGTCCAAATTGACAAGAAACCGATCAAATCATTGGGACTTTCAACATAACGATGCAAGATACAGTTCAATCCCGTGATGTGGTGTCAGGTATCATTCCGATCAATAAAGTTAATGCTTACGTATTATTTGATTCGGGTGCTACTTGTTACTTTATATCCGATGATTTTGCCAAGAATTTATATTTGCCTAAGAATGAATTGGATTACCCCATGAACATAGAAATTACGAATAGAGAAATAATCCATGTTAAGTACGTACATAAGAATTGTAGAGTGTTTATTAAGGGTAATATCATGAATGTAGATCTTATCCCTATTCGACTTGGGGAATTTGATGTTATTTTGGGAATGGACTGGTTATTCAATTACGGGGCTATAATTGATTGTCAAAAGAAGCGTATTAACCTTATGACTCCGTCAAAGGTTGTGTTTTATGGTAGCAAGTCGCCTAGACAAGCGAGTTATCTGACGATGATGCAGGCCAGGAAGTTGTTAAGACAAGGCTGTGTAGGATACTTAGTTTACATAGTCGACAATCAAAAAGAGAATCTGAAGGTAGAAGAAATACCGATCGTGAGGGATTTCGTCGACGTATTTCCAGACGATTTGCCAGGACTTCCACCAGATAGAGAGGTAGACTTCGTGATCGATTTGGCACCCGAAACTGCTCCAATATCGAAGGCACCATACCGAATGGCACCAGTAGAGATGAAGGAATTAATGGTACAACTACAAGAATTGTTGGACAAAAAGTACATTCAACCGAGCGTATCGCCGTGGGGAGCGCCAGTGTTGTTTGTGAAAAAGAAGGATGGATCGATATCCATTACTGAGGATCGACGACCTGTTTGATCAATTAAAGGGAGCGAGATACTTTTCCAAGATAGCTTTGAGCAGCGGTTATCATCAATTGAAGGTGAGACCAGAGGATGTACCAAAGATAGCGTTCAGGACGCGATATGGTTATTACGAATTTTTAGTAATGTCGTTTGGTCTTACAAATGCTCCTGCGGCATTTATGGGACTAATGAATGGTGTGTTCAAGCCGTTTTTGGACAAGTTCGTAGCGGTATTTATAGATGATATTTTGGTCTATTCAAAAACCAAGGAAGAACATGAAGAACATTTAAGATTAACATTGGAAGTATTGAGAAGGGAAAAATTATATGCTAAGTTTTCGAAATGCGAATTTTGGATTGAACGAGTGCAATTTCTTGGGCACGTGATCGATAAAAACGGAATTTCAGTAGATCCATCCAAAGTCGAAGCCGTGATTAACTGGGATCAGCCGAGAATGCCATTAAAAATAAGAAGTTTTCTTGGATTAGCAGGATATTATAGAAGATTCATACAAGACTTTTCCAAGATCGCAACTCCGTTAACGAATTTAACTCGTAAAGCTGTGAAATTTGTTTGGATGGAAAAGTGTGAGGAGAGCTTTCAAGAATTGAAGAATAGATTGAGTACGACACCTGTGTTATCCCTTCCGGATGATACAGGAAATTTTGTTGTTTTTAGCGATGCGTCGCATAAAGGACTTGGCTGTGTGCTTATGCAAAACGGCAGAGTCATTCAGATGCATCACGGCAGTTGAAGGATTACGAGAAGGGATACCCGACCCATGATTTGGAGTTAGCTGTAGTTGTTTTTGCTTTAAAAATTTGGAGGCACTATCTCTACGGGGAAAGTGTGAAATATAGACGGACCACAATAGTCTGAAATATATTTTTACACAGAAGGATTTAAATATGCGTCAAAGAAGATGGTTGGAATTAATTAAGGATTACGACTGTGAGATTTTATACCATCCGGGAAAAGCAAATGTGGTTGCCGATGCCTTAAGTAGAAAAGGTCGTGAGTAATTGATGATGTTGACTGCTCAGGAGGAGCTAATTACAGAAATGGAGAAACTAGAGTTGGAAGTGAAGTATCCTATGGAGATTGATGAGAAAATATTTCAGATGTAATCTGGTACAACTCTATTAGATAAAGTAAAGGAGGCTCAGCTTCAGGACGAAGAATGTATAAAGGTGACAAAGAAGATATCTGAAGGAACTGAACCAAGATTTAAGATAGATAAGGAAGGAATATTGAGATTTGAGAGTAGAATTTGGGTACCGCCAGTGCAAGAGATTAAGGAAGACATTTTGAGCGAGGCTCATAGTTCACGATATTCGATTCACCCTGGTAGTTCCAAGATGTACCAAGATCTTAGTCAACATTTCTGGTGGCCAAATTTGAAACGTGATGTTGCAGAATGTGTCGCCAAGTGTCTTACCTGTCAAAAAGTAAAAGCAGAACATCAGAGACCAAGTGGATTGCTTCAACCGTTGGAAATCCCAGAATGGAAATGGGAACATATTACAATGGACTTCATGGTTGGCCTTCCGACGACTCAGAAAGGCTACGACGTAGTATGGGTTATCATTGACCGACTGACGAAATCTGCACACTTCCTTCCGATCAAAATCAGATTCAACTTAGATCAGTTGGCAAGGTTATATGTGAAAGAGATTGTTTCGAGGCACGGAGTACTAGTGTCAATTGTTTCTGATAGAGATCCGCGCTTTACATCGAATTTCTGGAAACGTCTTTAGGAATGCATGGTTACGCAATTGCGAATGAGTACATCTTATCACCCTCAAATAGACGGACAGAGCGAACGAACAATTCAAACGTTAGAAGATATGCTAAGAGCCTGTGTGATGGACTTCAAAGGAAATTGAGATGATCACCTACCGTTAGTAGAGTTCGGCTACAATAATTGAGAGCCAGAGAAATCACAGAGAGAGTTTGAGAACTTTGAGAGAGATTGTGATACTGTGATTAAAGGAGAAGAACTGTGAGAAATTGGGATTTTTTTGTCACCCTGTGTAATCTAAGCAGAGTATTCAAGGGTAATCCCTTCCCAAATTTTAAAGTTACGTCATTTAGTTTTTATAAAAATGGCTTTCATATATTCTGTAAGTCTCTGTGAATTGGGAAATGATGATTTTTATAAGAATATGTGTAATAATTCGAGTAGTATAACATGTTTACTATGTAGACCATATCATCAGTATCATAAAACATGTCGTTATACGATGACTTGTTATTTCAAAATTACAGAGTATGGGTTTTGGCCTTATGGCCCTATAAGTGGTATTTAATGCGTTGATCATATATTATCCCTAAATTTTACACTCGTATATTATTATACATGTTGATACGAAGAGACCAAACTTTAAACGAATCGGATTCTGATGTTATAATGAATTAAGAGTATCAATTTTCATGTTTTATTTTAAAAACCTTCAAGAACATCAAAGTCAGTGAAATTATAGATTTTTAACTCTGTGATTATGTGTTTTAATGGGTTAAAACCATTCTATAAATGTTGGGTTATGTTTATGCATGAATTATAACATGTGGGTATGATTAATTTCATGTAGTAGTAATTTAATTGGAGTTTTTGGGCTATGTTATGTAATTTTCACGAATTGCAGAACAATTTACGCTCGTATGCGACGCGCTAGTGCCAAATTAACGACTTAAGGCCTCACGCCACGGTATGAGATGTCCAAATTGACGTCAGCATTTGCCAATAACGCGAAGACTTAAATACAAAAGTGAAATAAATGCCACCTCTGCAGAATGGTCCAGAAATGTAATTTTTTTAAAGTGTTAAGTCTAGCAATGTATTTATCTTAATGTAATGAACATAAAAATATGTTATAAGTATAATGAGATGTTAAAATAGATACTTAATATGTAAATAACATAATTACATGTGGATTGAATTATTGAATACATAATTAGCTTGTTATTCATGATGTGTAAATTATGTGACAAAGTGGTAATTTGACTAAGTATAGTCAATATTCGAGTTAGACAAAAGAATGAGTTTATGATTGTTGATCGATTTCACAATCAATGAATACGCGCAAGTATACACGGTCAACAAGCAATAAAGTGAAAGTAGAGTATCGTTCCCACGAGGAATTATTTAATAAAAATCACCAAGTACTAATTCTTAACCAAACTAATTTTATTTAAACAATCTCAAATCATTATTTTTCTAATTAAGAAAACTAAATTAAACAATTAAAAGAGATTAATCTAAAAGAAAGCAAATAAACAAAACTAAGATTTGATTTAATTCAGGTAAATAAGGATTAAGACTCCAATATCCCCAATTATGAACTATAAATCAATTATCCAATTATCCCAATTATTATGTCTACTGAATTATTAACAGGAATTCTCAAATGCCAAAAGCCCTTTTCCAAGTGATCAATTGCCTTCTATTTAATCCAGATTAATTTTGCTATATTCCTATGCAAAACAATTGAATTAAACTCACATAATCCCAATTCCTTATGTGTTACATGCGGTGAAAAGATATTTCCATTCTATTCACAAACCTAATTATTCACTGCAAATAACTAAGTCACATGATATCATGCCCAGTTCTAACCCTAGAATTCCTCTTCCAATTCCTTCTAGAGTAACAAAGTAATTACTGATCAAATAATTAAGCAATAAGCACAAGACAAGATAAACAACTCACTTTAACATAAATAATTAGAATATAATGAATAACTAATTCATAGCCATAAAAAGTTCAATTGAAATCTCAAAAATAGTTAGTTCATAATTAATGAATTAAAACCAAGAATCCACAACCGAATAGACATCAAAAGATAAAAGTAAGATGAGAGAAGAGAATAGAATCTGCTGTCGAGAAATCGATGCTCCCTCTTTGCTTCTTGCTTCTTGATCTTCAATGGTCTCCAAGTTGCTTTCAATCTCCCAAAACTAATAAGAACTAGGGTTATTTTCTAATCTAAAGGAGTGTTTAATCTAGGCTAAGCTATGTAATCCCCAAGCTAAGCTATGTATTTCCCTTTATTTTATGCCTTACATCATGTATTTATAGGTTACAAGTCCAATTTTTAGTTTATGAACAAACCCAATCCAATTTGAGTCAAAAGGTGTTAAAATTACCCAAAACGCGGCGTCCAAGCCATCACCAAGCCCTTTCCCAAAGACCCAAATATTGGGCACGCACACGAGAGTCACTTTTATATAGCGCCCCTACCGGAAAATGCACTAAGAATAGCGCCCCGGCGCTGGCCCAAAATCTGACATTTTCTGCTCCGACGTCCTTTGGGAAAATGGCCATAACTCTTTCGTCCGAACTCCGATTTCGATGATTCAAGATGTTCCGGAAAGAGGAGAAGTAGATATACAACTTTCATTCTTGAAGTTTGTCGAAATAATGTCAGGATCGATAGTCAAATTGGCTCTGAAGTGGCTGCTGTGTAAATGGCAAGCCGAAAACGCGAATCTAGCCACCCCGAACGTCGATCCATGTAACTTTTGTCCCAAATCCTACAAAACAATATAAAACATGCTTGAATAGACACAAACACATAAAAACATCCTAAAAGACTTAAGAACAACAATAAATTAAGCCCGAATGTATCTAATTCATGGGTATAAAACTCACTCATCAATGATGATTAGTTAAGTTATAATTAACTGGTATTGTGAATGGTATGTAGGATTAAATTCAAAGAACATGCTTAGTTAAAGTGTAATCTACGCACGAGGCAAGTTTCCTAACCCTACTTGTCATTATTGTTCAAGTTTATTATTTACCCCGAGTAAATTATCATTACTATTATTCAAGTTCAAATGTTATATTAAAGATTTATTATCTTTTCAAAGCATGATTCAGTTATACAATAATTGTTCTATTGTATACTTCTTGAGATTATTATTCGAATTGAATATCATTATTGTTGAACCTTATTAGACTAGTGAATTTTATTGATTCAACTAGTCCTTAGTTGATGAACGTTCTAAATTTCAGAACCCTTATTGAATTATCCAAACCAAACTTCCTTTGGTGCGGACTCGAATGTCAAACTGAGATGAACAACCTCGCAAAGGGATTTACTTATCGTTAAGCGTTAAGATATTGTGCACATGTATGGTACTAAGTTTGATCCCCCTAAATGCAGTAGAAAGGTCCATAGTCTTATGATCATTAAAGGTTTCAAGTATAACCCTTGATAATCTAGGACATAGTTCAAGGTATTATGACCCTCATAAATATTTTGATTCTTGTTATTCATTCTTGATTCAGAAGTTGAGCTTTTAATTCAGAAGTTATTATTTCTCTCGCATGTTATTATTCATTGTTATATTATTATACTTGTGGACAATCGTGATCACTCTTGCTTAATAATAACATTGCAGTTAAGAACGAAAGAACCAACGAACCTTCCACTAGTAAAGGAAAGGGAAAGGTTAACAAGTGATGAAGACTTGTTATTTTTATTAGATGATATATTTATGTTTAAGACTTGAGTTAATGATGTTGACGTATTTGTTTATGATTCCGCACAGATGTTTAAGGTTAGTTTAACCTGGGATTGTATTTTTATTATTCGGATGTTGTAACCCTTAAGGGGAAGATTTTAATTCTATCTATTGCATGGCTTGCATTTATTATGGGTAGATAGATAGATGATATTTGTACAGTGAACACCAAATCCCGTGGAATTGAAGTACCCGAATTTGGGGGTGTCACAGGTGAGAGTTGGTGATTCAATCATGAATCCCACTCCCCATCCACTTATTGCTCTAGATTGATGATTTTGTGATGAAGAATAGAGTAGGCTTGCTAGCTTCTTTTTGCTTTCACGTGGAAAAAATGAAATGGGACTCTTATTATGGGACAAGAGAATAATTCTCAACATTTGCACAAAATGGAATGCAACAATTGGGTAATACCATATATACCCATAATATAAACTTTGGTTATAAATTATGTATGCACAATTCATTTCACATAACATAGGTTATAATGATTTAAAAGGGCATACAATGTATTTCTCAATTACAAGATATCAAGTAGTGCACATACATATAATTCATGTACATTTTTAATTACCATGACTGTTATTATTATAATAACTTAATGAAATCATTATTAATTTAACAATTGATATTATTATATGTCAATAGGGTATACAGGAATGTTTACCCACACACTTCATATCATATAACAATATTATTGTGAGATCCCGAATTTTATGAAATGAAAGTATTTAATTTTCTTATAATTATTATTTTATTTCGTAAATGGTTAAATTGATAAGAGGTTAAAGTTAAGGGTGATATGTGAAAATTTTTCAAAGTATGCAAGTTGTTATAAAATATTCGTTTGGTCAGGGAATATTCTTTTTGAAGGGGAATATTCATACAACGGCACAATTATTGGTGGACCCACAACGGAAGTATTGTCGTAGTTAGAAAACGACATAATTATCTTTTTATAAAAATAACGACGAAAGTGTTACCGTTAAAACTGTTGAACTACCCAAAGAGTAAAGTAGTACGATGTCTACGCGTGGTTGCATAGTAGCACACGGTATTGATTATTGATGCTTACGTAAAAAGTCACTCAATTATACTCAATTATTGCTACAGTAATTGCTGCATCATATCTCTCATATTATTGATTCAATTATTGTCACAGTATCATCTGTATAATATGTTATATTATTAAATCTATAATTGAGACGACAAAGTTATTCATATTATTATTTGCAATATTGACAATGTCTAGAAGTTCTGTCAAGGAGAGTTTTGGTCACCTAATTGCGCGCTAATAAGGAGAAATTCTTATCGAAAAGCCCCCTCTTTCCTGGGAACGACCTGGTTGTTAAATATTGTGAGTTATAATATTAATGAAGAATAAGTTCGTGTTGATTAAAGATGAAATTGATAGTTCCATTGTGTGGAAATTATTAGTGTTAGTGGAAATCGACATTTATTTCGATAATAATTGATGTATGGATGTTATATTGACCAATTAGGTAATTCACCAGATAAATGAGAAATTAATTGCTATTAATTCACATACTTATAACTATGTGTTTACATGTGTGTACTATTGATTCACATGATTTACTATTAGGAGAGTTGGTGCAAGATTGATAATACTTGCATGACTAAATTAAAAATGGAGGTATAGATGAAGGTACTATACTATAATTAATTTTTTCACATGTTTAGAACTATTGAGTCACATGATTTACTATTGAGTTACATGATTTACTATTAGGGGAGGTGGTGCAAGTTTGATAATACTTGAAGGACTAAATTAAAATTGAAGAAAAAGAGGAAGGTATTATACTGTAATATTTCTTGCCCCAAAATGTGCAATTATTGAAACTATATTTTCCTATAAATAGAAGCTCATTCTTCTTTCATTCTCACCAAGTCACTAAGTCTCACAAGAGAAATTATTATAGAGAGAAATTATAGAGGGAAATAAGAAGAGAAGTCTGCTACTTCACTATTCCAGTACCCAGTTTTTTCTAAGGTAAGGGGTATTATTTCTTTCGTATTCATGAAGAGAGTTATTTTTTTTCAATACTCATAAGGGTTGTTATTCCATTCTTTATTATTCTGTTGGAATAACCTGTAGCACCCCCAAATCCGGGTATCTTCCAACCCGACAGATGGTGCTATATTGTACAACATTCATACATTCATTCACTTAAAAAGTCTCAAAGAACGAACATAACTTCTATATATTTAAAGTAATATTTACATTTCCCAGGTTCTATACCCATTATAAAGGTTCTTTGTCATAATATCAGTTACATTACAACAACAGACCTATACTATTACAAGACAGCTTAACAATCTGCCTTAGCTTTTCCTTTATCCTTTTTTTAATCCTTCGGGTCGTTCAGTCTTAGCTGCATTCACATGGTTCAAGCAAGAGTGAGCATAACTAGATCAGCAAGTATAACAATTCAATAACAACATGCTTGACATATGCGAATCGTATATCTTCAATAACTGAACAATAGTTATGAAGTACTATTGATAATTCAAAATAGCACTTCATCTTTCTTTCAAAATGTTTTACAATCATAACAATATTTAGTAAAACATTTACTCCGGTCAAAGACCTCAAGTATTCATTCTTTATTGGAAAAGGATAACCCTAAGCAAATCAGAAGTTCGATATTACTTACGAGCACTTCTAGGTGATCGACTTATTGTACTCTATGTTGATCAACACTACATCCATTAAACGTATGCACGTTTAAGCATTTGGCAACCTCACGTGCCTGTCGTTTTATCGATAAAACTTTTGTTTAACATTTCAGTCTTCTTTTGAAAACCATATCGAGTAGTTGACAAAAGATAACAACATTTGATAATAAATGAATAGATTATCAATATATCAAGTCTAGCCAAAGGAATTGGCTTTAACTTCAACATACCTCAATTCATGCGAAAGAATACATGAACTTCAAAAACTTGTTCAGAATGAACTGAGACAAGAGTTAGAATACTTGCCTTTAGCGTCTGCTACGGTATATTAACTTTATGTTCAAGTCTTTCAAGTCTCTACAATACATGATCAAATAATGCCGTACATTAGGTCACATATAATCAAGTATGTATATGACTATATCTTACTCTTCATCTCAATCTAATTGTGTATTAGATTCAGTTATTATCTGTTCCGGTTTATCATTATCCTTGCATTTATATTCGACTAGGTTATCTCAACCTTTATACAACATCCTTAAGGTTTAACAAAGTTTGACAATGTTACATTACATTCCTTAAGTTGTGTTTAATTTTAAATTAATTAACTTTCTTTTCTTTGTAGAAACATTCATCACCATCCTTGTTCTAAGATCAAGGCCATGCGCGAGTCCTTACTTAGTGGTATGGCCATTTGCTTTCACACTCCGAGAGGATTTTCAGATCATACATGGCTGCTATTTCCACAAATTGTACTACGATTCACGCCATAACTCTTGCAATGTGCTAGGACACATTACATTATGTTGCGGATGCGACTAATTTGGCTTTAGGTTTGGCCATATGCCGCCAACTCTCATGCACCGAAAAAATTTTAGTCTTTGAATTTTGTGAACTTCCCGGATGCATAACTTCTTCGTTATAAGTCCAAATTGGCTCGTTCAAAAGCCTACAGTTCACAAATTACGTAATCTATGCGTTCATGCAAGAATTTTATCTATTTAACTTCGTTTGCTAAAAATTAACATATTGGTTCATTTTTAATGAAAACGATAAACGTTCGTGAACGTTCAATGCTCATTTCTTCGTTCTAAGTCGGAATCCGGTCATTTTCGAGTCTGCAACTCTTAAATGCCAAATATGACTTGTCTCAATTGGAAAACAATGGTTCTGAGTTCAAATACAAAATTTGACTTCTATTATGAGAATATTACGAATTCGACGATTATCGTCCAATCGTATAATTTTTGGCAAATCTTCATTCTTATGATTTGTTCAACATTGCAAATGAATTCCATTCATCATGTTAATATCTCAACATATTATTTACCATAACTTATATTCATTGATGGATTTTAGACTTATTTCTTCATGAGCTTATAACTTGTCAAATTATAAACTACTTAAGATTTCATTGTTCATGACTTATGACAATTAAAGTTTCTTAATCATCATACCTTATATATTCTTAACATATAACTTTACTTATGTATTCATGATACATATGTTCATACAAGTTCTTTTACATCCTTATCACTTCTCTTAATAAACTCATTACAAATTCATTATTTTCATACTAACATTCAAGGTTAACTTATAATAAGTTCATAAATTTTATAAGTTCAAATGACTTATTTTCAACTTATGTGGCTTAAGTTCATTGCTTACTCATTCTTCTTACTTTTTAACATCCATGATCCTTAATCCATACTTTACTTATCAAACTATCATGGTAGAGATAGAAGATAATGGAGAAGAAGTCTTACTTTTGAATTCTTGGTAAGGTAGCTTTCTTTTTCTTCTTACAAATGGAAGTAACTTATTATAGCTTATTCTCTCTAACACTTAAGCACTTTGTAATATGTTGGATTATTTGAACAAGTGTTAAATGGCTAGCAAGCCTTCTCTTTTTATAGAAGTTGCAAAGCTTGGGTAGTTTAGTAATTAATTCAACCCACCTCCTTAAGCCACCTCCTTACTATTCATTACTTGGCTAGCACAACTCTTATCTTTTGCTTGGCCATTACTCCTAAGTCTTGGTCATTACTTCTAACACTTGGTCACCACACATTTAATTTGATTACCAAGTTAACCATATTAACATGGTTTGCCCCATGGGTCAACCAATTCATTGCACCCTAGCTTGGGCTTGGACCAACTTAGTCTTTGGGCTTTGCATTAATAAACATTAACTTGTTTATTAACCAATAATTGGGCCTCACCCTTTAATTTACTTGGAGTTTTAGTAATACCAATCAACCTTTCCAAGTCCATTAACATTACGTAATACATATACATATAATTTATGTATCATTTTTGTATTCTAATTCATATATAATTTATATAGGATATTTCATCCTTCATAAAAACTCGTATAATACTTCGTATTATACTTGTTTTCATTACCTTTGTACAATACCCAAGTATTATACAATTATTACTTATTCATTACTACTTCGCCTTCCTTAACGTTTATAATTTAAGTCCACAAGAGAAATATTATATTTTCCATAACTAGATTTTTATTACACAATCCATCTTACCTTGTCATTCTATCATTACGTATTTCTCGGAAATTCAAAAATAAATCCCGAGCAAATACCGATGAATAGTGTTTTTCGGAAAATTTCTCGAAAAACTTTTATTTTCGTCTTGAAAATTCAAACACTTTAATTCATTAACTTAGCTCAAATACTACGACATTCTAACATCAATAGATTATACAATGACACCCATCTTGATAATACATCGAATAGAATTTTATTATTATTTAATTTAATAAAATCATTTTATAATAAGATCCAAATTTCTCGGTCATTACATTCTTCCCCCCTTATAAAGATTCTGTCCCCAGAATCTCGTCTTACTTTAACCAAATAGATGGGGAAAATTTTTCTCCATCTTTTCTTCTAATTCCCACGTTGCTTCTTCAACATCGTGGTTCTTCCATACTACCTTTACTGATGGTATTACCTTGTTCCTCAGAACTTGTTCCTTTCTATCAATGATCTGCATCGGCGATTCTTCATATGTTAAGTCTTTCTCGATATGAATCGGCTCATACTCGATTACATGCTTATAGTCTGGCTTATATGGACATAATACAGATACGTGAAACACGTTATGTATTCGTTCTAGGTCTGGAGGTAATGCTATCACATAAGCTACCTCTCCCACTCGTTTTAATATCTCAAAAGGTCCTATAAACTTTGGACTTAACTTTCCTTTCTTTCCAAAGAGTATCTTTTCTTTCCAGGGAGATACCTTTAGAAACACATACGAACCCACTTCAAACTCTCGACTTAGTCTATGCGAGTCCGCATACTTCTTCCTACATTCGTCACCGTAAAATGATGAGAGACGATCCGAATTAAATTTACCACATTCGCTGTACGCTGCACCAATTCTGGTCCTAGCATTGGGCGTTCTCCCACCTCATCCCAACACAATGGTGTTCTGCACCTTCTTCCATATAGAGCTTCATAAGGCGGCATACCTATGCTTGCATGATAACTGTTATTATACGCAAATTCTACTAGCGGTAGGTGATCATCCCAACTACCCTTGAAATCCATGATGCAAGACCTCAACATGTCTTCTAACGTCTGAATTGTTCTCTCGCTTCTGCCCATCGGTTTGTGGATGATATCTGTTGTTTAACTTCAATTTGTGTTCCCAAATCGTTCTTGCAAACTCCTCCAAAGTTTGATGTGAATCGTGGATCACGATCCGACACAATCGATCTTCGGTACTCCATGTCCGGAAATGATTTCCTTAACATAAAGTTTAGCTAATCGGTCTAAGTTATACTTGACCCTAATTGGCAAAAGTGAGCCGACTTCGTCAACCGGTCCACTATTACCCAAATTGAATCGTACCCTTTATTCATCGTCGGAAGTCCCACCACGAAGTCCATCGTGATATGCTCCCATTTCCATTCTAGAATCTCCAATGACTGTAATAAGCCACTGGGTCATTGATGTTCGGCCTTAACTTTTTGACAAGTCAAGCACCTACTCACATACTCTGCTATTTCTCTCTTCATGTTTGGCCACCAAAAACTCTGTCGAAGGTCTTGATACATCTTAGTGCTACCCGGATGTATCGAGTACCTCAAACTATGAGCTTCTTGTAACACTTTCTCCTTTAATTCTATCTCATTCGGAACCCAAATTCTTCCTTCAAATCTCAATAATCCCTCATTATCAAGACTATACTTAGTATCTTCCTTCTCGGATAACCGCTTCTTCATTTGGTTACACTCATCAGTCTTGAGTTGTACCTCCTTGACTTTCTCTATGATGGTAGATTAAATCTCCGTCGCAAAGAGTATCTGCCTCGAATCACTTGGCATCTTTACTTCTATTTCCATCCTAGCCATCTCCGTTATTAACTCATTTTGAGCCGTTAACATAGATAACTTTTCCCGACCCTTCCTACTTAAGGTGTCAGTAACTACATTGGCCTTAACAGGGTGATACATGATTTCACAATCATAATCCTTTATCAACTCTAGCCATCTTCTCTGTCTCATATTCAACTCCTTCTGAGTGAAGATATACTTTAGACTTTTATGGTCCGTATATATCTAACATTTTTCTCCATAAAGATAATGTCTCCATATCTTTAGGGCAAACACTACTGCGGCCAGTTCCAGATCATGAGTAGGATAAACTTTCTCATAATCCTTTAACTGCCGTGATGCATACGTAATGACTTTGCCATGTTGCATAAGCACACAACCAAGTCCTCTATGCGAAGCATCACTATACACTACAAAATTTCATGTGTCATCTGGCAATGACAAAATAGGCGCTTCACTTAATCTTTTCTTCAGTTCTTGAAAACTGTCTTCACATTTATCCGTCCATACGTATTTCACCGTCTTCCTTGTAAAATTAGTCAACGGGGTAGCTATCTTCGAAAAATCTTGGATAAATCTTCGATAGTACCGCCAACCCTAGGAAACTCACTTTCTCGATCGGCTTTTTGGTTGTTCCCAATTCATTACTGCTTCTACCTTCGCTGGATCCACTTAAATCTCCTCTTGGTCAATGACATGACCTAAAAACTGCACCTTTCCCAGCTAAAATTCACATTTGGTGAATTTCGCAAATAACTTCTACTCCCTTAGTGTCTCCAACACTAATTTTAAGTGTTCAACATGATCTTCTGGCGTCTTAGAATAGACTAGAATATCATCGATAAACACAACGACGAATTTGTCCAAATATGGTTTGAACACTCTGTTCATCATATCCATAAATGCAGCAGGTGCATTTGTCAACCCAAATGACATTACCAGAAACTCGTAATGACCATAACGAGTCCTGAATGCCGTCTTTGGTACATCTTCCTTCCTAACCTTCAACTGGTGATACCCCGTCCGCAAATCTATTTTAGAAAAATACATTGCCCCTTTTAATTGATCAAAGAGATCATCGATCCTGGGCAATGGGTATTTATTCTTTATCGTTAATTTGTTCAACTCCCGATAGTCGATACAAAGTCTCAACGATCCGTCTTTCTTCTTGACAGACAACACCGGTGCCCCCCACGGAGAAACACTTGGTTGAATGTACTTTCTGTCCAATAGTTCCTGTAGCTGAACCATTAGTTCTTTCATTTCCATAGGCGCCATATGGTACGGTGCCCTTGAGACTGGTGCCGCTCTTGGCACAATGTCTATCACAAATTCGATCTCCCTATCTGGTGGTAAACCCGGTAACTCACTTGGAAATACATCCATGAATTCGTTTACTATAGGTATTTGCTCCATGGTTGCTCCCACTCTCTGGGTATCAACAACATGGCATAAATAACCTACATACCCCTTCCTTAAAAGTTTTCTAGTTTGTGTCATCGTAAGGCAACACGAACGTCTCAGCGATTTATTACCATAGAATACTACAGGAGGTTGCTTCAACGTCCTGATGCTCACACATTTCTTTTGGAAATCTATAATTGCTCCATGGTTAATCAACCAATCCATTCCGAGAATTACATCGAATTCTCTTAACTTTATCGGTATTAAATCTACTGGTAACTTATAACCACGTACATCTACGCAACAACTCCTATGAATATCTTTAACCGGAATTATCTCTTCATTTGCTACCTTAATGTTCAAAGGTATAGGCAATTTTTCGGGAAATAATTCTAGTCGTCTAGCAAAATCACATGCTATAAACGAACAAGTAGCACCCGAATCAAAAAGCACGTCTGCATTTATGTTATTGATCGGAATAATACCTGCAACTACATCCCCTGATGTCATCGCATCTTGGACCGTCATATTAAAAGTGCGGGCCATTGATTTACCTGGCTGAGCTGGACCACTAATAGCCAACTTACCGCTATTAGTTCCCTTATTTCCTTCTGTCCCTTTCTTCGGACAGTTCTTCGCTATGTGGTCAGTTGATCCACATACAAAACATCCGTGATTTTTCTTTGGATTTGGACCGTTAGGCGAAATGTGCCCATCCTGTCCACAATTATAACATAGTGCCTTTCCTTTGAGACAGACTCCTAAGTGAGTCTTCCCTTGAGTTTCTGTGCCTCCATCCTCCTCTTGAAATCCCTTGTTTTACTCCCAGTATTCCCGAGTTAAAGCCCTTCCTCTTTTGGCCGCCACTTCCATCGGCTCCCTCTTGGTCTTGGTTCCTCCATCAACCTTGCCCTTGCTTTTCTTATCCTTGTGGTACTGGCTGAGAGCCTCATTCCCACCTTCAGCAATTATTGCCTTTTCTAATATGGTTCTAAAGGAAGTACTTTGGAACACAGAAATTTGGCTATAGAGCCAGGGTTTCAAGCCCTTCTCGAATCTTCTAGCCTTTCTCACTTCAGTGTCCACTTGATGTGGAGCAAATTGTGCCATTTCATTAAACTTGGCAGCATACTGGGGAACTGTCATATCCCCTTGCTTCAATTCAAGAAACCTCATTTCCATTCTCCCTTGCATACTCGTGGGAAAATAGTTCTCGAAGAAAATCTCCTTGAACCTCTCCCACATTAGGTTTCTTATATCGGCCCTAGTCTGGTTTGCCTCCCACCAGAAGTTGGCCTCTCCTTTCATCAAATAGGTTGCAAAAGCAACCTTTTGACCATCCTCCACATTTGCTATTACAAATGCTTTCCTGATTTCTTTTACCCAAGTCTGGGCTTCTATAGGGTCCGTAGTTCCTTTGAACTCCGGTGGACCTACACTTTTAAAATCCTTGAAAGTAGTAACTCGTACTACTCCAGGAATCACGGGTACATTAGCCCCCGTTCTATTAAATGCAGCCGTTAAAAGATTAACGAACTCCTGCATTGGATTAACTGGACCACCCTCCGGTTGGTTAACATTAGTGCCTTGATTTCGTTGTCTCCTTCTTGGCGGCATTTTTCTGTTAAGAAAACAACACATCATTATTACTTTATGCTTGTTAGTTTGTTATTATTTATAATAAAATAATAACTCATACTCATTACTCAATATATTCCATAAAAAGACTTATATTGATTCATAACTTGTAGTATAACACTACATTGATTACATTACTCAACCTTAGCTGATTACATTACCTTCCCGCAAATACTTTCCAAAAATTGGGATTTACAAAAGACTAACCTTTGTTATACAAAAGAGGGTTTTACGTCACTACTAGATACATAATATTTACACATCTAAGCTACTCTAGCTATTGCTAGATTACATCTGTCGTAAGGCATTCTCAAAATCTTTGCTGGCCAGACCGGCAATAACATCTCTACTGATAGTGTGACGGGTCTGTCCTGCTTCTATCTGATACCCAGCTACCTATTGCTGGAAATCCACATGAGAACTCCTATGTATATAGGACATCCTCTCCAACTTCCATTGTTTAGTCTTTAGTTCCTGCTTGAGCTCAAAGACTTCAAATTTCAGCTCTCGGACCTTGTCCTTAACTAGAACTCTATCATCATGCTCCTCTTCCCACATTCCCTCCATGCTAGTCTTGTCCTCATGGACAGCTTGGAGTTCTTCTTTCAACTCCTTAACCTCCTGGCAGTAATGGACATTTCTATCCAATAATTGACATAAACAAAGGCTTCATCATTGATTCCCCGTGAGACAACTCCTCAGGGGTGGAACTCGGTCAAAGGACATCATGTCTACCTCCTCCTCTAGCATGCCATCAAATATAGACATGTAGTCTAAATCGTCCGAGTCTCCAGACTCGATTGTCACCACCTCTAGTTCTACTGCTACGGGATTTGGTAGTATCTCTACCCGATTAACCGAATTCTCGCTCACTACATGTATATCTCTATACATATCATTTTCTCCTGTATCTACAATAAAACAATATAGTTTGATTAGTACACGTCAGTAAAATAATAGAAATACATAACATAATACAATGCATTTTTTATAGGGTTACTTTCCATCTTTTACTTCTTTATTCTTTCTTAAGGTTATGACCTAAGGTTCTACTTTCCCCCTTAAGTTTTATAACTCTTGCTTTGATACCAACTTGTAGCGCCCCCAAATCCGGGTATCTTCCAACCCGACAGATGGTGCTATACTGTACAACATTCATACATTCATTTAATTGAAAAGTCTCAAAGAACGAACATAACTTCTATATATTTAAAGTAATATTTACATTTCCCAGGTTCTATACCCATTACAAAGGTTCTTTATCATAATATTAGTTACATTACAACAACAGACCTGTACTATTACAAGACAGCTTAACAATCTGCCTTAGCTTTTCCTTTATCCTTTTTCGATCCTTCGGGTCGTTCAGTCTTAGCTGCATTCACATGGTTCAAGCAAGAGTGAGCATAACTAGCTCAGCAAGTATAACAATTCAATAACAACATGCTTGACATATGCGAATCGTATATCTTTAATAACTGAACAATAGTTATGAAGTACTATTGATAATTCAAAATAGCACTTTATCTTTCTTTCAAAATGTTTTACAATCATAACAATATTTAGTAAAACATTTACTCCGGTCAAAGACCTCGAGTATTCATTCTTTATTGGAAAAGGATAACCTGGAAGCAAATCCGTAAGCCCGATATTACTTACGAGCACTTCTAGGTGATCAGCCTATTGTACTCTATGTTGATCAATACTACATCCATTAAACGTATGCGTTTAAGCATTTGGCAACCTCACGTGCTTCGTTTTTTATCGACAAAACTTTTGTTTAACATTTCAGTCTTCTTTTGAAAACCATATCGAGTAGTTGACAAAAGATAACAACATTTGATAATAAATGAATAGATTATCAATATATCAAGTCTAGCCAAAGGAATTGGCTTTAAATTCAACATACCTCAATTCATGCGAAAGAATACATGAACTTCAAAAACTTGTTCAGAATGAACTGAGACAAGAGTTAGAATACTTGCCTTTAGCGTCTGCTACGATATATTAACTTTATGTTCAAGTCTTTCAAGTCTCTACAATACATGATCACATAATGCCGTACATTAGGTCACATATAATCAAGTATGTATATGACTATATCTTACTCTTCATCTCAATCTAATTGTGTATTAGATTCAGTTATTATCTGTTCCAGTTTATCATTATCCTTGCATTTATATTCGACTAGGTTATCTCAACCTTTATACAACATCTTTAAGGTTTAACAAAGTTTAACAATGTTACATTACATTCCTTAAGTTGTGTTTACTTTTAAATTAATTAACTTTCTTTTCTTTATACTTAGAAACATTCATCACCATCCTTGTTCTAAGACTGGTGCTGCAGCGCGAGTCCTTACTTAGTGGGTCGTACTGCATTTCCACACCTGCAGAGGATTTTCAGATCAGACATGGCCTACTGCTTATTTCACAAATTGTAATACTACAGCTTCACGCCATGCGGTGAACTCTTGTAGTGTGCTTTCGGACCTTTATTATCGCATGCTGTGACATGACCAGATTTAGCTTAGGGTTGGCGCTAGGCTGAACTCATGCACCGTAAAAAATTTCAGTCTTTGAATTTTGTGAACTTCCCGGACGCATAACTTCTTCGTTATAAGTCCGAATTGGCTCGTTCAAAAGCCAACGGTTCACAAATTATGTAATCTACGCGTTCATGCAATAATTTTATCTATTTGACTTCGTTTGCTAAAAATTCACCTATTGGTTCATTTTTAACGAAAACGATAAACGTTCGTGAACGTTCAACGCTCGTTTCTTCGTTCTAAGTCGGAATCCTGTCATTTTCGAGTCCGCAACTCTTAAATGCCAAATATGACTTGTCTCAATTGGAAAACAATGGTTCCGAGTTCAAACACAAAATTTGACTTCTATTCCGAGAATTTTACGAATTCGACGATTATCGTCCAATCGTATAATATTCGGCAAATCTTCATTCTTATGATTTGTTCAACATTGCAAATGAATTCCATTCATCATGTTAATATCTCAACATACTATTTACCACAACGTATATTCATTGATGGATTTTAGACTTATTTCTTCACGAGCTTATAACTTGTCAAATTATAAACTACTTAAGATTTCATTGTTCATGACTTATGACAATTAAAGTTTCTTAATCATCATACCTTATATATTCTTAACATATAACTTTACTTATGTATTCATGATACATATGTTCATACAAGTTCTTTTACATCCTTATCACTTCTCTTAATAAACTCATTACAAATTCATAATTTTATACTAACATTCAAGGTTAACTTATAATAAGTTCACAATTTTTATAAGTTCAAATGACTTATTTCCAACTTATGTGGCTTAAGTTCATTGCTTACTCATTCTTCTTACTTTTTAACATCAATGATCTTTAATCCATACTTTACTTATCAAACTATCATGGTAGAGATAGAAGATAATGGAGAAGAAGTCTTACTTTTGAATTCTTGGTAAGGTAGCTTTCTTTTTCTTCTTATAAATGGAAGTAACTTATTGTAGCTTATTCTCTCTAACACTTAAGCAATTTGTAATATTTTGGATTATTTGAACAAGTGTTAAATGGCTAGCAAGCCTTCTCTTTTTATAGAAGTCGCAAAGCTTGGGTAGTTTAGTCATTAATTCAACCCACCTCCTTAAGCCACCTCCTTACTATTCATTACTTGGCTAGCACAACTCTTATCTTTTGCTTGGCCATTATTCCTAAGTCTTGGTCATTACTTCTAACACTTGGTCACCACACATTTAATTTGATTACCAAGTTAAACCATATTAACATGGTTTGCCCCATGGGTCAACCAATTCATTGCACCCTAGCTTGGGCTTGGACCAACTTAGTCTTTGGGCTTTGCATTAATAAACATTAACTTGTTTATTAACCAATAATTGGGCCTCACCCTTTAATTTACTTGGAATTGTAGTAATACCAATCAACCTTTCCAAGTCTATTAACATTACTTAATACATATACATATAATTTATGTATCATTTTTGTATTCTAATTCATATATAATTTATATAGGATATTTCATCCTTCATACAAACTCGTATAATACTTCGTATTATACTTGTTTTCATTACCTTTGTACAATACCCAAGTATTATACAATTATTACTTATTCATTACTACTTTGCCTTCCTTAACGTTTATAATTTAAGTCCACAAGCGAAATATTATATTTTCCATAACTAGATTTTTATTACATAATCCATCTTACCTTGTCATTCTATCATTACGTATTTCTCGGAAATTCAAAAATAAATCTCGAGCAAATACTGATGAATAGTGTTTTTCAGAAAATTTCTCGGAAAACTTTTATTTTCATCTTGGAAATTCAAACACTTTAATTCATTAATGTAGCTCAAATACTACGACATTCTAACATCAATAGATTATACAACGACAACAATCTTGATAGTACATCGAATAGAATCTTATTATTATTTAATTTAATAAAATCATTTTACAATAAGATCCGAATTTCTCGGTCATTACATAACCTGTTTGTGCGGTCTATCACATGCTTGGTGAATTCTTCTGTTATTCCATTCTTTATTATTCTGTGGGAATAACCTGTCTGTGCGGTCTATCGCATGCGTGGTGAATTCTTCTGTTATTTCATTCTTTATTATTCTCATTGGAATAACTTTTCTGCAAGCGGTCTATATCGCATGCCTGGTGAATTCTTCTGTTATTCCATTCTTTATTATTCTTTTGGAATAACCTGTCTGTGCGGTCTATCGCATGTCTGATGAATTCTTTTGTTATTCCATTATTTATTATTCTGTTGGAATAACCTATCTTCGCGGGCTACCGCATGCATGGTGAATTCTTTTGTTATTCCATTCTTTATTATTTTGTTGGAATAACTTGTCTATGTGGACTACCGCATGCATGGTGAATGATCCTTCGTATTTATTCCTTATTAAATTGTGGAAATGATCTGTCAACGTGGATTACCGCATGGCGGGCTAAAATCCATTTGCAGTTTCATATATTCTATTATACTCAGTTGGTTAAAGTTTTGGCTTCTATATTCCATGAAATTAGTAGAATATCCTGGATATTTGCGCTTCATCTAGTATCTTTTCATGGAAATATTCTTCTGAGCATTCTTGAATTTTACTCCACAAAGCAATATCATGTTGACAATTTGGACGTTATTGATTTCTGGATAAATTAAATTATAAATCTTTAAAATTTATCTTGAACTTGTTTTATTGAATTATTATGTCATTATCATCATCCTCATGCTTATATTGTGATGAAAGTCATCTTTGGCTTACGTGCATACATGGACTTGGTATGATTATGACCAGGGATTATTCGGTATAATCATAACCGTAATGTGATGAATGATGTGGTGAAAGTCCTCATTGGCCTGTAGTTCATTGATGGACAATTATTGGTATGATTATGACCAGGGATTATTCGGTATAATCATGACCATTGATGATTACATGAATATCCTTGACCGTGATGCAGTGATGATTCGATTTTATTTATTAAGCTGAGTCTCAGCGATATAGTTGATGAAAAACTTTTTAAATCATAGAAGATAGTAGATTTTATGCTCTACTTGACTCTTCTAATGGATTGCTTATTCCACTGCAGTTGTTGATCTAAAACTTGTTGTCTATTATATTCTATCAGTTGTTATACTGTTGAACGCTAAGGATAATTTATTCTGCATTATCTTAGTCATAATATTTCTTACTGGGCTAGTTGAGCTCACCCTTTCTTTCACTGTTTTCTTCAGGAAATGAAAATATAGCTGGGACGAGTCGGGGAACGGATTGACGGTCCAGATGGTTGTTTTAGTAGTCCTCACTATTCTATAAAATAGTGTGACAATAAATGTAATGAGGACTCCATTGAGTGTGGATATTGTCTAGATGAAAATATTCTTATTAAAACTCTTAGATTATGTTTTGTCGTATTTTACATAATCATTGTATAATTAAGTTGTATTTGAATTTTATTTGGCGACTCAAGATGGGTGACGATACCTATTTTGGGGGCGTCCACAGGTTGGTATCAAAGCTTAGGGTATGATCCCCAGGTGAGATGTGAGAAAAAAACTACTAGGAGAGGAGAGACGGGAATTCCTTCACTAGTATGACCTACCTAAGTTTATTTGGTATTTAATTGGTCATTCGAGTATAGGGATAATATGTGATATGTTAATTAACCCTTGTTTTGTGACAGTGTTTGAAAATGACATCTGAAAATGTTGAGATCAGCAATGAAGCACATGAGACCGTTGAGTCACCCACGATCAATACCTAGGATAATGTGCAACAGGAAGACAATAATCCTCAGGTAAACAACAACACTGATCAGATGATGAACGATGGGATGATCAGAGGCTTTATGAAATTCATGCAACATCAGGGGGAGAGAGACTCCTGTTCATAATGCAGTGGAAACAATGGCAACCCACTACCGGTCACCATTAAGCGCCAGAGTCGGGACCATGGGAGTTTTTGGGAAAGCCAAAACCACTTAAGGCGGAGACGTGGATAAAGAAGATTACCAAGATATTTGATATCTTGGAATGCTCCAAGGAGCAAAAGGTTCCCTTTGCCACCTTTATGTTGCATGAAGAGGCAGATTACTGGTGGGAATCTGTAAAACGTACCCAGCCTGACGCACTCAAGATGTCTTGGGAGAAGTTCCAAGAGCTGTTCAACGACAAATACTTTCCCGAAAGTAATCGTCACATGAAGGAGGTGGAGTTTATCAAGTTGGAGCAAAACAATATGACCGTATCGCAATACGAGGCTAAATTTATGGAGTTATCCCGGTTTGCATCCCATTTGGTCGATAATGAGGAGCAAATGACGCGAATGTTTCTAAGAGGCTTGAAACCCGATATACGTCAATACCTCATTTCTCACAACTTTGTTTATATTCAGATGTAGTGAATAGGGCTCAGTTATTGGAGCGCGATAATGAGCTAGCCCAACGAAAGGATAACGAGCAACAACACGATAATAATCGTACCTGTGGCAACGACCATCGGAACAATGATAACCATCATGAGGGAAATTATCATGCCAAGAATGGTAACCACTTCGGTGGTAATCATGGCCAAGATAATAGGAGTGGAAATTTTAAGAAGAGAAGGTTCAACAAAGATGGAAAGACAGCAGCACCAACACCCGTTTTCAAGGAAGGAGAACGACCACCAATTGTATGCTTCAAATGTGGAGGGGAGGAACATATCAGTCCAAACTGCGTGATGCAGTCCAAAGCATGTTACAATTGTGGAAAAGAAGGTCACCTAGCCCGATTTTGTCGTGCACCAAAGTCAAGTCTAGCTGGGACGGTGGCACCAAAGGCGGATACGGACAAAACAAAGTCGGCGGTTTCAGGAAGAGCGTTTTTCGTGACTTCTCAAAAAGCGAGTAACCCGAACGAAGTTAGCACGTGTTAATTAATTATAAATTCTTGCGAAGTCTATACCTTATTAGATACCGGTTCTGCCCATTCTTTTATCTCTCTTGCTTGCGCTCAACGTTTAAATTTGACCCTAGAGAAGTTAGACTTTGACATATTGGTTGAAACTTCGTTAGTAGAAACCTTTGTTACCTCCACTGTTTATAAATCTTGTTTGATTCAAGTCGACACTTTCACGTTACCCGTCGATCTTATCTCTTTGAAAATACTTGCCTTTGATGTGATTTTAGGAATCGATTGGTTAACTACTCATCATGTTTTTTGTAAGGTTGTTATCTTTCATATTCCTAACCAACCTGTTATGCGAATTAAAGCAACCAAACCACTAAAGTCAATCACTGTCATATCAAGCCAAAAGTAAAGAGCCCCGGGCATTTCGCTGGTGACTTCCAAGTCTTGGAATACACCAAAGCCAGAATATCCGTAGGGGAAGTCGTGAATAACGGTGGCAAGTTGATAGGTATCAATGTGATGTGCTATCCTAGTCTTGGATGAGAGTCAGAGTTTTTTTTCTTCTATCGTTAATAAATTTCTTGACGTATTCTCTGAAGACTTCTTAGCCTAACCTTAGAGCGTGAAATCAAATTTTGTATTGACCCCAGTACAAAACCCATTTCTAAAACTCTCAAATATTTCTTCACCTAAAATGATCGTATAATGTGCCAAAGACATTGACTCGAGCTGTTGAAGATTACGACTATACCATTCAATATCATCGTGGAAGAGCGAACGTGGTAGCTGACGCGTTGAGTAGAAGATCGTATGCGTTTACGAGTGCGATGTTGTTAACATAAAAACCCATTTCGTATAACTTATAAATGATGAAGATAGAGTTAAAGACTCTAGGAACCCACGTGAAGATAACGAATATACGATTTGAATCGACTTTAAATCTATAAAGATAAAGCCGCTCAAGCTACACAGTCGGAGCTGATGAATACGAGGAAGAAGGTTCAAGAGGGCGTTATTCTAGAAGCAAGAGTCGATCTCAACCCTCGATTTAGTTAGCCCATTTGAAATCCTCGATCGAGTAGGAACTGTGGCCTATAAACTCGCCTTACCGCTAAGTATGTCTTATGTTCATAACGTTTTTTCGTATCGATATTACGTAAATATGTGGACGACCCAAACACATTATTGAATTAGAACTAGACGAGATAGCAGAAGATTTAACGTATGATGATATACGTGTTAAAATCTTGGATAAGAAGGATCATATTCGACACTCAAAGGTTATACCTCAAGAGTTAGAATCTGTCGAGGTATCCTCACCTCTTCGGCATACCAGGTACGTACGTAAATTTCGAGGGCAAAATTTCATAAGGAGGGGAGATTGTGAGATCCTGAATTTTATGAAATAAAAGTATTTAATTTTCTTATAATTATTATTTTATTTCGTAAATGGTTAAATTGATAAAAGGTTAAAGTTAATGGTGATATGTGAAAATTTTGCAAAGTATGCAAGTTATTATAAAATATTCGTTTGGTCGGGGAATATTCTTTTTGTCGGGAAATATTCGTACGACGGTACAATCATTGGTGGACCCCACAACGGAAGTATTGTCGTAGTTAGAAAAAGACAGAATTATCTTTTTATAAAAATAACGGCGAAAGTGTTACCGTTAAAACTGTTGAACTACCCGGTAGTAAAAGTACAGTAATACGCGTGGTTGTATAGTAGCACACGATATTAATTATTGATGCTTACGTAAGAAGTCACTCAATTATACTCAATTATTGCTACAGTAATTGCTGCATCATATCTCTTATATTATTGATTCAATTATTGTCACAATATCATCTGTATAATATGTTATATTATTAAATCAATAATTAAGAAGACAAAGTTATTCATATTATTATTTACAATATTGACAATGTCTAGAAGTTCTGTCAAGGAGAGGTTTGGTCACCTAATTGCGCGCCAATAAGGAGAAATCCTTATCGGAAAGCCCCCTATTTTCTGGGAACGACCTGGTTGTTAAATATTGTGAGTTATAATATTAATGATGAATAAGTTCGTGTTGATTAAAGATGAAATTGATAGTTCTATTGTGTGGGAATTATTAGTGTTAGTGGAAATCGACATTTATTTCGATAATAATTGATGTCTGGAGGTTTTATTGACTAATCGGGTAATTCACCGGATAAATGAGCAATTAATTGCTATTAATTCACATGCTTATAACTATGTGTTCACATGTGTGTACTATTGATTCACATGATTTACTATTAGGGGAGTTGGTGCAAGATTGATAATACTTGCATGACTAAATAAAAAATAGAGGTATAGATGAAAGTACTATACTATAATTAATTTTTTCACATGTTTAGAACTATTGAGTCACATGATTTACTATTGATTCACATGATTTACTATTAAGGGAGGTGGTGCAAGTTTGATAATACTTGCAGGACTAAATTAAAATTGAAGAAAAAGAGGAAGGTATTATACTGTAATATTGCGAGCCCCAAAATGTGCAATTATTGAAACTATATTTTCCTATAAATAGAAGCTCATTCTTCTTTCATTCTCACCAATTCACTAAGTCTCACAAGAGAAATTATTATAGAGAGAAATTATAGAGGGAAAGAAGAAGAGAAGTCTGCTACCTCACTATTCCAGTATCCAGTTTTTTATAAGGTAAGGGGTATTATTTCTTTCTTATTCATGAAGAGAGTTATTTTCTTTCAATACTCATAAGGGTTGGTATTCCATTCTTTATTATTCTGTTGGAATAACCTATCTGTGCGGTCTATCGCATGCTTGGTGAATTCTTCTGTTATCCCATTCTTTATTATTCTGTTGGAATAACCTGTCTGTGCGGTCTATCGCATGCATGGTGAATTCTTCTATTATTCCATTCTTTATTATTACATTAGAATAACCCATCATCTTGGTCTATTGCATGCCCGTGAATTCTTACATTATTCCATTCTTTATTATTCTGTTGGAATAACCTATCTGTGCAGTCTATCGCATGCCTGGTGAATTCTTTTGTTATTCCATACTTTATTATTCTGTTGGAATAACCTATCTACGCGGGCTATGCATGGTGAATTCTTCTGTTATTCCATTCTTTATTATTCTGTTGGAATAACCTGTCTATGTGGACTACCGCATGCATGGTGAATCATCCTTCATATTCATTCCTTATTAAATTGTTGAAATGATCTGTCTACGTGGATTACCGCATGGCGGGCAAAAATCAATTTGCAGTTTCATATATTCTATTATACTCAGTTGGTTAAAGTTTTGGCTTCTATACTCCATGAAATTAGTAGAATATCTTGGATATTTGCGCTTCATCCAGTATCTTTTCATGAAAATATTCTTCTGAGCATTCTTGAATTTTACTCCACAAAGCAGTATCATATTGACAATTTGGAAGTTATTGATTTCTAGATAAATTAAATTATAAATCTTTAAAATTTATCTTGAACTTGTTTTATTGAATTATTATGTTATTATCATCATCCTCATGCTTATATTGTGATGAAAGTCATCTTTGGCTTACGTGCATAGATGGACTTGGTATGATTATGACCAGGGATTATTCGGTATAATCATAACCGCAATGTGACGAATGATGTGGTGAAAGTCCTCATTGGCCTATAGTTCATTGATGGACAATTGTTGGTATGATTATGACCAGGGATTATTCGGTATAATCATGACCGTTGATGATTACATGAATATCCTTGGCCGTGATGCAGGGATGATTCGATTTTATTTATTAAGCTGAGTCTCAGCGATATAGTTGATGAAAAACTTTTTAAATAATAGAAGAGAGTAGATTTTATGCTCTACTTGACTCTTCTAATGGATTGCTTATTCCGCTGCAGTTGTTGATCTAAAACTTGTTGTCTATTATATTCTATTAGTATTTATACTGTTGAAGGCTAAGGATAATTTACTCTGCATTATCTTAGTTATAATATTTCTTACTGGGCTAGTTGAGCTCACCCTTTCTTTCACACCGTTCTTTTTCGGAAATGAGAATATAGGCGGGACGAGCTCGGGAAACCATCGACACGGTCCAGATGGTTGTTTTAGTAGTCCTCACTATTCTATAAAATAGCGTGACAATAAATGTAATGAGGACTCATTTGAGTTTGGATATTGTCTAGATAACAATATTTTTATTAAAACTCTTAGATTATGTTTTGTCGTATTTTACACGACTGTTGTATAATTAAGTTGTATTTGAATTTTGTACCATGTATTTGGCTACTCAAGATGGATGACGTATACCTAGGCGTCACAATTATTATGCAACTCTCATGAATACAAATAACTCTTACTATATAGTCTATATATATATAATATAGACATATAAATGTGCCACCTTGTACTATATAAAATATATAGCTAACTACCATATAACAAAGGTTTACTATATTGCACAAATTAATCAAGTAAACATATAATCATTTTATAAATTATTAATCTTTTATACATTAATTATTATTTATTCATAATAATTATTAATTAACACATTATCAATTAATTACCCATAATTGAAATCAATCAATATGTTCAACTCTTGTCACCATATTCAAATAAATTGAATATTTAATTATTAGGAATCCTATCAATTCTTGATATCAAACTCTTAGGGTTAGTCCACTAATTTAAATAACTATTAGTGACTCCCTTTAATCATTTCATAAATTCACATAACCACATAAGGTTTAAATAAACTCACAAAGCTAACTCATTAAAATTAAATCACATATTTAATTAATAAGGAGTTTCAAATTCGTGGACGTTACAACAGGTGATTATGATGTATAAGATGAGCATGTTATTTATGTGCTACGTGTTGCATGAAAGCTGTTAGATTTGATGGGTTGTTAGATTTGCTAGGCTGTTGAGCTCAACCTTGTAAATAACCATTTTTGCAGGTTAAGAATTCAAGGTAACGTTATATGCTACTTGAAAGACATGAATCAGATGTAATGCATGAAGATTTATATACTTTGGCTGAGTTGTTATTATTTTGAACCATGTTTAAGGTTCCGGATGATGTACTTGATAATGTATGATGTTTAATAGATGTTGAGTTATAAAGTTTAAATTTTGTTCGATGTATAAAGGGTATTGAACATAGATGTAAGTTTTATTTATTAACTCTGATAAAGTAAGTAATAAACTAAGTATGGTTCAAAGGTAGGTAAAGATAAATGTTTTGAGAAATGTACTTAATAATTTATGATGTGAAACTTCATATTTAGTTTTAAAGTTTGAGTTACTCAATGCATAAGAAATATTGAGCTGAAATGTATGATTTTATATAATATTTTTGATGAAGCGAATCATAAAATAAATTTGATTCAGAGATGTATAGATGATAAAGGTTTTGATTCAGGGAATTAAAGTAAGAAGACAGAAAAGTTTAAATTATTCCGCATTTTATTAAGTTTATCATCGAATAATGATGTAAAATCAGAAGTTTGACGTATTGTTAACGACTGAAGTTGAGAGATAAATTGTATGTATTTTGGGATCGTTACACCCACTAACCTTCTTGTACACACATGGTTCATCCTCGTTTTTGATAAAATGAAACTCTTTGATTGCCTCATCAAAACATATGCTCCACATACGAGAAGCTTGCTTCAATTCATAAATGGATCATTATAGCGTTATAGCTTATAGACTTGATTTATTCCAACCATTGAAACAAAACCCTCTGGCTGTATCATATACACATCATCCTCAAGTTTCTCATTGAGGAAGGTCGTTTTCACGTCCATTTGCCAGATTTTGTAGTCATAATAAGCTACAATTGCAAGCAAAATTCGAAGAAACTTGAGAATAACTACTGGTGATAAGGTTTCATCATAGTCATCTCCTTGTCTTTGTTTGAAACCTTTTGCAACCAATCGGCCCTTATAGGTCTCTACCTTGTCGTCCACTCTAGTCTTTCTCTTATAGACCCATTTGCACCCAATAAGCTTAATGCCTTTAGGTGATGAAACTAAAGTCCATACTTGGTTCTCATACATAGAGTCCAACTCAGATTTCATGGGTTCTAGCTATTTCTCTGAGTCTTTACTACTCATAGCATGTTTGTAAGTCAATGGATCATCATCATCTATAAGGCATACCTCATCGTCATCCTCTATGATGAATCCGTACCTCTCAGGTATCTTCGGTACTCTTCCAGATTTACGAATAGGGTGCGTTACAGTATGTTCTTCCACTTGGTCAGGTACCTGACTTTGATCCATAATAATTTGTGGTTCTTGAACTTCTTTAAGATATATCTTACTCTCATTGACCCGTTCAAGGATAAACTCCTTTTTCCAAGAAGGTAGCATGTTTCACAACAAACATTTTTTGATCAATAGGATGATAGAAATAATACCCTGATCTTTCTTTAGGGTATCCCATAAATCTACACTTGTCCGATATAGTCTACAACTTATCATTCTCAAACTTTTTAACATAAGCTGGACAATCCCAAGTCTTAACATGCTTGAGATTTGATTTCCTCCATGTCCATATCTCATATGGAGGAGTCTTTGGGATGAATTTGGTATGTACCTTGTTAAGTAGGTATGCAGCTGATTCTAGGGCATAACCCCAGAAGGAAACTTGAAGATCGATAAAACTCATCATGGAACGAACTATGTCCAATAACGTTTGATTTCTCCTTTTAGATACATCATTCAACTGCGGTGTTCCTAGTGGAGTCCATTGTGAGATTATACCATTTTCTTTGAGACAATAGAGAAAATAATTGCTTAAGTATTCACCACCTCGATCCGATCAAAGAATCTTAATACTCTTGCCAGTTTACTTCTCTATTTCACTTATGAATTCTTTGAACTTTTCAAACGATTCATATTTTTATTTCATTAAATACACATATCCAAATGTTGAATGATCATCAGTGAAAGTAATAAAATAAAAATACCCTTCTTGTGCAGTTGTTGTCATAGGTCCTCATATGTCTGTGTGTACAAACGCTAACAACTCTGTAACTCTTTCTCCTTGTCCACTAAAAGAAGATTTGGTCATCTTACTCATGAGACAAGATTCACAAGTTGGATATGATTCATAATCTGATAACTCTAAAAACCCATATTTATACAACTTGGATAATCTTGTTTCATTAATATGACCGAGTCTACTGTGACAACCCGAAAATATAGAGAATCTTGAATGATTACGTTAAAGTTTAAAACCTAGAGTGAAAATAGAGAAATAATTTAAATTTTTTAAGAAGAATCTATACGGTTTACTATTTGAAAAAGAATTGAAAAGATAAGGGTTATGAAAATTCAAAACTTAGAAAGAGATTTTTGTATGTGAAAAATTTATTTAAAGAAATAAATTTCAAATGAAGAGATATTATTAGATTAAATTAAATGTGTATATGTATAGATATGTATATACTTGAAGATGTGTTATATATGATTTAGGTAAACAAGAGGATTGATTATTTAAATTAATCATACAAGAATAAATGAAAAGCTTCATTATAAGAAGCTGGTAGTAGTCAATCGTTAGAAATTTTATATAAAAAAAGAAGAAAAAAGAACGTGGCAAGTCAGAATAATATATATGATAAGCCATATGAAAAAGGCTTATTGAATGTAGCAAACTGTATTAAGAGGGTTACTAGACGTTAAATTAAATGTCTAGTTTAATATATGAGTATATAAATCATTTTATGATTTATGAAGAATGTATGTTTACGTAATATGATAAATATATTAAATTATATTATATATATATATATATAAATAAATTGATATAAACAGTTTATAATGTGAGAAAATAAAATTATTAATTATTTTCTATATATGACGTGTGTAGGTTTGGTGTAACTGGTAATTGGGAGTTAATGAATATATATAGGCGGGTTAAGCATATAATATTTATATATACCTTACTCAAGAGTACTAGAATAAATTCTTATATAAAATTAGTTTAATAAATAAAAGATATTATATTTATCGTAATATCTTAAGGAAGTAAATAAATTTTAATTGAATTTATGATAATGAGCTAAGGATATTATATTATAATATCTTGGGTATATAAATAATTGTATTTGCATAAAAAAAAATTATGTGTAGCATATTTATTTTACCATTATAAAATAAATATGTAATTTAAGTTTGTTATGTTATGTTTTATATATATCAAAGGAAAACCACATAATCTAATTATATATTAGGTAAGGTAATTAAATAACCTAAAAGTTATGGTATTGAGGAAATGTTAGTATTTAAAAGTTATACTAACCTAATAGATTAGTTTTGTCTATTTCAAGTGATTAATAATTTTAAATCTAATTAAAGCAAACCTAATTAGGTTATGAGTTAAAGCTACATGTATATTAATTAAATTCCATAAGATTGAGAAAAGAAACTCTAAATAAATAATTAGGGTAACATATATTAAAATTGTTAGACTATGTTTATTACATTGCCCAAAACAATTAAAGGAGAAGCCCAAAAGAAATAAAATGCAAGTCCAAACTTAGCCCACTTGATTAAGGGTATTTTAGACCTTTGATTTATCTAATTTATGCATTAAAATAAAAGCTAAATGAAGGAATTAGTGGGCATATATATAGCTAGCCACATTAGCCTTTTTAAGGCAAGAATATTAAGCTAATCAAGTTTTATAAGTAAAAGTCTTACACACAAGGATAAGTGTGTCATGCTCCCATTGGTGGAAAGCCTAATTAGCAACCTTAATGGCATGATTAAGTATGATTAGGAAGGGATAAGGCTAAACCTTTTGTCCAAGGGGCAAAAGAAACATAAAGGATATTAGCATTCCACTCCAATTCACCAACATACATCTCCACCTTCATCACATCTTCATTCACCACCATTCTTCTTCTTCTTCTATTTTCTCTCATTAGCAAGAACACAAAGAGAGAAAATGTAACGCCCGAGAAATTCGGATCCTTTGCAAAAATATTTGAAAGAATTGAATAATGAATAAAATAATATTAATTGTTATTATATGTGTTAATAAGATGTATACCGTTCTATAACCTAGAAACGTCAGAATATCGTAGTATTCGAACCACGTGAGGGAATTAAAGTGTTTGATTTTTCAAGATGAAAATAAATGTTTTCCAAGAAAGTTTACGAAAAACACTATTCACCGATTATCGCTCAGAAATTATTTTTGAACTTCCGAGAAATACGTAATGTTAGAATATCGAGGCGAGATAGATTATGTAATAATAATCTAAGTATGGAAAATGCAATAATTCGCAAGTGGATATAATTTGAGAATATAGGTATTAAAACCTAATGAAATGAATTAAGGTAACTTGGTATAAAATACATGTCTAATAGGAATAAGATGTGATCCTATATGGGATTTATATTAAGCCCATATATTTAGTTAATGAAGTCCAAGCTATTATTAATGCAAGCCCAAAGATAAGTTAATTAAGTTAACTACTAAGCCCAAAGGATGATCCAATGGGTAAAACAAGATCCATGGAGCAACCCATGGGTGGAGTGGTAACCAAGCACTTGGAGTCGTGAGCAAGAACTTTAAGTAATGACCAAGGAATGGATAAGAGTTGTGGGCAACAAGTAAGGAATAGTAAGGAGGTTAACTAAGGAGGTGGGATGGCCTAAATGTCCATATTGGGTTGCCTATAAATACCAAGCTTTATTTCTTAAATTGGTTGTTTAAATTTCATCCAACAACTCTCTATCAAACAACTTATTTGTTAGAGTCAATAAGCACTTTGAGCTTAACCTTTCATTAGTAGATTTCCAAAGCAAGTGAAGTAATCATCAAAGGTAAATGATCTTGTCTTCTTCATCTCTATCATGGTAGGTTGATAAGAGAAGTGTAACTAATGAACTTAGATGTTAAGCACATAAGAGAAATGGATAAGCAATTGATTTAAGCCGAATAAGATGAATAAGCAACTTGAACCTAATTAAGCTGATAACCTTGTACACAAATTGTCATATGTTTGTCATATGATTAATATAGTATGAGAACATTGATTGATGGACTTAATTTCATAATAAGTCATAAGCATGAGAATTTGAGTTCCTAAGTTAAGTAAGTCATTAATGTATGAAATAAGTCAAAACCTACTTTGATTATAAGTTGGTGTAATAAGTAACTTCTAATGTCTATATGTTGGTTAAAAATCCACTTAGAATGATTAGTATTGAGGTTTTGCCGTAATTTACACGATTGGACGATAGACGTCGAATTCGTGAAATTCTCGGAATGGAAGTCATATTTTGTGTTTGACATTGGAAACATATGTTTTCGATGGAGACAAGTCATATTTGACATTGTAGAGTTGCGGACTCGAAAATGGCCGGATTCCGACTTAGAACGAAGAAACGAGCGTCGAACGTTCACGAACGTTTATCGTTTTTGCTAAAAATGAACCAATAGGTGAATTTTTAGCAAACAAAGTCAAATAGATAAAATTCTTGAATGATCATGTAGATTATGTAATTTTTGAACCATAGGCTTTTGAACGAGCCAATTCGGACTTATAACGAAGAAGTTATGCGTCCGGGAAGTTCACAAAATTTCAAAATCGAATTGTTTTTTCAGGTGCACGAGTTGAGTCAGCCAAGTGGCCAACCCTAGGAAAATGTCACCACGCACCATGCAATGAAAAGAAACGAGCACACTGCAAGAGTTTGCCACAACGCGACCATTTAACACTGAGACTCACGCCACAAATACCAAGTCCGGGTTCTAGCAAAGAATAGGTGATGCCAAGTCATAGCCTTCCATGTCTAAAAAGCCAAGCAGATCGCAGCGCCAACTTCAAGACCAAGACAATAATGAAGGTTTATATTTATAACATGGTTAGTAATTGATAACCAATTAGACAAGGATTATAATGAAACATTGTTAATACATAATTAAGCCTTAAGTATAAACACTTAGGGTTTAGTTAAATCAATTGCAAATGAATGAAAGAATGATCTCACGGAAAGTCGAAACCGATAATAACAAATCTAATATGTAATTAGATTGAGAAGTAGGGTAAGATTCTTTAAGAACCATGTATGATCATTCATGACCTACTGTTCTATGTTATGCAATCATTTAATGTAGAAACCTTAAGGACGTAAAGTGCACGTGTTATAAATTGTAGCAGACGCTGAAGGTAAGTACTCTAACCCTTGTTCCAGTTCGATCTGGGCAAGTCTTTGTGATTCATGTATTCTTCGCATGAGTTAGAATTTGAAGAATGTCAAAGCCAATTCCTTCGACTAGACGTATGCTATGTTATTCTATCAAGTGTTGATAAGGATTTACCGAACTAATATTGTTGTGGTTTTCAAAAGTAGATTATGTATGCTCAAAATGTTTTGTCATCAAACCACAGGCACGTGAGGTTGCCACAACTTAAACGTATACACGTTTAAGGAATGTAGTTTTGATCAACATAGAGTACTATAGGCTGATCACCTAGACATACTCGTAAGCTATACCTGACTTACGAACTTTGTGCCGGGATGTCCCTTTTCAAAGTACTTATGAAATGCTTACGGTCTTGAACCGGAATTGATGATTTACAGAATATTGTAGCTATAAAACGTTTTGAAGGAAAAGAGGTGCTATTTTGAATTCTCAATAGTACTTCGTAACTATTGTCCAGTTATTAAAGATATACTATTCCTATGTTTCAAGCATGCTATTTTCCTTGAATTGTTGTACTTGTTGAGCTAGTTAGGCTCATTCTTGCTTTAATCATATGAATGAAGCTAAGACAGAACGGACCGATGCATCCGGCAGGGATAAAGGGAAGGCAAAGGCGAACCCTTAGATGGATTTTGTAATAGTATAGTTTTTGTATGGAATATTATTCATATTATGACAAGAACAATGTATTGGTTGTAAAGAACCTGGGGTATATAAATATTCTTTTGATAAATATGTAAGACATATCCGTTCTTTTGAGGCTTTTCAATTGAATGTTTATGTGAACTGTAGCACCGTGTAGCACCATCTGTCGGGTTGGAAGATACCCGGATTTGGGGGCGTCACAGGTTGGTATCAGAGCCTTAGGTTATAAAACTTAAGGGGGGAGGGAAATAAAACCTTAAGTCATAACCTTAAGAAAAGTCAAAGAATAAAAGACGGAAGTTAACCTTATAAAAATGCATCATATATGTTATGTGTTTTTATTATACTGACATTTACTAATCAACTTTTTCTGTTGTTATAGATGTCAGGTGAAAAAATAGTGATGTATAGTAGTCGTGAAGGGCTCAGAAACCGATAGAAATCATACCGAACCCCAATAATAAAGCAGATCCAGAGATAGTTGTGGTGGAGTCTGGAGACTCCGAAAGCTTAGACCTCATGTCTGTATTTGACGGCATGATAGAAGAAGAAGTGGAGGTAGTATCATTCAATCCAGTGGCTATAGCAGCAGAGATAACTCCAAGAGAGTCGATGATGTCACTATTTATGTCAGTGATAGATAGGAATGTACACTATTGTCAGGAGGTCAAGGAGCTGAAGGCGGAGCTCCAAGCGGTTATAGAGGACAAGACGGACGTGGAGTCCATATGGGAACAGGAACATGACGAGAGAGTTTTGGCTAAGGACAAGGTCCATGAGCTAAAATAAGAGGTCTTTGAGCCTAGGAGTGAGCTAAAGACCAAGAAGAAAAAGATAGGGAGAATGTCCTATATTCATAGGAGTTCTTATGAGGATTTCCGCCACATGGTAGTGGGTATCCCAGAGAGAGACAGGCGCACGCGCATACTATCAGCCGTGATATTATTGCCGGTCTTGCCAAGGCAGATTTCGAGAATGCCTTAAGGCAGATATGATTGAGCAGTTGTTAGAATAGTTAAGTATGTACATATTTGTGTATATATAGTAGTGATGTAAAGCCCTCTTTTGTATAATTAAGGGTAGTCTTTTGTAATTCCCAATTTTTGGAAAGCAATAGCGGGAAAGTAATGTATCCAGCTTAGGCTGTGTTATGTAACCGATGTAGTATAATACTACGATGAATTAATATAAGTTTTCATTTTCGAAAAAAAAATGTTGAGTAATGAATGTTTTAGTTATTGTTTAAATATGGAATAATGACTAACTGAAAGGAAATGCATAATAATGAAATATGTGTTTATTGTAACAAAGAAAATGCCGCCAAGAAGAGTACCCCGTAACCAAGGTGCGAACACGAATCAACCGGAGGGAGGTCCGGTTAACCCCATGCAGGAATTTTTGAACCTTTTAACTGTAGAGTTTAACCAAACTGGGGCTGATATCCCTATAAATCCTGGTGTAGTACGAGCCACTACATTCAAGGACTTTAAGAGTGCGGGTCCGCCAGAGTTCAAAGGAACTACAGACCCTATCGGAGCCCAAACGTGGCTTAGGGAGATTGAGAAGGCATTTATGATAGCAAATGTCGACGAGGCTCAAAAGGTTGCTTTCGCAACCTACATGATGAAGGAGAGGCCAACTTTTGGTGGAGGCCAATCAAAGTAGGGCCGGATAGATGCTATAACGTGGGAGAGGTTCAAGGAAATATTCTACGAGAACTACTTTCCCACAAGCATGCAGGGAAGGATGGAGATGCGATTTCTCGATTTAAAACAAGGGGATATGACGGTTCCCCAGTATGCCGCCAAGTTTAATGAACTGACAAGGTTCGCTCCATATCAAGTGGATACCGAGGTGAGGAAAGCTCAATGATTCGAGCAGGGCTTGAAACCCTAGCTCTATAATCGTATCTCTGTATTCCAAAGTACTTCCTTTGGAGTTGTTTTAGAGAAGACAATAATTGCCGAAGGTGTTAGCGAGGCGTTGAGCCAATACCACAAGGACAAGAAAAGCAAGGGGAAGGTGGATGGAGGAGTGAAAATTGAAAGAGCCAAAGGGAGGAGTGGCGAAAAAGGAAAAGGAAGGTAGTTAACTCTGGAATACTGGAGTGAAACAAGGAGACCCTAAGAGGAGGATGGAGGCACAGTCAAAACTGTGGGAAGACTCACCTAGAGTCTGCTCAAAGGAAAGGTCGTGTGTTATAACTCATGACAGAGGGGCATATTAAGCATGGCCTGCCCAAGCTCAAGAATCATCATGGGTGCTTTGTATGTGGATCTACGGACCATATGGCAAAGAACTGACCAAAGAAGGGACAAAGTGAATAAGGGCGCCAATAGTGGGAAGTTAACTATTGGGGTCCAAATATGTGGGTAGTAAGGCCCTGCACTTTTTAATATGACCGCCAAGACGCTGGATGGCCTCGGGAGACGAGTTGCAGGTATTATTTCGATCAACGACTTAAATGCATACGTGTTGTTTGACTCGGGTGCTACTTGTTCGTTTATCGCATGTGATTTTGCTAGACGACTAGGATTACTTCCCGAGAAGTTGGTTCTACCCTTGAACATTAAGGTAGCAAACGAGGAGATAATTCCTGTTGAAGATATTCATAAGAATTGTTTCGTAGACATTAGAGGTTGTAAATTATCGGTAGATCTGATACCGATAAAGTTAGGAGAATTTGACGTAATCCTCGAAATGGATTGGTTGGTAAATCATGGAGCAATAATAGATTGTCAAAAGAAATGCGTAAACATTAAAATAGTAAACCAATCTCATGTAATATTTTACCATAAATAACGTTCGTGTTGTCTTACCATGACACAAACTAGAAAATTATTGAGGAAGGGGTGTGTAGGCTATTTGTGTCATGTGGTTGATACCCAGAGAGTGGGAGCGACCATGGAACAAATACCTATAGTGAGTGAGTTCATGGATGTATTTCCAAGCGAGTTACCGGGTCTTCCACCGGATAGGGAGATCGAGTTCATAATAGACATCGTGCCGTGAGCTTGCATTGGGCTTCGTGGCACCGTGATCGTATGGCGCCAAAGGGAGATGAAGGAATTGATGGTACAAATACAAGAATTATTGGACAGAAGTACATTCAATCGAGTGTGTTTGCCGTGGGGAGCACCAAAGGTCTTGTCATTTGTCAAGAAGAAGGATGGATCGCTTAGACTTTGTATCGACTATCGAGAGTTGAACAAGTTAACGATAAAGAATAAGTATCCATTACCCAGATCGATGATCTTTTGATCACTT
Source organism: Panax ginseng (assembly GCA_020205605.1). NCBI lineage: Eukaryota > Viridiplantae > Streptophyta > Magnoliopsida > Apiales > Araliaceae > Panax > Panax ginseng. The sequence goes on from CM035136.1 coordinate 65,501,970, forward strand.
GAAGGGGGCAAAATATTTTACTAAAATAGACTTAAGGATTCGGGTATCATCACCAAAGGTTAGAATGAAGATGTGCCAAAGACAAGATTCGTGACTCGTTATGGTCATTACGAGTTTCTGGTGATGTCATTTGGGTTAACTAATGCACTGCATTTATGGACATGATGAACAGAGTGTTCAAACAATATTTGGACAAGTTCATCGTGGTGTTTATTGATGATATTCTACTCTACTCTAAGACGCCAGAAGATCATGCTGAACACCTAAGAATAATGTTGGAGACATTAAGAAAGGAGAAGTTATATGCGAAGTTCACTAAGTATGAATTTTGGTTAGAGAGGGTTCAGTTTTTAGGTCATGTTATTGACCATGAGGGGGTTTCAGAGATCCAAATGAAGGTGGAAGCCGTGATGAATTGGGAACAACCGAAGACACCGACCGAGGTATGGAGTTTCCTAGGGTTAGTGGGTTACTATCGAAGGTTCATTCAGGACTTTTCGAAGATAGCTACTCCGCTGACTAACTTGATGAGGAAGACGGTGAAGTATGTATGGACTGAGAAATGCGAAGATAGTTTTTAAGAACTAAAGAAGAAGTTGAGTGAAGCAACTGTATTGTCATTACCCGATGACACAAGAAATTTTGTAGTTTATAACGATGCTTCGCATAAAGGACTGGGTTGCATGCTCATGCAGCATGGCAAGGTCATTGTGTATGCATCTAGGCAATTGAAGGATTATGAGAAAGTCTATCCTACTCATGATCTGGAACTGACCGCGGTGGTGTTTGCCCTAAAAATTTGGCAACATTATCTTTATGGGGAAAAGTGTGAGATATACACGGACCATAAGAGTCTAAAATATATCTTCACACAGAAGGAGTTGAATATGAGACAGAGGAGGTGGCTGGAGTTGATAAAGGATTACGACTGTGAAATCCTGTATCACCCTGGAAAAGCCAATGTAGTGGCCGACGCCTTGAGTAGGAAGGGTCGGGAGAAGTTGTCTTTGTTATCAGCTCAAACTAAGTTAATAACAGAGATGGCTAGGATGGAGTTGGAGGTGAAGTTGCCAATTGAGGTGGATCAGAGACTGTTTGCGACCGAGATTCAGTCTACCATTGTAGAGAGAGTTAAGGAGGTGCATCTCAAAACTGATGAGTGTAACCAGATGATGAAGCGGTTGACCAATGAAAAAGATACTAAGTTTAGTCTTGATAATGAGGGATTATTAAGATTTGAGGGAAGAATTTGGGTTCCGAATGAGACAGAATTAAAGGAGCTAGTGTTACAAGAGGCTCACAATTCGAGGTACTCAATTCATCCTGGTAGCACTAAGATGTATCAAGACCTTCGACAAAGTTTTTGGTGGCCGAACATGAAGAGAGAAATAGCCGAGTATGTGAGTAGGTGCTTGACTTGTCAAAGAGTTAAAGCCGAACATCAACGACCAAGTGGCTTGTTACAGTCATTGGAGATTCCGGAGTGGAAGTGGGAACATATCACGATGGACTTTGTGGTGGGACTTCCAATGACTCAGAAAGGATATGATGAGATTTGGGTAATAGTGGACCGGTTGACAAAGTCGGCTCACTTTTTGCCAATTCGAATTAAGTATAACTTAGACCAGTTAGCTACACTCTATGTTAAAGAAATTATTTCCAGACATGGAGCACTTATTTCGATAGTGTCAGATCGTGATCCACAATTCACATCGAACTTCTGGAGAAGTCTTCAAGAACAGTTGGGGACGCAGTTGAAGTTGAGTACGGCTTATCATCCACAAACCGATGGATAGAGCGAGAGGACAATTCGCACGTTAGAAGATATGTTGAGATCTTGTGTCATGGATTTCAAGGGTAGTTGGGATGATCATCTACCATTAGTAGAATTTGCATATAACAACAATGCTTATCATGCAAGTATAGGTATGCCACCGCATTTAAGCTTTGTATGGAAGAAAATGCAGAACACTGTTGTATTGGGATGAAGTAGGAGAACGCCGAATGCTAGGACCAGAATTGGTGCAGCAAACAGCGGAAGTGGTGAAGTTAATTCGAATGTGTCTTGTAGTAGCTCAAGACAGACAGAAGAAATACGTAGACTTACATCGAGAGAATAGAGAGTTTGAGGTAGGCTCATACGTATTTCTAAAGGTATCTCCCTGGAAAGGAAAGATACACTTTGGAAAGAAGGGAAAACTAAGCCCAAGGTTTATAGGACCTTTTGAGGTATTAGAACGGGTAGGCGAGGTAGCTTATAGGGTAGCATTACCTCCGGACCTAGAGTGAATACATAATGTATTTCACGTTTCTATGTTACGTCCTTACAAACCGAATTACAAGCACGTGATAGAATATGAGCCTATTCAATTTGAGAAGGATTTAACATATGAAGAAATGCCGATTCAAATCATCGATAGAAAAGACCAAGTTCTGCGAAACAAGGTAATACCGTCAGTAAAGGTGTTATGGAAGAACCACGATGTGGAGGAAGCAACGTGGGAACTTGAAGAAAAGATGAGAAAGAATTATCCTCTTTTATTTGATTAATGTAGGGCGAGATTCTGAGGACAGAATCTTTATAAGGGGGAAGAATGTAACGCCCGAGAAATTTGGATCCTTTGCAAAAATATTTGAAAGAATTGAATAATGAATAAAATAATATTAATTGTTATTATATGTGTTAATAAGATGTATGCCGTTCTATAGCCTAGAAACGTCGAAATATCGTAGTATTCAAACCACGTGAGGGAATTAAAGTGTTTGATTTTTTAAGATGAAAATAAATGTTTTCCGAGAGAGTTTACGAAAAACACTATTCACCGATTATCGCTCGGAAATTATTTTTGAACTTCTGAGAAATATGTAATGTTAGAATATCGAGGCGAGATAGATTATGTAATAATAATCTAAGTATGGAAAATGCAATAATTCGCATGTGGATGTAATTTGAGAATATAGGTATTAAAACCTAATGAAATGAATTCAGGTAACTTGGTATAAAATACATGTCCAATAGGAATAAGATGTGATCCTATATGGGATTTATATTAAGACCATATATTTAGTTAATGAAGTCCAAGCTATTATTAATGCAAGCCCAAAGATAAGTTAATTAAGTTAACTACTAAGCCCAAAGGATGATCCAATGGGTAAAACAAGATCCATGGAGCAACCCATGGGTGGAGTGGTAACCAAGCACTTGGAGTCGTGAGCAAGAACTTTAAGTAATGACCAAGGAATGGATAAGAGTTGTGGGCAACAAGTAAGGAATAGTAAGGAGGTTAACTAAGGAGGTGGGATGGCCTAAATGTCCATATTGGGTTGCCTATAAATACCAAGCTTTATTTCTTAAATTGGTTGTTTAAATTTCATCCAACAACTCTCTATCAAACAACTTATTTGTTAGAGTCAATAAGCACTTTGAGCTTAACCTTTCATTAGTAGATTTCCAAAGCAAGTGAAGTAATCATCAAAGGTAAATGATCTTGTCTTCTTCATCTCTATCATGGTAGGTTGATAAGAGAAGTGTAACTAATGAACTTAGATGTTAAACACATAAGAGAAATGGATAAGCAATTGACTTAAGCCGAATAAGATGAATAAACAACTTGAACCTAATTAAGTTGATAACCTTGTACACAAATTGTCATATGTTTGTCATATGATTAATATAGTATGAGAACATTGATTGATGGACTTAATTTCATAATAAGTCATAAGCATGAGAATTTGAGTTCCTAAGTTAAGTAAGTCATTAATGTATGAAATAAGTCAAAACCTACTTTGATTATAAGTTAGTGTAATAAGTAACTTGTAATGTCTACATGTTGGTTAAAAATCCACTTAGAATGATTAGTATTGAGTTTTCACGAATTTTACACGATTGATTTATGACGCCGAATTCGTGAAATTCTCGGAATGGAAGTCGTATTTTGTGTTTGACATTGGAAACATTTGTTTTCAATGGAGACAAGTCATATTTGGCATTGTAGAGTTGCGGACTCGAAAATGGCCGGATTCCGACTTAGAACGAAGAAACGAGCGTTGAACGTTCACGAACGTTTATCGTTTTTGCTAAAAATGAACCAATAGGTGAATTTTTAGCAAACGAAGTTAAATAGATAAAATTCTTGAATGATCATGTAGATTACGTAATTTGTGAACCATAGGATTTTGAACGAGCCAATTCGGACTTATAACGAAGAAGTTATGCGTCCGGGAAGTTCACAAAATTTCAAAACTGAAATTATTTTCTGGTGCATGAGTTAGCCAGCGGCTGACCCTAAGTGCAAAATGACCCACGCAACACGGAACAAAGAATCGAAAAACACATTGCAAGAGTTTGCCACAACACGACCATTTAACACTGAGACTCGTGCCGCAGCGCCGAGTCCGGGTTCTAGGCAGCAATAGGTGACGCCGCAGCGCGGCTCCATGTGTAAAACCCGGCGCTGCAGCGCCAGCTTCAAGACCAAGACAATAATGAAGGTTTATATTTAGAACATGGTTAGTAATTGATAACCAATTGGACAAGGATTATAATGAAAAATTGTTAAGACATAATTAAGCCTTAAGTATGAGCACTTAGGGTTTAGTTAAATCAATTACAAATGAATGAAAGAATGATCTCACGGAAAGCCGAAACCGATAATAAAAAATCTAATATGTAATTAGATTGAGAAGTAGGGTAAGATTCTTTAAGAACCATGTATGATCATTCATGACCTAATGTTCTATGTTATGCTATCATTTAATGTAGAAACCTTAAGGACGTAAAGTGCACGTGTTAAAAATTGTAGCAGACGCTGAAGGTAAGTACTCTAACCCTTGTTCCAGTTCGATCTGGGCAAGTCTTTGTGATTCATGTATTCTTCGCATGAGTTAGAATTTGAAGAATGTCAAAGCCAATTCCTTCGGCTAGACGTATGCTATGTTATTCTATCAAGTGTTGATAAGGATTTACCGAACTAATATTGTTGTGGTTTTCAAAAGTAGATTATGTATGCTCAAAATGTTTTGTCATCAAACCACAGGCACGTGAGGTTGCCACAACTTAAACGTATACACGTTTAAGGAATGTAGTGTTGATCAACATAGAGTACTATAGGCTGATCACCTAGACATGCTCGTAAGCTATACCTGACTTACGAACTTTGTGCTGGGATGTCCCTTTTCAAAGTACTTATGAAATGCTTACGGTCTTGAACCAGAATTGATGATTTTACGAAATATTGTAGTCAGAAACATTTTGAAGGAAAAGAGGTGCTATTTTGAATTCTCAATAGTACTTCGTAACTATTGTCCAGTTATTGAAGATATACTATTCCTATGTTTCAAGCATGCTATTTTCCTTGAATTGTTGTACTTGTTGAGCTAGTTAGGCTCATTCTTGCTTTAACCATATGAATGCAGCTAAGACAGAACGGACCGATGCATCCGACAAGGGTAAAGGGAAGGCAAAGGCGAACCCTTAGATGGATTTTGTAATAGTATAGTTTTTGTATGAAATATTATTCATATTATGACAAGAACAATTTATTGGTTGTAAAGAACCTGGGGTATGTAAATATTCTTTTGATATATATGTAAGACATATCCGTTCTTTTGAGGCTTTTCAATTGAATGTTTATGTGAACTGTAGCGCCGTGTAGCACCATCTGTCGGGTTGGAAGATACCCGGATTTGGGGGCGTCACAGAAAAAGAGAAAGAGGGAGAGATTCAAATTCTTGAGATGAGGAGTATATTGTTCATGCATCCTAAATTCATAATCTACTTTGGAAGAATAAGAAAGATAACAAAGAAAATTAGGTGAGGTTCTCTTCCATTCTTTTTCTTATTCTTCTTTTAGTTTGGTTTTTACCTCAAAATATATGGTGGTTATGGTCTAATACTCAAAGTACCCTAGTTCTACATGTCTCATGTGTAGGACTAAGTATCTTGTGTATTAGGATATAGATTTAGAGGAAGAAAATGAGCATATGTTCTCCAAGGGGTGAAACCCTAGTTTTTCTTCCACTAAATCTTATGTAACTCAAGTTTTACAACTTGGATTTGTGATCCGTCAAAGGGGGATGCTAGATACATGAGTTATCTAGTAAATCCAAGTGGTAGAACACAAATCTAGCAAGTATTGAAGCTATGGGGGCTGTTTTCCCCAAAACAGTCCACATAGAGAATTAAAGCTTTAAACCCTAAAAAAAGCTATTGTCCCCATTTTTCTTAAGGCTGTTTCGGATAGTTTCAAGTTATTTAAAAATATGGCAAAAATCACAGAGGTACCTTAAGAGGTTATCTACGAGCAGGAAAAAGAACGGACACGTTTAGATATGTAGGTTGTGCGTAATGACTTTTTCTATAAAGGACTCCTAAATATTAACACCTGGTTTTCTCACAGTGTATACACTAGAAAAATCCGAAACGTTTACAGTATGTTCATATATGTTATGAGAGTATACCCTGAAAGTTTCAGAATTGTCTGAGCCAAGCTCGATTTATGAAAAATAAAGGAAGATCCGAGTGTTTTAAGCACTTTAAAAATAGTAAATCACTTTCTAAAATTCAAGAAATATTTGGGGATCATTGTTGGGTCATATACGGTCCAAATCCAGAAAATAAGAATTTTTGAAGTCAGTTTGGTATTTTTCCTAAAAATGATGAAGTTATAAATAAAAGAAAATAAATAGTTAAATGATGTCATAAATAAGGAAAATGTGATTTTAATGCTTGGATACACCTAATATTGTATATTCTGACTATGGAGAGGTATTTTGGTAATTATTGATGAGAATTACTATTTATGACCCTTTTATGGGTATTAAATAAGTGGTTTAATAAATGGTAAACAATTAAAAAAATTATTTATTGGCCTAATAAATTATTAAAATGTTATGATGATATTAATAAAGTTAGAATCGATATTTTTTTAAATAAATAAAAATATTGAGATTAAAATTTAATTTAAGATATTATTAGATGACTAATAATATTAGATTAAAATAAAATATTATTAAAGGATTAATAATATTAGATTAAAGTATTATTATATGATTAAAATATAATTAAATAAAATGTTATTAAAATATAATAACATTAGTAAATGAATAAAATACTAATACATGAATAAAATCAAAAGGTTAATAATATTAGTAAATGAATAAAATATTATTAAGAGGATAATAATATTAGTAAGTGAATAAAGTATTATTAGTTGATTAATAATACTAATGAGTAAGTAAAGTATTATTAAAGGATGAATGAAGATAATGTTTACGTAATAGTAGTATTATCAAGAGATAATAATGTTACTAAGGAATTAATGTAATAACTAATATTTAACCGTGTGACTAAATATTAGGCAATCTAATATAGAATGGTGATATTGTAATAACCCGAGATTTTCTATATAAAATAAATAAAAAATTTTGCGTATAATTTTTTTTTTATTTAATGACGAAACTAAGTGTCAAGTAAAGTGAACGATAAATGCGAATACATTTATTACTTAAAAAATTAGAAATAATTTTAGAATTATTAATTACCACAAATTATATAGTAATAAATTTACATGGTTTAAATGTTTTTATTAATGATTTTCCATGAAAACATGATTGGAAATAATATATGAAGTGATAATTAGATTTATATAATAAATATTTTATTATATGAATTGTATATGTAATATTTAAGTTAATTATTTTAACTTGATTATTGATCTTTTAACGACGAAGAATAAGTCGTACATGAGATCCAAATCTGGATTGGGATTGTGATCAAGAGATGAGAATAATAATATTATATTATTTATATAATGATTTTACAAATTACCATAATTATGTAATCGGTATGTGCGGACAAATAATATTGAAATGAATGACGATTAGGTTAGGTCATAGCATATTACCGTGCTGTGAAACTCTAATTATTAAACTCAGTTATGAGATATTTATGAGTAGTGACTGTGTATATGAAATTACTGTGAATAAGAATATCGGTAATTAGAAGAAACCCTAATTACTGTTGTACGTCGATAATTAGGACAAACCCTAATTATTATAACCCTAACCGAATTAAAATTAGAAACTCAAATTTGATCGTGTTAGTAACATACACGATAATTAAAGAACCACTAATGGTCAATTAGAAACCCTAATTGATGACGTTGAGAAACCCTAATTTTAATTATCGGGTTTAATTTAGATATTCTTGTATAAGTGTTTTAATTTACCAAAGGATAGAAGTTAATTGGTAAATTATAAGAATTAAATCTAGTGATTAAATATTACATTTAATTGCCTTGTACAAGATTTCCCATACACTCTTAAACAAAGCCCAACCATCACCCATAACAAATCGTAAGCAAGAATCAAGAATTTTTGGCAAAAGGGTATAAGAACACTAAACCTAGAAATCCTTTGATTCGATGTTATTTGATGCAATTGATTGTTTAAAGTTGTGTAATAGAATGTTAATTGATGATATGGGTTGATAAATCAAAGACCCATAACATCAAAGTGCACGAATTTGAAGATTTAAGCAAGTTGGAAAACCGAATTACGTTATTTTTTCACCAAATGTCGAGGCCATAACTCTTTGCTCGATCATGAGTTTTGTTCTTCAAAAGTTGTTATGTGTAGCCTGATATGTGGTCTTTTATCTCGCAAAAAGAATCAAGTCCATATCATGTATAGATTAGAAGTTATAGATGGTCAAACATGGTTGATGGAGATCATGATAAACTATTTTTAAGCGATCAGTAATGGGGGCATTCTCGTTCACTTTTTGTACTTTAAAAGGTCTGGGCTTTTTATATGTTGTAGTGCACTGAGTTAGGAAGCCATAGGCTTTGGAATGACTTCATTCCGACCTCGGATGAGGGAATTACGGTGATTGGAAGGAAATGTGTCAAATTTCTCAAAACTGAAAGTCAGCAGCGAGATGTGCTATTCGGGACACTGTTTCGATCAGTTAATATTTCCAAAACCTTCTGGGCTTTTGGTATGTTATATTACACCGAATAAGCTTTCCATAGACTCAAAGCGGACTAAATCCGATATCGGAGGAGAGAGTTATGACATTTCAAAGTAGTAGTGTCAAAACTTCCCAATAAGTGCGGTGCAGTCCATTTGAACGGAATTTCGGGGCTGATGTGTTCGAATTTGGAAATGGTCAAAGAATAAAAGTTGTAGCCCCAGAAGTTAGCTTCGTGTGGGCTCAAGAATCGCTCAAAATGTTTTAAAATGAAAGAGTTATGACTGTTTTAGCGAAAGAGGGTAAAGCTGAAACGAGATTGAAAACTGTTATGAACGTCCACTTTTGACGCACTGTTTGGGCTACCTAATGAACCCGAATTGGGTAATTCGTATTTTTTAAAAATAGTCTTACATACCATGTATAACATATCCAAAAATCAGATTAATCGGAGTTATGAGCAATGCGTTAGAAAATCGCAAAGTGAGCTATTGAAAAATTAGTATAAACCAAGTCCCACATCGACTAAATTGAGAACTTCACCATTTTCTAAACCTATAAATAGAAGGGCTTGGCCTTTGTTTCATTCACCAATAATAAGGACTCCAATTTTTGAGAGAAGGCTTTGTTGTGGGAGAACTTTTATAAAGATCTCCTTAGTTAAATTTTGGCGTGGAAGTGCGTATTCATCTGTGGAATTCGTATTTTAGCATATATTTCTTATTTAATTTTGTAATGTTATTATTTTTAATTGTTAGTTAAAGTTTGAATTTTTGAAGTTTAGTTAGTGTTGTTAATAAACTAGTTAGTTTACTATGTTTATTTTGGCTTGGAATTGATTATGTAAATGAGTTATTTGTGATGAATTTTAATATTTTGTGATGAATTTCATTAATTAATATTTATTAATGATATTAAAGTTATTTAATGATTATATTAAATAATTTAGTTTAAAAATAATTTTAATATTATAAAAATCATTTTAAATGAAAATAAGGTATTTAAAAATATTTTAAGTTATAAAATATAACTTTTAATATTTAAATGATAATTTCATTAATAATTAAATATTAATGATATTAAGATAATATTAATGATATTTAGTTTATTTAATGATTAATATTAAATAAATAGTTTAAAAATGGTTTTACTTATTTAAAACCATTTAAAGAGGATATTAAGGATTTAAAAATATTTTAAGTTATAATTAATGACTTTTAATATTTGGATAAATAGTACATTAATATTTAAATATTAATGGTAATTATTTGGGTAATATAAATGTTTTAAAAATAGTTTGAGTTATTATAAATAACTTTTATATTTTAGTAATGGCTTCATTAATAGTTTAGTATTAATTAAACTATTAATGATAATGGAATTGTTTAATGTTTAAATCATTTAATTATGATTCCGATATTTGAAAGTTATAAATTTACCAAACTAGTTTGACTTGAGAACCGATTATGAAGTTCTCAATTTGAAGAAGAACACCTATAATAATGATTATATCACTATAGGCCCTTTTTAGTGATGATTTAAATTATTTTAAATTTTTCAATTTACGAAATTGCGAAAATGATTAAAAATAAGATGTCCGATATTTATAGATGTTGAGGTATAGAATAAGAGTCTTAGACTCCAGATTTACCCGATAAAGTCATTTTAATACGACGACAAATGTCGACCTTAAAAAGAAAGAAAAGACTACTTGTAAGAGCATGGATGAGATATTTGAAAAATGTATAAAAATATTTCAAGTATAGAATAGAACTAAAAGTATGATCATCACCGTGATTATGTGTTGGTGTAATAAAAAAGACTATGTGTTAAGATATATTGTTCTAATCGAACGAATGATCCGATTATTGATAGGTTGTGATAAAGAGATAAAACCCGAGTTGAGATTTGTAATCGTGAATCGAGTAAGTATCCTACCTTTGCATTTTCTTTATGCAATGGACATGAGTAAGAAGTTTCGTAATTATTCTATTCTGTGCATGATTTTGTACGCTTTGATTATCAACATGTTAGCTCAGATATATATTCTGTTAAGTTGATTTCTAAATGGTTATACAAGTGTCCCCACTTGGATAATCATGACATTTATTCACATGTTGATACACCTTTGTCAATTACCCGTATATATATATATATATATGTTGAATTACATATTATTGTTGAGCAAGATTAAAAACCTTCGGGTTTGGAACCAGGCATGTATGAACATCCCTATATGGGAAGATTTTTGCGCCCAAGGCGGATAGAGTGAGCGATGAATTTCGTTCAAGTTATGTAGTATTGATCAATACAGGTACAATCTGGGCCGATCACCCTCCGTGCCGTAAGCTAGAAAGCTAGTTTATGGATGAATTTCTGCTAAACCTTTTCAAAATGAAAAACAATGTTCATAGTATGTTTCTTAAACCCTATTCATGGGTAGAGCCTAATTTCAAGAATTTGAAAGAGAGTTGTTATGTGAATTTTTATCAAGATGATTATTTCACAACTTTTGCTTCGTTGTTGAAGTGTTATGTAAAGAGAATACTTATATTCTTTCAAATTTATATATATAATTGCTATTACTTGTTTGGACACTCAAATGCTCATCCTTGCTTAAATTAAATGTTTTCGATTATGTATAAGCAACTTTGAAGGCTCGAGCACGAACAAAGGAAAAGGAAAGCTGATCGAATAAGTGTGTATTATGAGTTAATGGTTATAGTTGTATTGGTATCTATTCAAGTATTGTAAGGAATGTATTTGAAGGTCTCGTACCTAGGAAGTAAACTTTGATGTATGTAAATTAAGTTTGAATGTAATATTACTATTGTATGATTCAGCTTATAGAAATGGTATCGTGAAGCACCGAGTTCGGGTTTCAAGTACCCGGATTTGGGGGCGTCACAGATATTATGAATAAGTATATGATTTGCTAATCGAGAGGTCAATTATAGGTCATTCGAAGGAAAATAGATATACTGTTAACCATATATATTTATTTTCATAGCAGTAGACTACAGACAAGACACGTTTTCTAACTCAAACTCGAGTTATTATGTTTCAAGCATGCTAATGGATTAATTATTGACAATTATTCCACATCTTCGATTATTGATTCGCACTCAGTGCATGTTGCATATGTTCATCAGGTATGAAAGGCTGATCACCTTCATTACCATAAGATTCAGTTAAATTTGTTCATGGTCATTGTTGACCACTCATCATAATTATTCAGTTTTTCAGTTATTGAAGTTTTGATTCATGTTCTTTCTCAATTATATTACATTATTGAAAACTTGAAAGCTTATTCCTTTTCAATCATGATATATCTTCATTGTACTTAAACTTGCTGGGAAAAATAGTTGCTCATCCTTGCTATATCATGATAACAAATTTCAGATTAAAAACGAAGGCTCGAAGAACGACAATGGTAAAGGCGAATTCCAAGTTTAGATTATTATGCATTTAGAACTATTAAGTTATCTGATGCAAATGACATTGTAAACCTTTTAAGTTATTGAAGGTATGTATTAAGTTAAGGTTGTAGACCTTGGGATTTTGTTGTAAAAGTTTATTGTATAAACAATTTATGTTTATATCTTCCGCAGTAGTTATAGAAATGATGTATCGTAACGTACCAAATCTGAGGTAAAAAGTACCTGGATTTGGGGATGTTACATCTACAGTGCCACATAAAGGTATAATTAACATCGTCTCTTTTATTTTTCTTAGTTTGTTCATTTTGAAGTATATTTTTATCAAAGACAAGTGCGTAAAGTCCATTCAATAAATTACCAACACAATATAAAATATTATTATTATAAATAGAACAACTATTTTTCTTTATTATAATATCAAAACCATCTATATCTAATACAGAAATTGAAATAATATTTCTAATAAGTGTTGGAACACAATAACAATTATTTAAATTAATGGACTTGCCCGAAGGTAGTGCTAAACTATAAGTTCCTACAACAAATGCAACAACATTTGCTCAATTTCCTACTCGTAGGACGACCTCATCCTTGTTCAGATTTTTACTTATGGCCAATCCCTGCATTGTATTACATATATGAGAACCACAACCGGTATCCAATACCCAAGTAGAATTTTAACTTTGAGAAAAATTAATTTCAATCATGAACAAACCTTGATTGGAAGTCAAAGCTTCTTCTGCTTTTGTTCCGCAAGGAACTTATCACAGTACCTCTTCTAGTGACCCGACTTGTTGCAATGGAAGCATATTTCTTTGCTATTTGGATCAGGTTTCTTATTATCCTTTCCTTTTTTCCTTGCCCCTTCTTAATTTTCTTCTTTACAGAAGATACCTTGGGCCTCTTCATTTTCTTGGAAGAATCATCCACCATTAAGACTTGGTTCTTCTTGGATGGGAAGTAACCTTCAGTAGTTTTCAACATGTTAAGTAACTCAGGAAAGCTAACGTCCAACTTATTCATGTGAAAATTCACAACAAATTGTGAGAAGGTGTCTGGGAGTGACTACAAGATCACATATTGACTTAACTCCATATCCATTACGAACCTTAGTTATCCAAAATGTTCAATCAAATTGATTATCTTTAAGACACGAGTCTCAACAGTAGTGCCATCAATCATCCGAGATCGAAAGAGCTCCTTAGATATCTTATATCTGGTAGTCCTACTTTGTTCACCATACAACTCCTTGGGGTGCAAAAATATAGTAGTTTCATGTTGACGCTGAAGCTCGTTACTCATGGATGCGAGCATGATGTATTGAGCCGCATTTTCATAATCTTGTCACTTTCTAATAGTAGCAATCTCTTCCTCAGACGCTGTGTTTTCAACATTTGTAGGGACATGCGAATTTAAGACATAAGAAATCCTTTCAGCAGTGTGAACAATTCTCAGATTTCTTAACAAGTCCATGGAATTCGGTCCGATCAGTTTATTAGCATTAAGTATGTAATGCAGTGAAATTAGTGAGTCTGACATTTTTAAATTTTGCATGTGAAAAAGACAATGTTTTAGCATACATTCATTTAATTAATTATCAAAATTAATTAGGTCTTTTATTAAATTGGTATCTCCCACTATTTTCATAAAAATATATTAGTCTCACTTATATAGTTCGACAAAATCTAATTAAAGATTTGCTAGTGAGAATAAGGATCTCATTTCAAATGAATATAGTCTTATGGTGCACAACAAACTATATATGAATAAATAGGTAGACAACTCTTGTCAATTACATCATCATGTAACTCCTTTTATTTTGCCTCTTAGATTATTTTGATCAAGTGGTGACATATTGTTAGGTTTGTATATATAGCGCGATCATGCAATCAAATTACATAAAAGGTGCGGAAGCGCAATAAAACATAATTTAAATTTTTTTCATACAAACCATCATCATAATCATACTTTGTACATAATTATCAATCAATTAGAAAAGAGATGGAGATCAGATTAATACCTTTGTAGAAACTAGCTTCCTCAAGTACGAGTTCACCTATAATTATTTTCACATTCAACTTGAATCCACCGGGTTTGATTCCTTCCCTTGATCAACGTTAGCCCCACAAGTGTTTGGCCTCTAGAGGTGATCCACCAAGGAAGAACAAGTATTCAAGAAGACGAGTGTTTGACAAAACCCTAATTTATCTCTATAGAATATGTCAGTACTCTCCCAACTCTTGGAAGTATCATTAACATGTGTAACCCTTACCCATAATAAGATTCATCTTATTTATAGATGTAAGGAACCCTCCTAAACTGTTTAGGAATATGGTTTTATTTTAATAAATTAAATTTCTTTATTTAATTAGGTTTCCTAATCTTATTAGGAATAATTAATTAAACTCTTTTAATTAATTAGCCTACTAATCTTATTAGAAATATATGAGAGTACCTTTTATTAATTAATTCTCAAACTCCTTTAGGAATTAATTAAATAATAATAATAATAGTAATAATAATACTAATGATAATAATAATAACTCCTCTTATTAATTTATATTTAATATTTCTAAAATATTAAATAATAAATATTAAGCTATTTAATTTATTCTATCACCATAGATTAAAGTAAATACACTTAACTTATTATTACGATTACGTCATTTACTTTTTAAATAAATATTTTTTCTTTTATGGTGTGACCCTTTAGGTTCTCCATATTAAACCGGTTATGAATAAATTAATTAGAACAATTCTAATATTATTTAAATAAAAAAATTAATCTATTAATTTATTTAAATAAATAATATTTATTCTATAATAAGGATAAACCTCCTTAGCGATCAACAACTTTCCAGATAATGTAGATTTCAACATTAATCATAAAAGAACCCTTGAGTAAATAGTTACTGTATAATTCAATCCTTCCACCATACAATGTTCCAATTAAATATAAGACATGGAATTACTGTCAAGCCTTATTTTATTTAATTATATGTATTTTGATTTTTAAATGCACAACTCCAAATAATGCAATTAGAAACTTCTTTCTAATTTCATTCTACCTTGGCCAATGACTACTGGGTTATCATTTATCGAATCACATAGGACATTCTCTCCTTTTACTAGAAGTAGTATATTTTTTGTTGATCATTCATTATCTCCATGTACAACTTATGACACACAAGCATACCCTTTGATATACCCTTAAGGGTCTTAAGGGACATGTCAAAGTATAACTCATCATACACAAGATACTATGATGATCTCAAGTCTAAGGATCACTTGTACTACTATCACTACAAGAATTTCTATTGACAGACAAGTAAAACTTCATTAGTTATTCCTTAGCGAGCCACGTTCAGTGAACTTATTCTCCAATAAGCACATACGTACTTGCTTTAATGTCTCCACATAAATGATCATGAGATCAATTATCCTCATCCAATGAGCAAACAACGTATGCACATATTTATCCGGATTCACTAATCTCCTTTTTAATAATCCAACGATTGGGAACAATTTTAGTTGTGAGCTATCTAAGAATTTAGATCTCATTAGCATGATCATCATCATGATTATAAAAGTATTGCTCAAAACTATGAGTTTATGACATATTATAAAACAACACCATGTAGATAAATTAAAAGCCTTTAATAAATAGTTCTTTTATTAATAAATAAATAAGATTGTTACAAAGTATATACTTTATCATAAAACATGATTGGCTTGTGTGCATATTACTTTCAATCTCCAACTTGCACTAAAGCCAATCGTCTTGGTATCTCATACCCATCTTCTCTAAATGGAGATCATCCTGCTGTTGGATAAGTTTTAGTTAATGGATATGTAATGTTGTTCTTGAGAGTCCACTATCTCTATAGTGACTTCTCCTCTTTAAACGATTATCTAATCAAATGAAAGTATCGCAACACATGTTTAGATCCAAGATGAGACTTAGGAACTATTCCTAGTTCTGTAATGAACTTTTCATCCAAACAATCAACTTGCAGCTTCATTTACAGCTATATACTTTCTCTTTATCACTAAACCAACAACTCTTTGCTGTTTGGAACCTTTCCAATTCACTGCACCACCGTTCAAGGTAACGACTTACCCTAAAGTGGATTTGATGTCGTCTTGGTTAGTCCAAAAAACATGATTATGTTAAGCCCTTTAGTTTTAATTCAGACCCACTATGTATCTTAATCGCATCGTTAGTACTGGTTAAGTACTTTAAGATGTTTTTCATTGTTTTACAGTGATCTTCTCCAGAATATAATTGATCAACATCAGGTCTCGTACATTTTATTGGATACGTGATAGTAACTTATGCGATCTCTCTCTTATTGAGGACAATTTAGAGAGATACACTCCATTGCTTATCATCATGAGACCTCTCTTGGAGATTGACATGCTAAACGGCTTTAACATCAAATGAATATACGTTTCTTGGGTTAAGCCGATCATCCTTTTAAATCTATCTATATAGATTTGTATCCTTAATTAAGATACTCTTCCCAAATCATTCATGGAGGAATGTTTATATAACTTTATCTTTACTGATTGTAGCACGGGTACGTCATTCCTTTTTCGTAGTATATCAACATATAATACTAGAAATGTCACGGCTCTCCCACTGACCCTTTTGTACACATTAGGTTCATTCTCATTTTTGATAAAATTAAACTCTTTTAATTATCTCATCAAAATGAATGTTCCATTGTTTTTGAGAAGATTGATTCAATCAATAAAATGAATTGTTGTAGCTCATATACATGATTTGCTTCAACCATTAAAATAAATCCATCTGGCTGTATCATATATACATTTTCCTTTAATAATTTATATTTGAGGAAGGCCAGGCGTCTCCACGCTCATGTGCCAGATTTAGTAATAATAAGCTACAATCGCAAGTAAAATCCAAAATGGACTTGAGCATTACTACTATAACAATCCGAAATTTCAAATTACAATATTAAATATTTATTGAATTATATAAATATTTATTTGATGCGTTTATTATTGAAATTGATGAAATAAATTTTTTATTGATGTGGTTAGTATTAGTAAATATTTATGGATTAAATTTATTAGATAATATTCTAAATTAAATTAATTTATAATTTAGAGAATTGAAATATAACATGAGATGTTATATTGTTGTTTTGATTTAATAATTTAAGATGGTATGTTAAAATATTAAATAAAATTATAATGAGATTATAATTTTGTGATATTTGTTCAAGTGGAATATTTATTTAAAATATAGTATGTATAATTAATTTATTTGATTAATGTGGATATGAAAATCCAAATAAATAATGTGTGATTATAACTAATAAACTAAATTTTTTATTAAAATAAATTAAAGGAGTTTAATTTAGTTTTGCCAAACAAGACTTAAATATATTAAGTCTTTAAATTTTAAAGGGTTTTGCCAAACGGAGCCTTATGACTTTTGGGATTTTTGGTTTTTGAATTTTAAATAAAATAAATAAAATAAATAATAAATATAATATATTTAAAACTATACGTTTATTAGTTTGTAACTGACATATTTAGTATAGGTTTTATGGCTATATTAGTTTATGTTGGTTTACGCATACTTGGTTATTATCAGTTGGTAATTTGCTAGCGTAAGATTACAGAGGGAGTTGAGAGAGAACTTAAGCAATTCCAAAGAAATTTCTAGCGATTTTAGCAAGGATTACAAGCTAAGTGAAGGTATTTTATCTAAACCTTAGTATTATATATATATATATATATATATATATATATATATATATATATATATATATATATATATATATATATATAGAAATGATCAAGTAAAGGATCTCTTTTTTTTCTTAAAATGAGGACTTTTTTTTTGCTTTGTTTTTATAACAACTAAAAAAAAAGTTTAATATTTATGGAACTGAAATTTTCCATAATCTGATGTTTTGGGCGTGTTTTGAATACCTATATCAAAAGTGGTGGTGCAGTGCGATGCCTGCATCGTACATACATACATGCTTTGTTATACGTGCTCCAAATCACACCCAAAATAATCAGTATTATAAAAATTTTCAGCCCATAATATTAAACTTTTTTAGTTGTTTTAAAAAAAAGCAAAAAAAAAGTCCTCATTTTAAGAAAAGTAAGGATCCTTTACCTGATCCTCGACCTATATATATATATATATGAGTTTACTTACATAACTTATATGTCATGTGAATTCAATTTTTGTTGAATTATTGCTATACAACTGAATTGTGATGAATATATGTGTTGATTATGTTTGAGTTTGTATGTAAACAAGAATTCGTATGCTAATTACAGTTAAAAAGGAAGAAAAGTAATGACAATATATATTTTCTCATGTGACTTGTGTAAGTACCAATTTTAGTGGCCAATTTGTATGGTAAACTGTAAATTAAGTTTTGATTATGCTAGTTCGTTAAGAAACGAAGAGAACGTAGTTTGAACGAAGTGATTCGGTGTAGAATTGTAATCACAGTGATGATTTTTGTAAAAGATGTCAAAAATGGAGTTTTCATATGAAAATATAGAATTTGAGAAATTAAACTAGTTTAAGTTGTTGTTAAATTGTTCTAATTGGTTGAATATGTTAGCAAACATGTTTGTAATAGTTTTATACCAATTGTATGTGTTAATATTTCTGTTTGGTGGGTGAAATTCGTGTTAGTTGGGCTAAAAATGGCTACTGCTCACCTTTGTTGTCTACCTTACATGCACATACAAGCCGTAGCGATTCTTGTGATCTACATAACAACAACTTAAAATTCTTGCTTCTTGTGTTCGAACTTTAATATGCATAAGCAATTGCGCCATACCCTCATTCCCGAGACAAGTGACTTCTTCTTCTTTATGATTTTGAGTACCATTACCATTTGGTCTAAGGTTATGTTAATGTGTCAAATGTGTAGTAACCAGGTTAAAACATAATCGTGTTATGTGGTTAGTAATTTCAAAGTTTCAAAAATGATTAGTAATTTATGAATGATAAGTAGGTTTTATACCTACTTATTCGGTATCTGTTACTTGAATTATTTGCTTAATCTCATGTTTCTTAGTTACTTTTCAAGCATTTTGTGTTCATTTTGTAGATTATATGCTTGGGAGTTGAAATCGCAAAGAATTGGTATGAAAATGCAAAGAAAAGCAATTCGGACATCGTTTAGGCTTTTATGCTTATTTCATGTTCTTGGTTTGGAACTTGGATTACATTGTAGAGCTTCTTCTTATCTTTTCGGAACAACTTGAATCATTCCAATCGGAGTTCGGATGCAAGAGTTATGACATTTGTACCAACAGACATCGAACGTCACTGTTTTGGATGGCCATTTGCACAGAAGTCACTTCCAGCCCAATTTTGACCTTCATCTGTTCGTTATTTCTCAATTTTCGAAGAATGTAAGTTGTAGACCTCGTCAATATCTTTGATTTGATAGGTTGCAGGCCTCGAAACTCTCCCCGGATCAAAGGTTATGGCCGTTTTCCCAAAGGACGTCAGAGCAGAAAATTTTCCTTCACAAAACCGCCGCCGGGGTGGGCAAACATGGCACAAAGCAGGCCCCTAGCCCGTCGAGGCGGGCCCAAAACAAGCATAGACCCGTATGAGTATGGTAGCCAAAAAATCTTAAAAAAATGCGAATTTTGGTCCAATTTGAGTCCGGAAAGGATTGTTTCGATCCGATTGACACAAGGACTTCCAAGAGGAATTAAAGACATATAAAGAGACTTATAAAAGGAGGAGAATCACAAGGATTAGTGGAGATGAGAGACTAGATAGAGGATTCAATTAGATTAGATTAGATTAGAGTAAATTAGATCAAAACACTAGTTCTAAATAGTTTTAGAGATTGAAGCAACTTGAAGACCATTGAAGATCAAGAACAGGAGCTTGAGGAAGATGGAGATTTGCTGACAACAGATTTATTCTTTACTATACTCTTATTTTTATCTTTTAATGATTATTCAATTGTGGATTCTTAGTTTTAATTCAATAATCATGAACTAATTCTTTGTTTTAGATTACAATGGATCTTATTGTGTAGTTTATTTTAATATGCTTCGCTATCAATTATTATGTTCTATTGTGAGGATTGTCTATTGTAATTTGGACTTAATTGTTTAATTGATTGGCCATCAATTACCGTGATAATCTATATGAACTCGAGAGATGAATTATTGATTTAGATTTTATCATGATAGCATGTGTCATGAATTTTGTTAATAACAAATTTTTGATTATTGTTAAGGTAGAGATACGCTTGACATCGCATGTAATCGGATAGAGAACTTATTCTTCAACCTTCTTCAATTGTAATTCACATAGAGATATAGTGGGTTAGTTGATTAAGGTGTTTAACGGATTTCTATCTTAATTGTGGATTGACGTTAATATGGGTATTATGCATCGAGAGGTGGTTTTATCTGCTTTAGTGTTCTTGATTAACAATTCAGGATAGAGAATAATTGATGAGAAGTGTGTTAACTTAAATGAAGCGATAAATGAAGTTGTGATCTTAAATCTCTGTTATCTTAATTTAACTAGTGATAATTAGAATTAGTTTACTTATAAATTGAAATTCCTTCGTTTAAATAAGATTGAGTTGGTTATGGGTTAGTACTTGGTGATTTGTATTAAACAATTCCTCGTGGGAACGATACTCTACTTTCACTTTATTACTTGTTGACCACGTATACTTGCATGTTGTGCGTATATAAATTTTACCCAACAAGTTTTTGGCGCCGTTGCCGGGGAATTAGTTTAATATTTTTTTACCAATATTAATTTCAATCAAATTAGTCTTAATTTAAACATTTTTATTTTTATTTTTAATTCTCTTCCTATATTTTTCTCTTTTCAGGTACCTTGGATGACTTTGCGTATCAATGGCCATACACGAACATGACTCAACCAAGGGAAATGGGGATTGATAGACTTAATGCATTTTCCGCAATGTTAGCACAGATTGAAGAACTATCGAAGAGGAAGTTGGACGTTTTTGCAGCCCAAAGGAGTCGAAGGATTGTAGTTATGTGTGACTATTGTGCTGACAATCACCCAATTAATCTTTGCACCATCAATCTTGGGCCGGTACAGTATTGTGGTAATTACCTCAATCAGTATGAATATGATAATTATGATCAAGTTTGGGGGTATCACCCGGATTCTTCATGGAGCTATACTTATAAAGACCAATACTCTACTCCAAATCCAACATACACGCCGGAATTCTCATATCCACCTCCAATGCGACAAGAAGATAATTTAGAGTTGAAGGATGTAATATTGAAGGGCATAGCAAACCTAGAGGAGATAAGGATTAGCCAAGAGTTGTCAATCCAAAATTTTAATAATCGGATGGAACAACTCGTCACTACCTCACTAATATTCCTCAATACATGGCTTCCGAGACGGAGACAGATAATTCATGTTTGGAGGATTTGTGGTTCAAGTTTGTAGCATCAACTGAGGAGAGGATGATTAATAAGCGCGGCCAATTCAGAATCAAGAGAAATCAATTCAAAATATGCAGAACCAGACTAATCAAATGCTCAAAGCCTTAAACAATTGTCCTCAAAACAATTGGTGTTATGATGAATATTCTGAGATTGATGAAGTGCCCGAACCAAATCTACAGCTGGATGAGACACGAGATTTTGAAAAAGAAGAGACAAGTGGGGGTAATGCAAACAAGGTCAACGAAGAACTAACTATGGGTACCCACGATGATGAGCCTATGTTATTTATGCCCCAAGTGCCTTCTTCACCAAAGTTCAAGGATCCGGTTAGATTTGCAAAATCATGCCCACTTGGTAGCCATGTCGTCGGCAAGGCTCTTTATGACATGAGAGCTAGTGCAACAATGAAGCCGTGGTGGGAAGAGAAAGAGAAGATAGACGAAGAGCCCATTGTGTTTGACACACTTCCATGCCCACATATGATCACAAACACAATGGAGATAGCACCTAGCCATGTGCCCTTCTTCATGGAGATTATACCGAGTCAAAGCATGCTAGGTGACTTTGATGCATTGGGCATCACAAATGGGAACCTACCAAAAGCTATATTATTTCCGACGGATGGAGGGTTACTCAATTTCGAAGAGGAATTGGATAGCATTGACCAGACAAAGTCAAGCTGAAAGACTATAATTCAAGCGCTAATTGGGAGGTAACCCAGGAATTTTTTTTATTTATTTATATGCTTTCCTAGTTTATTTAGTAGATAGGAATCCAAGTGTTATTCTAATCCATGTCGTCTCTCTTCATTGCAGGTATTGGAGGTTCAATGGATAGGAAAATGATCGTCGCCGCCAGCGCCACCATCACCACAAACTTAAATGATTACAGGGAAGTCCTCGTCCACTTCATGCTTTATTTTACAATGAGGACATTGTAATTGTTAAGTTTGGGGGAGTTAAATAATTTAGGTTTATTTATGTTTGCATTCATGTAGTGTAATTGCATAATAGTTTGCATAGTAGAGTAGTTGCATAATAATTTTTATTTATAACTAAAAAAAAATAATAAAAAATAAAAAATAATAGTTAGTTACTATGTTCATCTTGCATGAGTCCAGCTGTTTGATAGTTTAAGTTTATTTTGGCTAATGATGAGATTTGAATTGGGTAGACAAGTATAGTACTGACCATTAGAGGTTTGATGTGATTTCTTGTTATGAATTTAGTCTTTTTCTGTTTGAAACTGGTATAATAAGGATAGCACAGTAAAAACAACTTGTTGATTGATTGAGTAAATTGATACATAATGGGATTCTAAAGGATAATGCTAGTTTGAGTGAAAGAATGACAAGACCAAGTAGTAATGGTGAAAGTTAGACAAGAGCCTAAGTTTGGGAGAATATTTGGGGTATATAAGCTTCTAAAAAAAAAGATATCGAGTTGAATAATTGAGTCCTGTGGTGGGTCGAGAAGAAACGTGAAATGCACTCGTCATAAACACAGGCGTGAGATGGAGTGTAAAACGCACTCACTATTCAAAACAAAAGAAGAAAAAAAAGTAAAAAAAAATGAATAAATAAAACGGGAAATACGAGCAAAAAGCTCCCGTAGATGAAAAATGAAGCATAAGTATCCCAAGTTGACCCTCGATATTGGTAATTGTTTGATTTTAGTTAGATCTAGCTTATTTATGGATTTCTTGAGTTTACACTGTATGATGCCTTCGAAGAGACTTGTTATGTGTTAAATTTGATTTTATATCAGTTAACATTGTTGTGAGCACACACACACTATATTAGTGATAATGATCTAAGATTTGATGATTGATTGGGAAGTTATTGATGAGTTTTGATATGCTGTATTATCATGTTTATTTGATTTCTCTAAGGCCGGTTAAATAGACTTGTTTCTGTCATTACTGTTGGATTCGTAGGCATGTAGATTAGTTGCATTGCATTGCATTATTATTTTGTGTTTTTGCTTGAGGACAAGCAAAGGTTTAAGTTTGTGGATATTTGATAAGTAAGTTTTATACCTACTTATTCGATATCTGTTACTTGAATTAGTTTCTTAATCTCATGTTTCTTAGTTACTTTTCATGCATTTTGTGTTCATTTTGTAGATTATATGCTTGGGAGTTGAAATCGCAAAGAATTGGTATGAAAACGCAAAGAAAAGCAATCCGGACATTGTTTGGGTTTTATGCTTATTTCATGTTCTTGGTTTGGAACTTGGATTAAATTTTAGATCTTCTTCTTAGCTTTTTGGAACAACTTGAATCATTCCAATCGGAGTTCAGATGCAAGAGTTATGACATTTGTACCAACGGACATCGAACGTCACTATTTTTGATGGCCATTTGCATAGCAGTCACTTCCAGCCCAATTTCGACCTTCATCTGTTCTTTATTTCTCAATTCTCAAAGCATAAAAGTTGTAGATCTCGTCGATATCTTCGATTTGATAGGTGGCAGGTCTCGTAACTCTTCCCGAATCAAAAGTTATGGCCGTTTTCCCAAAGGACGTAAGAGTAGAAAATTTTCTTTCACAAAACCGCCGCCGGGGTGGGCATACATGGCATAAAGCAGGCCCCTAGCCTGCCAGGGCGGGCCCAAAACAAGCATAGACCTCCGCCGGGGCGGGGGTAGCCCAGAAAATGCGCAAAAAATGCAAATTTTGGTCCAATTTGAGTCCGGAAAGGATTGTTTCGATCCGATTGACACAAGGACTTCCAAGAGGACTTAAAGACATATAAAGAGACTTATAAAAGGAGGAGAATCACAAGGATTAGAGGAGATGAGAGACTAGATAGATGATTCAATTAGATTAGATTAGCGTAAATTAGATCAAAATACTAGTTCTAAATAGTTTTGGACATTGAAGCAACTTGAAGACTATTGAAGATCAAGAGCAGGAGCTTGAGGAAGATGGAGATTTGTTGACAACAAATTTATTCTTTACTCTACTCTTATTTTTATCTTTTAATGATTATTCAATTATGGATTCTTAGTTTTAATTCAATAATCATGAACTAATTCTTTGTTTGAGATTACAATGGATCTTATTGTGTAGTTTATTTTAATATGCTTCGCTATCAATTATTATGTTCTATTGTGAGGATTGTCTATTGTGATTTGGACTTAATTGTTTAATTGATTGGCCATCAATTACCGTGATAATCTATATGAACTCGAGATATGAATTATTGATTTAGATCTTATCATGATAGCATGTGTCATGAATTTTGTCAATAGTAGATTTTTGATTATTGTTAAGGTAGAGATACGCTTGACATCACATGTAATCGGATAGAGAGTTTATTCTTCAACATTCTTCAATTGTAATTCACATTGAGATATAGTGGGTTAGTTGATTAAGGTATTTAACAGATTTCTATCTTAATTGTGGATTGACGTTAATATGTGTATTATGCATCGAGAGGTGGTTTTATCTGCTTTAGTGTTCTTGATTAACAATACAGGATAGAGAATAATTGATGAGAACTGTGTTGACTTAAATGAAGCAATAAGTGAAGTTGTGATCTTAAATCTCCGTTATCTTAATTTAACTAGTGGTAATTAGAATTAGTTTACTTATAAATTGAAATTCCTTCGTTTAAATAAGATTGAGTTGGTTACAGGTTAGTACTTGGTGATTTTTATTAAACAATTCCTCGTGGGAACGATACTCTACTTTCACTTTATTACTTGTTGACCACGTATACTTGCGTGTTGTGCGTATATAGATTTTACCCAACAAATTTTTGGCGCCTTTGCTGGGGAATTAGTTTAATATTTTTTTACCAATATTAATTTCAATCAAATTAGTCTTAATTTAAACATTTTTATTTCTATTTTTAATTCTCTTCCTATGTTTTTCTCTTTTCAGGTACCTTGGATGACTTTGCATATCAATGGCCATACACGAACATGACTCAACCAAGGGAAACGAGGATTGATAGACTTAATGCATTTTCCGCAATGTCAGCACAGATTGAAGAACTATCGAAGAGGAAGTTGGACATTTTTGCAGCCCAAAGGAGTCGAAGGATTGTAGTTATGTGTGACTATTGTGCTGTCAATCACCCGAGTAATCAATTTTCATCAATCTTGGGCTAAGACAAAGATGGTGGTAATTACCTCAATCAGTATGCATATGATAATTATGATCAAGTTTGGGGGTATCACCCGGATTCTTCATGGAGCTATACTTATGAAGACCAATACTCTACTCCAAATCCAACATACACGCCGGAATTCTCATATCCACCTCCAATGCGACAAGAAGACTATTTATAGTTGAAGGATGTAATATTGAAGGGCATAGCAAACCTAGAGGAGATAAGGATTAGCAAGAGTTGTCAATCCAAAATTTTAATAATCGGATAGAACAACTCGTC
Organism: Panax ginseng; assembly: GCA_020205605.1. NCBI lineage: Eukaryota > Viridiplantae > Streptophyta > Magnoliopsida > Apiales > Araliaceae > Panax > Panax ginseng. The sequence continues at coordinate 65,528,261 of CM035136.1, forward strand.
ACTACCTCAACTAATGGTCCTCAATACATGGCTTCCGAGACTGAGATAGATAATTCAAGTTTGGAGGATTTGTGGTTCAAGTTTGTAGCATCAACTGAGGAGAGGATGATTAATCAAGCGCGGTCAATTCCGAATCAAGAGAAATCAATTCAAAATATGCAGAATCAGACTGATCAAATGCTCAAAGCCTTGAACAATTATCCTCAAAACAATTGGTGTTATGATGAGGATTCTGAGATTGATGAAGTGCCCGAACTAAATCTACAGCTGGATGAGACATGAGATTTTGAAAAAGAGGAGACAAGTGGGGGTAATGCAAACAAGGTCACTGAAGAACTAACTATGGGTACCCACGATGATGAGCCTATGTTATTTATGCCCCAAGTGCCTTCTTCACCAAAGTTCAAGGATCCGGTTAGATTTGCAAAATCATGCCCACTTGGTAGCAATGCCGTCGGCAAGGCTCTTTATGACATGAGAGCTAGTGCAACAATGAAGCCGTGGTGGGAAGAGAAAGAGAAGATAGACGAAGAGCCCATTGTGTTTGACATACTTCCATGCCCACATATGATCACAAACACAATGGAGATAACACCTAGCCATGTGTCCTTCTTCATGGAGATTATACCGAGTCAAAGCATGCTAGGTGACTTTGATGCATTGGGCATCACAAATGGGAACCTACCAAAAGCTATATTATTTTCGATGGATGGAGGGTTACTCAATTTCGAAGAGGAATTGGATAGCATTGACCAGACAAAGTCAAGCTGAAAGACTATAATTCAAGCGCTAATTGGGAGGCAACCCATGAATTTTTATTTATTTATTTATATGCTTTCCTAGTTTATTTAGTAGATAGGAATCCAAGTGTTATTCTAATCCATGTTGTCTCTCTTCATTGCAGGTATTGGAGGTTCAATGGATAGGAAAATGATCGTCACCGCCAGTGCCACCATCACCACAAGCTTAAATGATACAGGGATGTCCTCGTCCACTTCATGCTTTATTTTACAATGAGGACATTGTAATTGTTAAGTTTGGGGGAGTTAAATAATTTAGGTTTATTTATGTTTGCATTCATGTAGTGTAATTGAATAATAGTTTGCATAGTAGAGTAGTTGCATAATAATTTTTATTTATAACTAAAAAAAAAATCAAAAATCAAAAATCAAAAATAATAGTTAGTTACTATGTTCATCTTGCATGAGTCCAGCTGTTTGATAGTTTAAGTTTATTTTGGCTAATGATGAGATTTGAATTGGGTAGACAAGTATAGTACTGACCATTAGAGGTTTGATGTGATTTCTTGTTATGAATTTAGTCTTTTTCTATTTGAAACTGGTATAATAAGGATAGCACAGTAAAAACAACTTGTTGATTGATTGAGTAAATTGATACATAATGGGATTCTAAAGGATAATGCTAGTTTGAGTGAAAGAATGACAAGACCAAGTAGTAATGGCGAAAGTTAGACAAGAGCCTAAGTTTGGGAGAATATTTGGGGTATATAAGCTTCTAAAAAAAAGATATCGAGTTGAATAATTGAGTCCTGTGGTGGGTCGAGAAGAAACGTGAAATGCACTCGTCATAAACACAGGCGTGAGATGGAGCGTAAAACGCACTCACTATTCAAAAAAAAGAAGAAAAAAAATTAAAAAAAAAATGAATAAATAAAACGGGAAATACGAGCAAAAAGCTCCCGTAGATGAAAAATGAAGCATAAGTATCCCAAGTTGACCCTCGATATTGGTAATTGTTTGATTTTAGTTAGATCTGGCTTATTTATGGATTTCTTGAGTTTACACTGTATGATGCCTTCGAAGAGACTTGTTATGTGTTAAATTTGATTTTATATCAGTTAACATTGTTGTGGAGCACACACGCACTATATTAGTGATAATAGTCTAAGATTTGATGATTGATTGGGAAGTTATTGATGAGTTTTGATATGCTGTATTATTATGTTTATTTGATTTCTCTAAGGCCGGTTAAATAGACTTGTTTCTGTCATTACTGTTGGATTCGTAGGCATGTAGATTAGTTGCATTGCATTGCATTATTATTTTGTGTTTTTGCTTGAGGACAAGCAAAGGTTTAAGTTTGTGGATATTTGATAAGTAAGTTTTATACCTACTTATTCGATATCTATTACTTGAATTAGTTGCTTAATCTCATGTTTCTTAGTTACTTTTCATGCATTTTGTGTTCATTTTGTAGATTATATGCTTGGGAGTTGAAATCGCAAAGAATTGGTATGAAAACGCAAAGAAAAGCAATCCGGACATCGTTTGGGTTTTTATGCTTATTTCATGTTCTTGGTTTGGAACTTGGATTACATTTTAGATCTTCTTCTTAGATTTTTGGAATAACTTGAATCATTCCAATCGGAGTTCAGATGCAAGAGTTATGACATTTGTACCAACGGACATCGAACGTCACTATTTTGGATGGCCATTTGCATAGCAGTCACTTCCAGCCCAATTTCGACCTTCATCTGTTCTTTATTTCTCAATTCTCAAAGCATAAAAGTTGTAGATCTCATCGATATCTTCGATTTGATAGGTGGCAGGTCTCGTAACTCTTCCCGGATCAAAAGTTATGGCCGTTTTCCCAAAGGACGTAAGAGTAGAAAATTTTCTTTCACAAAACCGCCGCCGGGGTGGGCATACATGGCACAAAGCAGGCCTCTAGCCTGCCAGGGCGGGCCCAAAACAAGCATAGACCTCCGTCGGGGCGGGGGTAGCCCAGAAAATGCGCAAAAAATTCAAATTTTGGTCCAATTTGAGTCCGGAAAGGATTGTTTCGATCCGATTGACACAAGGACTTCCAAGAGGACTTCCAAGAGGACTTAAAGACATATAAATAGACTTATAAAAGGAGGACAATCACAAGGATTAGAGGAGATGAGAGACTAGATAGAGGATTCAATTAGATTAGATTAGAGTAAATTAGATCAAAACACTAGTTCTAAATAGTTTTAGAGATTGAAGCAACTTGAAGACCATTGAAGATCAAGAGCAGGAGCTTGAGGAAGATGGAGATTTGCTGACAACAGATTTATTCTTTACTCAACTCTTATTTTTATCTTTTAATGATTATTCAATTGTGGATTCTTAGTTTTAATTCAATAATCATGAACTAATTCTTTGTTTGAGATTACAATGGATCTTATTGTGTAGTTTATTTTAATATGCTTCGCAATCAATTATTATGTTATATTGTGAGGATTGTATATTGTGATTTGGACTTAATTGTTTAATTGATTGGCCATCAATTACCGTGATAATCTATATGAACTTATTCTTTAACCTTCTTCAATTGTCATTCAAATAGAGATATAGTGGGTTAGTTGATTAAGGTGTTTAACGAATTTCTATCTTAATTGTGGATTGACGTTAATATGGGTATTATGCATCGAGAGGTGGTTTTATCTGCTTTAGTGTTCTTGATTAACAATTCAGGATAAAGAATAATTGATGAGAAGTGTGTTAACTTAAATGAAGCAATAAGTGAAGTTTTGATCTTAAATCTCCGTAATCTTAATTTAACTAGTGGAATTTAATAGTAGTTTAATTTATATAATTTGAAATTCATTCGTTTAAATAAGATTGAGTTGGTTACGGGTTAGTACTTGGTGATTTTTATAAAACAATTCCTCGTGGGAACGATACTCTACTTTCACTTTATTACTTGTTGACCACGTATACTTGCGTGTTGTGCGTAACTAGATTTTACCCAACAAGTTAAAAAAAAAGATATCGAGTTGAATAATTGAGTCCTGTGGTGGGTCGAGAAGAAACGTTAAATGCACTCCTCATAAACACATGCGCGAGATGGAGCGTAAAACGCACTCACTATTCAAAAAAGAAAAAAGAAAAAAAAGTAAAAAAAAAAGAATAAATAAAATGGGAAATAAGAACAAAAAGCCCCCGTAGATGAAAAATGAAGCATAAGTATCCCATGTTGACCCTCGATATTGGTAATTGTTTGATTTTAGTTGGATATAGCTTTTTTTGGATTTCTTGAGTTTACACTGTATGATACCTTCGGAGAGACTTGTTATAGGTTAAATTTGATTTTATATCAGTTAACATTATTGTGGAGCACACACACACTATATTAGTGATAACAGTCTAAGATTTGATGATTGATTGTGAAGTTATTGATGAGTTTTGATATGATGTATTATCATGTTTATTTGATTTCTCTAAGGCCGGTTAAATAGACTTGTTTCTATCATTACTGCTGGATTCGTAGGCACGTAGATTAGTTGCATTGCATTGCATTATTATTTTGTGTTTTTGCTTGAGGACAAGCAAAGGTTTAAATTTGGGGGTATTTTATAAGTAGGTTTTATACCTACTTATCCGGTATCTGTTACTTGAATTATTTGCTTAATCTCATGTTTCTTAGTTACTTTTCATGCATTTTGTGTTCATTTTGTAGATTATATGCTTGGGAGTTGAAATCGCAAAGAATTGGTATGAAAACGCAAAGAAAAGCAATCCGGACATTGTTGGGGCTTTTATGATTATTTCATGTTCTTGGTTTGGAACTTGGATTACATTGTAGAGCTTCTTCTTAGCTTTCTGGAACAACTTGAATCATTCTAATCGGAGTTCGGATGCAAGAGTTATGACATTTGTACCAACGGACATCGAACGTCACTGTTTTGGATGGCCATTTGCACAGAAGTCACTTCCAGCCCAATTTCAACCTTCATCCGTTCGTTATTTCTCAATTCTCAAAGAATGTAAGTTGTAGATCTCGTCGATATCTTCGATTTGATAGGTGGCAAGCCTCGTAACTCTTCTCGGATCAAAAGTTATGGTCATTTTCCCAAAGAATGTCAGAGCAGAAAATTTTCCTTCACAAAACTGCCGCCGGGGTGGGCATACATGGCACAAAGCAGGCCCCTATCCAGCCGGGATGGACCCAAAACAAGCATAGACCCCCGCCGGGGGTAGCCCAAAAAATGTACGAAAAATGCGAATTTTGGTCCAATTTGAGTCCGGAAAGGATTGTTTCGATCCGATTGACACAAGGAATTCCAAGAGGACTTAAAGACATATAAAGAGACTTATAAAAGGAGGAGAATCACAAGGATTAGAGGAGATGAGAGACTAGATAGAGGATTCAATTAGATTAGATTAGAGTAAATTAGATCAAAACACTAGTTCTAAAAAGTTTTGGATATTGAAGCAACTTGAAGACCATTGAAGATCAAGATTAGGAGCTTGAGGAAGATGGAGATTTGTTGACAATAGATTTATTCTTTACTCTACTCTTATTTTTATCTTTTAATGATTATTCAATTGTGGATTCTTAGTTTTAATTCAATAATCATGAACTAATTCTTTGTTTGAGATTACAATGGATCTTATTGTGTAGTTTATTTTAATATGCTTCGCTATCAATTATTATGTTCTATTGTGAGGATTGTCTATTATGATTTGGACTTAACTGTTTAGTTGATTTGGCCATAAATTACCGTGATAATCTATATGAACTCGAGAGATGAATTATTGATTTAGATCTTATCATGATAGCATGTGTCATAAATTTTGTCAATAGCAGATTTTGATTATTGTTAAGGTAGAGATACGCTTGACATCGCATGTAATCAGATAGAGAACTTATTCTTCAACCTTCTTCAATTGTAATTCACATAGAGATATAGTGGGTTAGTTGATTAAGGTGTTTAACGGATTTCTATTTTAATTGTGGATTGACGTTAATATGGGTATTATGCATCGAGAGGTAGTTTTATCTGCTTTAGTGTTCTTGATTAACAATTCAGGATAGAGAATAATTGATGAGAAGTGTGTTAACTTAAATGAAGCAATAAGTGAAGTTGTGATCTTAAATCTCTGTTATCTTAATTTAACTAGTGGTAATTAGAATTAGTTTACTTATAAATTGAAATTCCTTCGTTTAAATAAGATTGAGTTGGTTACGTGTTAGTACTTGGTGATTTTTATTAAACAATTCCTCGTGGGAACGATACTCTACTTTCACTTTATTACTTGTTGACCACGTATACTTGCGTGTTGTGCGTATATAGATTTTACCTAACAATGAACGCGATATGTTAGAACTTTAGTGTATACAATGAATAGTAAACAAGTGTTGTGAAGGTTAATACTTGAAATTTCTTATATTTACCTAGTAGCATAAGACTTGTACTAAATTAACAAGTTTAGCTAGAAATACGTGTTATGTTGGAAAATGAATGTTAGTATATCTAATAGATATTGTGGTTCTAATACTATGTGTAGGTGAACGTGAGTTTTAATATTATAACTTACGCTCGAGGCAAGTTTTCTAACTCTACACTTTTGTTGAGCTAGTTCTATTATTACATTGTGCAACTTTATTCCTATGATTGAGAAAGTTCTTGTATCTAATTTGTTTATGAGGATGCAAGTTTCTAAACCTTATCTTTTACATTGAACAAATTCTTTTTCTAAGCATTGATAAAGCAAATCCTTTTATTCTTAATCTTTATTCGAGCAAGCTCTAATTCTAACGTTATCCAAGAAAGTTTTGTATTCTAATCATGAATGAGTTATTCTAACTTGTTTATAACTAAGAAAGTTTCTTAAGTTCTATTTCCTTATAATAGATGTAACTTCTTGAACTCTCGTCTCTAATATTGAGCTGTTTGTCTTAAAATTTCTATGCATAAGTTATTATCATGTTGAGCAAGCATTGTTTCCAGCTTGTTATTGATTAGTGTATATTCAGTAATTAACTTTCTAATTTGACAAGATCATTGACCTAGCTTATTATTGTTCAAGCAAAGGTTTATCATTTTATTCATTTCATTTAATGCTTATGCTCTCTAGTTATTTTTAAGCATGCGTTTAGTATATAGTCAATTCACCTATGATTCTCAATTGCTCTATATTATGTTGTTATTAAACAACTGTTGTGTTATCAAACCTTACTGATTCAACTAGTCCTCTAGTTGATGATCGTTAAACTTCAAATTACCCATGAAAGCTTATCCAAACCAAACTTTCTTTGGTGCGGACTTGTACTCTAAAACTGAGAAGAACAACCCTATTATAGGGGATAATTTACGCATAACGTTGAAATGTTTGTGCACAATACATTGTACGAAGGGCTTATCCCCCTAAGTACGTGGAGTCCTTATAGTCTTATAACTGTTAAAGTTTAAGTTGAAAGATTACTTATAACTATGGACATAGTTAGTGGTCTTATGACCTTCAGTTAAATATTTCATGATTCAGATTTTCATTGATAAAGCATTTTGTTCAGTCTATCATTTGGTAGTTGTTGTAAAGATTTTATTCATTATTATTTCAAGTGAGCTTTGTTTGCTCACTCTTGGTTATATAAACATTACAGCTAAAGTTTAGAAGGTCGATGTACTTGAATTATCGTAATGAAGTTATTTAAATTCCGCATTTGAATGATTGTATTTAAAGGTTAGACAACCTGGGAGATTTTATTAATGTAATCCCTTAATGGGAAGGTTTATTATTCAATTTTATTATGATTGGGTAGTTAGATGTGAATGTTTTTATAAAGTGAACACCAAATCTTGAGGTAATGAAGTACCAAGATTTGGGGGTGTCATAACTATCGGTAATAAGGTTTTATTGTAACGATCGAGAAATTCCACTTAGTTTAAAATTTAAGTTTTGAATATTATTTGTATTGTGTGTTTAAAGGTCGTTTTATGACGTAGGATGGTGATAATATTGTAGTATTTTTGTTGCATGCAAGAATAAATAATTAAGAATTTTGAAGACGAAAATAAAATTTTCCAAAAAAGTTTACGTAAAAACACTATTCACGTGAAGAACGATACGAGTTAGGTTTTGACCCTAAGTTCTTTTGAGAGATCCGTACGTCGTATTGACTTTCTATTTCAAGATCCACCGGTAAAACGTCGTGAAAAGTTTTATTATCCAATAATTTTTTCTCGAAAAACGTCGTGCTTGACACGTCTTTCTTGAAAAATAAAATTTTCACCAGTGAACTTATTGTATATTTTTTTTGACAAGTTGATTTGTCGTGCTTACACTGACAAAATGCTATGTCATGCTTACATTGACAAGTTGCTTTGTCATGCTTACACTGACAAAATACTTTGTCCTGCTTCCAAGCACACGCCTGGCACACTCCTGGTATACGATGGCACACGCTAGGTCCTAAAGTGTAATTAACCTAGGTACCAAAGTGTAATAAGCCAGGTGATAAGTGTAAATAGCATAATTAACCTAGGTACTAAAGTGTAATTAACCTAGGTACCAAAGTGTGTTGGAGAGTGCATATTTTGATTTGATGTTTAAAGTAAATGCTCATGATTATATGTAAAGTCCTTCAAGGAATATATGTACAAGGACTTAGTGATAGATCAAAATTGTTAGGTTGATCTAAGCTTTTAATGGTTATCATTCTGTAATTGAATGTATAGATAAAGAGATCAAAAATGTTAGGTTAATCTATGTCTTGAAATGTAATAGATAGGCTTCAAATAGATCGCAGTCTATCGAGCTGATCAAAAGATTGTAGAAGCCAAGGCAGAATCGTAGAGCATTGAAGATCGTAGTGTGACTTCCTTGAAGGGCCTTTCAAGAAATCGTAGAGTGGTCCAGACGTTTACCGAAGCTAACTCAGAGATCGTAGTGTTCTCTCGGAAACATAGAGTCTGTAAAACAAGCAAGTGAAGATCGTAGTGTGCTAGTCCTTAAGAAAAATTGTATTGTTCTCGTTTGATAACATCAGATTAGGCACCAAGGTGGCAAGACATCACGATCTAAATCGTAGAGTATCATCTACCTATGTCAGAAGCATTGAGCCCTGACCACTTGTTTTAAAGAAAAATCTCAACAAATGTGTAATGGGTTATAAACGTTGAAGTCCTCACCAGTCCCAATGGCACAAAAGATATCCTTAGTAAAAAATGAAGGAAACGCATTGAAGAAGCTAAGGAAAGGACCATGGGTCAGAGGAAAACACATTTTCAGGTGTTAGGTGAGAAAGCACTCTAATGTGTCAGTGGGCCAGCATGCAATTCAGAAGATGTGCAGAAAAGTCTCCATCAAAGTTCAGAAACGTCAAACACATTTAATGCTTCAACGGATGGCTTCAACAGATAGATTTAAAGGATCACATATATGCAAAACATATGCAGATGATTCAAAAAAAGAAAGCAATGAACAAAACGCTGAAGAACACTCAACGCTCAACTCTACGATCTGAGAAAAAGAGAAAGCTTTCTCAGCTACTAAGTTCTTTTGAACAAGTTCTTAACAGCAAATGAGTAGTACCAACCAAGAACTCAACAACTACCAATCAACTGAAGTAAGAGTTCCAAGTCAGAAGGACTTGAAGAGTTCTAAGTGAGCTGTGTTTTAATCATTATCAAACTAACAAAGTAAAACAAAAAGAATTTTAAATATCTATTCAACCCCTCTTCTAGATAACTATTATGCCCCCGGGAACTAACAATTCGTATCAAAGCAGGTTCTATTATATAGCCTACAAATCTTAAGTAGATCCAATGGCACATTTACCAAGCGAATCAAAGACTGGAGGAGGAAGCAAGCCACCTATGTGCAACAAAGATAAATTCGCCAACTGGAAAGTTCGGATGCAAGCATACATGGATTCAATAGATGAAGATCTATTTGAAACTGTTTAGAATGGGCCTTCCGTTCCTACAAAGCTTTCACCAACTATAGACGACCCAAATAGAATACATATCAAGGTCAAAGGAGAATGGACAGACAACGAGAAGAGAGTTGTTCAACTCGACAAAAAGGCCAAGAACATTTTATTTCAATCCTTAGAAGATGATCTGTTCGAAAATGTGGTCAACAACAAAACATCAAAGGAGGTTTGGGAATCACTGCTCATCATGCATGAAGGAACAGAAGAAGTCAGAGAAAACAAACAATCTCTCTTGACACAGCAATATGAAATGTTTGCACACGTTCAAGGAGAAGACGTCACTGCCACCTACGAGAGATTCAACGTTCTGCTCAACTCTCTACGAGCCTATGGAAAGATCTATCCAAACAAAGATCTAATCATAAAGTTCATGAGAGCCTTACCAAGCAAGTGGGATGCCAAAACTACTGCTATTAGAGAGTTAAACAATCTCCATGAGATGACTGTTCAACAGTTATATGGCAACCTTCTTACATACGAACTGGAGCTGACTCAATGAGCAGAAACTCTATCTGAAGGAAGAAAGAAAGGATAAATGTGTTGCTCTCAAAGCAACTGAAAACACCTCCAAGGTCAACACTGAAATTGACTCTGATTATGATGAAGATGATGATGAGGACTTTTCAATGCTGGTGAAGAGATTCAGAAGGTTCATGCGTCAAGGCAAAACCAGTAAGCTAAAGAAAGTCAGAAACTATAGCAGCCAGGAGCAAATGAATGATCTATGCTACAATTGCAAGAAACTTGGCCACTTCATTGCTAACTGCAACAAACCTCTCAGAGAAGAACTAAAGAAGAAATCACATCCAAAGACGGAATACAAAGGCAACAAAAGGCCTCAGAAGAGAGACAAAGGCCTTGTAGCTGGAGGATCGTGGAGTGACTCAGACAATGACTCAACTCCTGAATCTGGAGATGATGAAGATCCTCAAATGGCAAATCTTTGTTTGATGGCCAAGAATGAAAAAGACAAACATAACTCCAACATACATGAAGTAAGTATAAATGAGGTATTTGACTTCAACTCTCCTGATGTACACATCGATGATTTAAGAACTGCACTGCCTATCATAACATCTGATCTGCATCAATACATGAAATGGTTTAGATTTCTATCTAAGGACTATTCACTTCTTCAAAAGGAAAAAGAGAAATTTTAAGAAGAACTAGAAACAACCCTTCTAAGTACTGTCTCTCTCTCCAAGTTTGAAGATGAGAATAAGCTCTTGAAACAGACCAATGAGCTCAATGCACAAAGAGAGTCATGTCTAACCTCTAAAATTAAGGAACTAGAAAAGACAATCTCCACATGGAATAAATCCTCTTCATCCATGGACTCCCAAATCTCTATCCAGAGAAGTGTCTCTGACAGAACATGTTTAGGCTTTGGGGAATCTACCTCAGAGCCATGTATGGAAAAGTTAAAGGAAACTAGCACTAGTAATGCTTCAAGTTTTAGTAAAGGCATTATATTTGTGAAATCCTCACAAAAGGATGAGCCAGTCAAACCCTGCTCTACTGATTCAATCCATATTCCAATGAGTAAGGGATCTCATGCTGGCCTGGGTTTCAAAAAAGAGAAGAGTAGCCCATCCACTACTCACCAACCTCGAAGGATCGTAGAGTCAAGTAAGACCAACTCTACGAACCAACTGGGAAGGTACAGTAGAGGTAAGGTACACTCCTCACAAATCATGAAACACAAGGACACATGGAAGAGGGAAAATCAGTTCAACAGAAGGATGACTAAAGATCCACAAAAGTCAAAATGGAGGAAGAATTCTCTCACACATACACAAGCATGCATCATATTAGATGTTTTGTGTGCAATAAAGTTGGTCACAAGGTTGCAAAATGTTATTATAATTCCATGCATGTGAGACCCAAAATCAAGCAGATTTGGGTTCCCAAGGGTACTAACAAAGTAGGACCCATGCAAGTATGGGTACCAAAATGAAAGTTTAACGTTACCATAGGAAAAGAGCTCCACGATCACAACCTGGTATCTAGACAGTGGATGCTCAAGGCACATGACTGGGAACAAAACCCTTCTGTCTAACTACATAGAGAAGGAGGGTCCCCCAGTCATCTTTGGAGATAACGGCTCTGGCAAGACAAGAGGATATGGCTCAACTGGAAATGGTGCAGTGTCCTTCAGTAAAGTGGCCTATGTGGAAGGACTACAACACAATCTTTTGAGCATTAGCCAACTCTGCGACAAGGGTCATCAAGTAACATTCCTCAACAATCAATGTCAAGTCGAGATCCAAGACATATGTCGAAAGTTAACCTAACAAGAGAAGGAAATGTCTACACAAAGAAATCTTGGATAACTAAGCTCAGACGAGACAATATGCTTTCTGGCTAAAGCATCTGAAGAAGTGAGCTGGTTATGGCATCGAAGACTATCTCATCTCAACTTCAAGAGCATGTCCAAACTAGCCTCAAAATATCTAGTTGCAGGCTTACCCAAGTTCAGCTTCATTAAAGAAAGGCCATACAATGTCTGTCAGCTTGGAAATCAGACCAGAAGTTCATTCAAGAGCAAATCTGCCAACTCAATTGACAAGCCGCTGCAGTTGCTCCACATGGATCTATTTGGGCTAATTCCAACAACGAGCCTCGGTGGGAAGAGATACTCACTGGTCATAGTGGACGACTACACCAGATTCACATGGGTGTTCTTTCTAACCTCAAAGGATGAAACAAGCTCCCAACTGATCAAGATGTTCAGACTAGTGATGAACGAGAAAAGGGAGAAAATCAAGGCTATAAGGAGTGATCATGGCAGAGAATTCGACTTCTCAGAAATGGACCAGTTCTGCACAGACAATGGCATCAGTCATAACTTCTCAGCTCCACGAACTCTTCAACAAAATGGAGTAGCTGAGAGAAAGAACAGGATGTTGATAGAGGCTGGAAGAACTCTACTTGCAGCAGCCCATCTGCCTGAATACTTCTGGGTAGAAGATGTCAACACTGCATGTTACACTCAGAACAGATCACTCATACACTCTACGATTAAGAACACTCCCTACGAACTGTGGAAAGAAAGAAAGCCAAGTGTCAGCTACTTTTATGTATTCGGCTGTGCATGCTACATTCTCAACAATGGAAAGTAGTATTTGACAAAGTTTCAACCCAAGTCAGAGGAAGGAATCTTTCTTGGATATGCCACAGACAGTAAGGCCTACGGAGTGTTCAACAAGAAGACAATGAGTGTTTAAGTCTCGATTCAAATCATCTTTGATGAGACAGACTTAGACAAAATAGTTCTTCATGACACTACGATCGACAGTTCAGACACTACGAACGAGGTCGTCGAGCTCAACACTACGATCGTAGTTTCAGATAGTGAAATCGTTGAGCAAGGAAATGAGATCGTAGAGAGGCCTATGCAATACAACGAACCTCCACACCAAGAAGCAGATATAGATCTTGAATACCTCAGACAAGATGGCATCAAGACAGATGTTCCAACAGGAAGCAGATGTACAAGAGATCACACTCAAGACTTAATCATTGGAGATCCGAGTGCAAGAGTCAAAACAAGAGCTGCCACCCAAAATGAATGTTTCTATCTAAGCTTCCTGTCACAAATGGAACCTAAAAAGATAGAGGATTCTATGGAAGACTCCAGCTGGATAGAAGCCATGCATGAAGAACATAATCAGTTTGAAAGAAGCAAAGTATGGAGATTGGTACCAAGACCAAAGAGTCATCCTGTCATTGGAACCAAGTGGGTCTTCAGAAACAAGATGGAGTAATAACCATGAATAAGGAAAGACTAGTGGCCAAGGGCTACTCTCAAGAAGAAGACATTGACTACGATGAGACATTTGCACCTGTTGCCAGACTAGAAGCCATCAGAATATTCCTTGCCATTGCTGCTCACATGAAATTCAAGGTCTTTTAGATGGATGTCAAAAGTGCATTCCTGAATGGTGAACTTCAAGAAGAAGTTTATGTAGAGCAACCTCCAGGTTTCATCAATCCATCTCTTTATAATTATGTTTATAGATTAGACAAAGCCTTATATTGTGACGCCCCCAAAATAGGTATACATCACCCATCTTGAGTCGCCAAATACATGGTACAAAATTCAAATACAACTTAATATTACAACTGTCGTGTAAAATAAGATAAAATATAAACTGAGAGTTTTAATAAGAATATTGTCTTCTAGACAGTATTCAAACTCAATTGGAGTCCTCAATACATTTATTATCACATAATTTTATAGAATAGTGAGGACTACTAATGCTATCATCTGGACCATCACTCCATTCCTCGACTAGTCCCGGCTACGTTCTCATTTCCTGAAGAGAACAATGAAAGCAAAAGGGTGAGCTTAACTAGCCCAGTAAGAAAAATTATGACAAAGATAATGCAGAATAATTTATCGTTAGCCTTCAACATTGTTAAACTGATAAAATATAACAAACATCAAGTTTAACTGCAGTGGAACAAGCAATTCATTAGAAGAGTCAAGTAGAGCATAAAATCTACTATCTTCTATGATTTAAAAGGTTTTTCATCACTTTTATAGCTGAGACTCAGCTTAATAAATAATCCACATCCTCGAATCACCCCTGCACTACGGCCAAGGATATTCTTTAGTATCACGATCACAAATTATCCATGCACTACGGGCCAAGGATATTCGTGTATTCATCAATGGTCATGATCATCCCAACAACTGTCCATCAATGCACTACGGACCAATGAGGACTTTTACCACATCATTTGTAACATTACAGTCATGATTATACCGAATAATCCTTGGTCATAATCATACCAAGTCCATCTATGCACTACAGACCACAGATGACTTTCAACATAATATAAACATCAGGATGATGACAATGATGTAAGAATTCAATAAAACAAGTTCAAGGATAAATTTTAAAAGATTTATAATTTAATTTATCCAGAAATCAATAACGTCTAAATTTTCAACATGATACTGCTTTGTGGAGTAAAATTCAAGAATAATATTATATCAAAAATGATTTGGACCGAAAAGAAATTAATTTTTGTCATGAATAGTACCCCGGGTGAATAGTAACCGAGTGAATAGTAACTTCGGGAATAGTAACCCCGTGAATAGTACCCCAACATGAAAAAGTTAAAACTTATCAGGAATGCTCAGAATAATATTTCCATGAAAAAAATACTGGATGAAGCGCAAATATGAAGGATATTATACTAATTTCATGGAGTATAGAAGCCAAAACTTTAACAAAATGAGTATAGAATTCGGAATCTGAAACGAAATAATATTACTTACATACTACATAGTATGAAAGAAAATATTATTTCATATAAATATTGAACAAAAATAACATCCCTTACCTTGAAAAGAAGAGTATTCCAACTGGTATAGCGGGGATATTCTTGAAGAAAACTTGAACTGTTTTCTATGCTCAAAGCTTCTTTAAACTCTAAAGAAATACGCTCAATATTATAGAAGAAGAATTCTCTGATTCTGGTGTGATTTTCAATTCTAATTAAGCATCCTATTTATAGTAGAATGGAAAGGATACTATTTGAATTTAATTTCTCACGGATCAACAAAAGAATTCACGGGCAAACAAATTCGGCGAATTCGTTGATTTTCTGATTTTTACTATTCATTACTGTGCAATAAAATATTCTAATAAAACAAAAACTTTAAATAAAATATAATATATTCTATTTAAAATCGAATAAAACCAAACTTATAATATATATATATATATATATATATATATATATATATATATATATATATTTGATAAGATCAAGAGCATTCTCCTTAAATAGCATTCATCTTAAATAGCATTCTTTTATTAAAACTACGTCATTTTGGAGGGACGCAGCGAGTCATTTTTGTAAATACAATGTAAATACGCGGTGGATTTGTATTTACAAAATGCCATCGCTATTCCCTCCAAAACGCATTTAGTTTTAATAAAAGAATGCTATTTAAGAGGAATGCTATTTAAGAGAATGGTCTTGATCTTTACCGCTTATATATAATAACAATAACCTTTGCTTTACTAAGAAAGGCAAATTTTTTTTCCTTCCCTAAATTTTTCAAACATATGTTTATATATATATATATATATATATATATATATATATATATATATATATATATATATATATATACCCTCCCTAACACGTAAACTTACCCCCACCCCATTTTTATTTCATCCATTTCTTCCACACGTGGGCCCCATATGTGGCCCCCACCTTTATTATAAGGAATAATTTTCTACCGATTATTTTGAAAAATGGATAAATGGGGGGGGTTCATAAATACAACAATACTTCATAAAAATTCCCTCAATATTTTTAACAAAATTTATCATTATTATTATAATTCGCAATATTTAACAACTAGGTCGTTCCCAGGAAAGAGAGGGCTTTCCAATAAGGATTTCTCCCTATTGGCGCGCAATTAGGTGACCAAACCTCTCCTTGACAGAACTTCTAGACATTGTCAATATTGTAAATAATAATATTAATAAATTTGTCGTCTCAATTATTGATTTACTAATATATAAAATATCGACAATAATTGAATCAAATAACATGAGATATTATACAGCAATTACTGTAGCAATAATTGAACAAAACTGAGTGACTTCTCACGTAAGCATCAATAATGTATATTGTGTGCTACTATGCAACCACGCGTATTACTATACTTTTAACACCAGGTATTTCAACAGTTAACGGTAAAACTTTCGCCGTTATTTTTATAAAAAGATATTTTTGTCATTTTCTCAATTTGACAATAATTTCGTTGTGGGGTCCACCAATGATTGTGCCGTCGTACGAATATTCCCTGTTAAAACGAATATTCCCTGACCAATCGAATATAATATAACAACTTGCGTACTTTGCAAAATTTTTAAATATTACCCACAACTATAACATTATATTAAATTCACTCCATAATATTCAAAAATGATATTTATAGAAAATTCATCTTTATTCATAAAAGTTGGGGTCTTACATATATGGTCTTAAACAAGCACATAGAGCATGGTATGAAACACTAACTAACTTTCTTATCAAAAATGGGTTCACTAGAGGTAGAGTAGATACCACATTATTTCTTAGAAAGTATAAAGACAAAGTTTTATTAGTTCAAATATATGTTGATGACATTATTTTTGGCTCTACTGATGAAAAGTTATGCAAGAGATTTTCCAAGCTTATGCAGAGCAAGTTTGAAATGAGCATGATGGGTGAGCTGAACTTCTTCCTTGGACTTCAAGTTAAGCAGACTGATGAAGGAATCTTCATAAACCAAGCCAAGTACATTAAAAATTTACTTAAGAAGTATGGCATGGAATCAGCCTCTCCCATAAAAACCCTAATTGCTCCTGCAACCAAGCTTGACAAAGATGAAAAAGGTAAAAGTATTGATATAACTCAATACAAAGGTATGATAGGCTCTCTGCTATACCTAACTGCCAGTAGACCAAACATAATATTTGCAACATGCATATGTGCTAGATTTCAGGATAATACTAAGAAATCACATTTAACTGCAGTAAAGAGGATTTTTAGGTATCTCAAGGGTACACCTCACTTGGGGATTTGGTATCCCAAGGAGTCCCCATTTGAACTAACAGGCTACATAGATGCTAATTTTGCAGGCTGCAAAATATATAGAAAGAGTACCAGTGGCACCTGTCAGTTGCTAGGAAACAGACTTGTGTCCTGGTTTAGCAAGAAGCAAAACTCAGTATCTACTTCAACCGCAGGTTTGAATACATTCTTTCTTTGGCATTCTTTGTGCTTCGATCCTATGGATGAAAAATCATTCAGCGAGACTATGGGTTTGAATTCAAATCCATACACATTTCCTTCCGTGATAACACAAGTGCCATAACAATAACTCATAATCCCGCATGCATTCTAGGACTAAGCATATAGAAATAAGGTATAATTTCATTACGGATCATGTGCAAAATGGAACCATATCTTTACAATATATCTCTATTGAAAATCAACTTGCTGATGTCTTTACAAAGCCTCTAGATGA
This sequence comes from Panax ginseng, assembly GCA_020205605.1. Lineage (NCBI taxonomy): Eukaryota > Viridiplantae > Streptophyta > Magnoliopsida > Apiales > Araliaceae > Panax > Panax ginseng. The sequence goes on from CM035136.1 coordinate 65,546,013, forward strand.
ATCCAGGTTTAACAAGTTAATAAGTGAGCTAGGCATGCTTAATTTACTACCATGAAATATATGCTCTAGTTTGTGCTAACCATACAGATATAAAGGCTATGTTTGAAATCGTAGACATGATCAAGGAAAGTCCACGATCGTAGAGCTGCAATGACATGAAAGACTACGATCGCAGTGCAGACTCAACGATGACAGAGCTCCATCAACAAAACAAAGGAGTATCCTATGATGATAAAGTTCAAAACTAATCAATCTCTATGATAAGCGCCTTAGGAGCAAACCTAACCCTTTATTCATTCTATGAGGTTAGCCCTTCCTGAGCTACCTTAAATCGAGAAGAATGCTAAGTAAAAAGTTTATCACAAGGACCCGGGCAGACTCAAAGATCGCAGTTCAGACTCGACGATTACTGAGCAGACACGACAATTGCTGAGCAGACACGACGATCGCAGTTCAAACTCGATGATTGCTGAGCAGCAGACATGATGATCGCAGTTCAAACTCGACGATTACTGAGCAGACACGACAATTGCTGAGCAGACATGACCATCGCAGTTCAGACTCGACGATTGCAGTTCAGACTCGACGAATGAAGAGCAGACTCGACAATCACAAAGGCTACCTCAATGATCGTAGTCCTCCCAAAGGACACATCAGCTCAGAAGGAGTTAAAGGTAAATCAGTACAATCCTCCTTAGTCAAATTCGTAGAGCCTAGCAGAATTTGACACCTACCCCACTAAGCAAAATGGAGAGATGGAAGTTACAAGTACAGTTTGAAAACGCCTTTTTGAAATCAGAAGTTCAAAAAGCTCATCTCTCTCTTTCTCTCTACAAGCAGAAACCCTAACTTTCAGAAAAGCTCAAACAATCACACACATTGCAAAGGAATCAATGACTGCTTCAAACGTCATCTCTGGTTACAGACTCTTCTTCGATGAGTTCAAGACAGCTGACCCCAAATTTCTCAAAACTGTGTCTCTGATAAAGAAGGCTGGTCTCGAAGAGGCTCTGGGTACGAGTACATGGATCTACCCGAAGTAAATAAAAGAATTCTATAAGAATGGGGCATTCGAGAATGAAGTCATTACGACAAGGGTCAAGGACGTGGAAATCAAGCTCAAGGATGAGGACATCAACCTAGCCCTAGGTTTCAAATCTAAAGGGTTTTTGTTCATAGATGGCATCGATTTTCATGAAGGACTTAAAGGATGCATCACAAGAAATTCCCCACTATCAAAGGATACAAGAAGAAGGAGTTGAAAGTAGTATGCACACAAGCCAATCATGTTTGATGATAAAGCATATACTTTGTAACAATCTTATTCATTTATTAATAAAAAAATATTAATTTATTAAAGGCTTTTAATTATCTGCATGATACTGTTTTATAATATGTGATAAACCCATAGTTTTAAGCAATGCTTTTAGAATAATGATGATGATCATTCTAATGAGATCTAAATTCTTAGAAAGCTTAAAAACGAAAATAGTTCCCAATCGTTGGATTACTAAATTGGGGATTAGTGAATTCGGATAGATTGGTACATACGTTGCTTGCTCATTGGATGAGGATGATTGATCTCATGATCATTTGTGTGGAGACACTAAAGCAAGTATGTAGGTGCTTATTAGAGAATAATTTCACTGAATATGGCTCGCTAAGGAATACCTAATGGAGTTTTACTTGCCTGTCAATAGGAATTCCTGTAGTGATAGTAGTACAAGTGATCCTTGGACTTGAGATCATCATAGTATCTTGTGTATGATGAGTTATACTTTGACTTATTCCTTAAGACCTTTAGGGTATATCAAAGGGTAAGCTTGGGTATAATAAGTTGTACATGGAGCTAGATAATGTATAATCAATAAAGACTCTACCGCTTCTAGTAAAAGAAGAGAAATGTCCTATGTGATTCGATAAATGACAACCCAGTAGTCTTTGGCCAAGACATAATAAAATTAGAAAGGAGTTTCTAATTTGTATTATTTGGAGTTGTGCATTTAAGAGTCGAAATACATATAATTAAATAAAATAAGGCTTGACAGTAATTCCATGTCTTATATTTAATTGGGACATTGTATGGTGGAAGGATTGAATTGTATGGTAATTATTTACTAAAAGGTTCTTTTATGATTAATGTTGAAATCTATATTATCTGGAAAGTCGTTGATTGCTAGGGAGGCTTATCCCTATTGTAGAATAAATATTATTTATTTAAATAAATTAATAATTTAATTTATTTATTTAAATAAGAAGTCCAGATTTTGATAAAATCCCAAGGTCCCTGACCGAAACCGTAGTCTCTCTCTCTCTCTCTATATATATATATATATATATATATATATATATATATATGTTGTATGAATCTTAACATGCAGGGATAATTTAGATTATATATATTAAGTAATCATATGACATATTATATATATAATATTTTTTGTGAGACCCCAGATTTTATGAATAAAGATTTAATTTTCTCAAAATAATTTTTTTTAATATTATCGTGTTGATTTGATGTAATGTTATAGTTGTGGGTAATATTTACAATTTTTGCAAAGTAAGCAAGTGGTTGTATAATATTCGATTGGTCGGGGAATATTCTTTTTGTCGGGGAATATTCGTACGGCGGTACAACCATTGGTGGAACCCACAACAGAATTATTGTTGGATAGAGAAAACGACAAAAATACTTTATAAAAATAACGGCGGAAGTTTTACCGTTAACTGTTGAAACACCCGGTGTTAAAAGTACAGTAATACGCATGGTTGCATAGTAGTACACGGTATTGATTATTGATGCTTATGTGAGAAGTCACTCAGTATTGTTCAATCGGGTATTCGGGACACTTTTCGTGTCGGAGTACTATTCATGAGTTACTATTCATGAGTTACTATTCACGAGTTACTATTCATGAGTTACTATTCACGAGTTATTATTCACGAGTTACTATTCACAGGGTACTATTGATCACCCGTAAAATATATTTCTTTTCGGTCCAAATCATTTTTGGGTACAATATTATTCCATGAGGAGATGTGCTAATTTTTCAGACCGTTGGTTGAAGTTATAATAGTAAATCAATATGGACCGTTGGTAGAAAGTTATAATAGTGAATCAATATGGATCAATGGTTTAAAGTTTTAACAGTAAATCAGTATGGACCGTTGCTTTAAGTTTTAATAGTAAATCAATATGGATCGTCCGTTTAAAAGGAAATCAATCTGGACCGTTCATGAATTAGTTACTATTCAGTCCATTTTCCTATAAATAGAAGCTCATTCCTTCATTATTTCTTGCGAATTCACTAAAACTTTAGAGAGAGAAATTATAGAGAAACTATAGAAAAGTATTCTGCTACTTCCCTACTCTTATATTCAGTTTCTTTTACGGTAGGGGGTATTATTTCTTTTGTATTCATGAAGAGAACTTCTGTTATTCCATTCTTTATTATTCTGTTGGAATAACCTGTATACGTGGACTTCCCTATACTTTGGTGAAATTCTCCTGTTATTCTATTCTTTATTATTCTGTTGGAATATCCTCATCTCACATGCGTTTCTGGGACCGGTTCCGCTCTTTACTATTCTATTGGAACATCCTCAGCTTGGCATGCGACACGCCCGACCTAGTTCCGTTATTTAGTATTCTTGCTGAATAACCTTTGTTTATGCTGAAGTACCACATGCATGGTGATTTACATTGTTATTCTATTCTTTATTATTCTTTGGAACATCCTCGCTTGCATGCAATTTCACCGACTCCGTTCCGTTATTATTATTCTGTTGGAATAACCTGTTTATGCGAAGTACCACATGCATGGTGATTTCTTTTGTTATTCCATTCTTTATTATACTCAGTAGGTTAAAGTTTTGACTTCTATACTCCATGAAATTAGTGGAATATACTTGATATTTGCGCTTCATCCAGTATCTTTTCATGAAAATATTCTTCTGAGCATTCTTGAATTTTACTCTACAAAGAAGTATCATGTTGACAATTTTGACGTTATTAGTTCCTGAATAACTTAATTCTTGAACTTGTTTTATTAAATTCTTATATCATTGTCATCATCCTCATGTTTATATATTTTTTAAAAGTCATCTATGGCCTGTAGTGCATAGATGGACTTGGTATGATTATGACTAGGGATTATTCGGTGTAATCATGACCGTAATGTTACAAATGATGTAGTAAAAGTCCTAATTGGCCCGTAGTGCATTGATGGACAGTTGTTGGCATGATCATGACCATTAATGAATACACAAATTTTCTTGGCCCGTAGTGCATGGATAATTGTGGTCGTGATACAAAAGAATATCCTTGGCCATAGTGCAGGGGTGATTCGATGATGTGGATTATTTATTAAGTTGAGTCCCAGCGATAAAAGTGATGAAAAACCTTTTAAATCATAGAAGATAGTAGATTTTATTCTCTACTTGACTCTTTTAATGGATTGCTTGTTCCGATGCAGTTAAACTTAATGTTTGTTATATTGTATCAGTTTAACACTGTTTAAGGCTAATGATAATTTATTCTGCATTATCTTAGTTATAATATATTTTATTGGGCTAGTTGAGCTCACCCTTTCTTTCACTGTTCTCTTCAGGAAATGAGAATATAGCTGAGACGAGTCGGTTAACGGAGTGATGGACCAGATGATAGTATTAGTAGTCCTCACTATTCTATTAAATAGTGTGACAATAAATGTAATGAGGACCCCATTGAGTTTGTATATTGTCTAGATGACAATATTTGTATTAAAACTCATAGCATATGTTTAGTCGTATTTTACATGATTGTTGTATAATTAAGTTATATTTGAATTTTGTACCATGTATTTGGCAACTCAGAATAGGTGATGTATACCTATTTTGGGGGTGTCACAGTTGGTATCAAAGCTTAGGGATATGATCCTTGGCTAAGATGTGAGAATAGAACTAGGAGGGGAGAGACGGGGAATTCCTTCGCTAGTACAACCTACCTAAGTTTATTTGGTATTTAATTGGTCGGTCAGAATATAGGGATAATATGTTACATGTCAATTAACCTTTTGTTTTGTGGCAGTATCTGAAAATGATATCCGAGAATGTTGAGAATAGCAATGGAGCACAGGAGACCATTGATTCTCCACAGATCAATAATCAGGACAATGTGCAACAGGATGGCGATAATCCTCTTGTAAACAACAACACTGATCAATTGACGAACGATGGTACGTTTAAGAGCTTTTTAGAATTCATGCAACATTAGGCGAAGGCGGCTCCTGTGCATAATACAGGAGGAAACAATGGCAACCCACGGTTGGTCACCGCTAAGAAATTCAAGGAGCTGAGACCACCAGAGTTTTTGGGAAAGCCAGAACCACTTAAGGTGGAGATGTGGTTAAAGCAGATCACCAAGATATTTGATGTCTTTGGATGCTCCAAGGAGCAAAAGGTTCCCTTTGCCACCTTTATGTTGCGTGAAGAGGCAGATCACTGGTGGGAATCTGTAAAACGTACCCAACCTGACACACTCAAGATGTCTTGGGAGACGTTCCAAGAGCTGTTCAATGACAAGTACTTTCCCGAAAGCATTCGTCACATGAAGGAGGTGGAATTTGTCAAGTTGGAGCAAAACAACATGACCGTGTCGCAGTACGAAGCCAAGTTTGCCGAGTTGTCCCGATTTGCATCCCACTTGGTTGATAATGAAGATAGAATGACGCGGATGTTTTTAAGAGGTTTGAAGCCGGAGATACGTCAATATCTTATTTCTCATAAACTGTGTTTGTATTCAGATGTTGTAAATAGGGCTTAGTTAGTGGAGCGCGATAACGAGTCAACACAACCAAAAGAAAGCAGTCGGCAAAATGATAATACCGGTGATAACAGTCATCAAAGCGGTGACAATAAGCATGGAGGGAATCAACATGCCAGAAATGGTAACCACTTCGGTGGTAATCATGGTCAAAACAATAAGAATGGAAATTTCAAGAAGAGGATTTTCAACAATGATGGAAAGACGTCAACACCAACACCCGTTGTTAAGGAAGGAGAACGACCACCTATCATATGCTTCAAATGCGGAGGGGAAGGACACATCATCAAATCAAGCTGATGCGATCCCAAGCATGCTATAATTGTGGAAGAGAAGGTCACTTAGCCCAATTTTGTCGTTCACCGAAGACAAGTTCAGCTAGGATGGAGACACCAAAGGATGTCCCAGACAAGCCAAAGCCAGTAGTTTAAGAGAGAGCGTTTTTTTTTCGTGACGAGGAACCTGAATAAAATTATCATGGGTATGTTAGTCATAAACTCTTGCGAAATCTATACCGTGTTAGATACCGGTTCTACTCACTCTTTTATTGCACCTAGTTGTGTTTAATGTTTTAAGTTGACTCCGGAGAAGTTAGACTTTGATATATCTGTTTAAACTCAGTTGGGAGAAACCTTCGTTACCTCCACTATTTATAAATCTTGTTCAAATCAACACTTTCACGTTACCTGTTGATCTTATCTCTTTGAAAATACTTGCATTTGATGTGATTTTTGGAAACGATTGGTTAACTACTCATCATGCTTTTCGTAAGGTTATTAGCTTTCATACTCCTAACCAACCTGTTATGCGAATTCAAAGTAACCAAACCACTAAAGTCAATCATTGTCATATCAAGCCATAAATAAAGAGCCCCGATCCATTCGTTGTTGACTTTCTTGTGTGGAATGCACTGAATCCAGAGTTTCTGTAGGCAACGTCGTGAATGACAGTGACAAGTTGATAGGTATCAATGTGACGTGCTATCCAAGTCTTGGATGAGAGTACAGTTTTGAATGATATTTTTATTGTTAATAAATTTCCTGACGTATTCTTGAAGACTTCTTAGCCCACCCCTAGAGCGTGAAATCGAATTTTGTATTGACTCCAGTACAAAACCCATTTCTAAAACCCTCAAATATTTTCTTCACCTAAAACGAACGTGTAATGTGCCAAAGACGTTGGCTCCAGCTGTTGAAGATTACGATCGTACCATTCAATATCATCGTGGGAAAAATGAACGTGGTAGCTGATGCGTTAAGTAGAAGATCGTATGCGTTTACGAGTGTGATGTTGTTAACACAAAGACCCATTTCATATAACTTACAAATGATGGAGATAGAGTTAAAGATTCTAGGGACCCACGTGAAGATAACGAATATAAGATTAGAATAGACTTGAATCGATAAAGTTAAAGATGCTCCAGCTACATACTCAGAGTTGATGAATGTGAAGAAGAAGGTTCAAGAGGGCGTTATTCTAGAAGCAAGAATCGATGAAGAGAGGAAATCTCAACCCTCGATTTTATTGGCCCATTTGAAATCCTTGATCGAGTAGGAACTGTGGCCTATAGACTCGTTTTGCCGCCAAGTATGTCGCGTGTTCATAACATTTTTTTCACATATCGATGTTATGTAAATATGTGGACGACCCGAACCACATTATTGAATTAAAACTAGACGAGATAGCAAAAGATTTAACATATGAGGAGCTACGTGTTAAAATCTTGGATAAGAAGGATCGTATTCAACACTCAAAGGTTATACCTCAAGAGTTAGAATTTGAAGTGAAGTCAAGGTATCCTCACCTATTCGGCATACCAGGTACGTACGTAAATTCCGAGGGCGAAATTTCATAAGGAGAGGAGATTGTGAGACCCCAGATTTTTTGAATAAAGATTTAATTTTCTCGAAATAATTTTTTTTAATATTATGGTGTTGATTTGATGTAATGTTATAGTTGTGGGTAATATTTACAAATTTTGCAAAGTAAACAAGTGGATGTATAATATTCGATTGGTCGGGGAATATTCTTTTTATCGGGGAATATCCGTACTACGATACAATCATTGGTCGACCCCACAACAGAATTATTATCGGATAGAGAAAACAACAAAAATACTTTATGAAAAAAATGGCGGAAGTTTTACCGTTAACTGTTGAAACACCCGGTGTTAAAAGTACAGTAATACGCGTGGTTGCATAGTAGTACACGGTATTGATTATTGATGCTTATGTGAGAAGTCGCTCAGTATTGTTCAATCGGGTATTCGGGACACTTTTCGTGTTGGAGTACTATTCATGAGTTACTATTCACGAGTTATTATTCACGAGTTACTATTCATGAGTTACTATTCATGAGTTACTATTCACGGGGTACTATTGATCACCCGTAAAATATATTTCTTTTCGGTCCAAATCATTTTTGGGTACAATATTATTCCATGAGGAGATGTGCTAATTTTTCAGACCGTTGGTTGAAGTTATAATAGTAAATCAATATGGACCGCTGGTGGAAAGTTATAATAGTGAATCAATATGGATCGTTGGTTTAAAGTTTTAATAGTAAATCAGTATGGACCGTTCTTTAAGTTTTAATAGTAAATCAATATGGACCGTCCGTTTAAAAGTAAATCAATTTGGACCGTTCATGAATTAGTTACTATTCAGTCCATTTTCCTACAAATAGAAGCTCATTCCTTCATTATTTCTTACGAATTCACTGAAACTCTAGAGGGAAAAATTATAGAGAAACTATAGAAAAGTATTCTGCTACTTCCCTACTCTTATATTCAGTTTCTTTTACGGTAGGGGGTATTATTTCTTTTGTATTCATGAAGAGAACTTCTGTTATTCCATTCTTTATTATTATGTTAGAATAACCTGTATGCGCGGACTTCCCTATACTTGGTGAAATTCTCCTGTTATTCTATTCTTTATTATTCTATTGGAATATCTTGTTCATATGCTTTTACGCGTCGGGACTTCGGTTCCGCCTTTTACTATTCTCGTTGGAACATCCTTTCTAAAGCGTATTACGCTTTGACACGGTTCCGTTATTTAGTATTCTCGTTGGAATAACTTGCTTCATGCAAGTACCACATGCATGGTGATTTCATTGTTATTATATTCTTTATTATTCTGTTGGAACATCCCGCTTGGCGTAAATTTCACCGACTCGTTCCGTTATTATTATTCTGTTGGAATAACCTGTTTATGCGAAGTACCGCATGCATGGTGATTTCTTTTGTTATTCCATTCTTTATTATACTCAGTAGGTTAAAGTTTTGACTTCTATACTCCATGAAATTAGTGGAATATCCTTGATATTTGCGCTTCATCCAGTATCTTTTCATAAAAATATTCTTCTGAGCATTCTTGAATTTTACTCTACAAAGAAGTATCATGTTGGCAATTTGGACGTTATTAGTTCCTGAATAACTTAATTCTTGAACTTGTTTTATTGAATTCTTATATATCGTTGTCATCATCCTCATGTTTATATTTTTTTTAAAGTCATCTATGGCCTGTAGTGCATAGATGGATTTGGTATGATTATGACCAGGGATTATTCGGTGTAATCATGACTGTAATGTTACAAATGATGTAGTAAAAGTCCTCATTGGCCCGTAGTGCATTGATGGACAGTTTTTGGAATGATCATGACCATTAATGAATACACAAATATTCTTGGCCCGTAGTGCATGGATAGTTGTGGTCGTGATACTAAAGAATATCCTTGGCCGTTGTAAAACCCCAACTTTTTGAATAAAGATGAATTTTCTATAAATATTATTTTTGAATATTATGGAGTGAAATTGATATAATAGTTGTGGGTAATATTTATAAATTTTGCAAAATACGCAAGTTGTTATATAATATTCAATTGGTCGGGGAATATTCGTTTTAACAGGGAATATTCGTACAAAGGTTCAATCATTGGTGGACCCCACAACCAAATTATTGTCAGATTGAGAAAACGACAAAAATATTTTATTGAAAATAACGGTGGAAGTTTTACCGTTAATACTGTTGAACTACTCGGTAGTAAAAGTACAGTAATACGCGTGGTTCCATAGTAGCACACGGTATTGATTATTGATGCTTACGTGAGAGGTCATTCACTTTTGTTCAATTATTGCTATAGTAATTGGTGTATAGTATCTCACGTTATTTGATTCAATTATTGTCGATATTTTATATATTGTTAAAATCAATAATTGAGATGACAAAGTTATTAATATTATTATTTGCAATATTAACGATGTCTCAAGTTACATCGAGGAGAGGTTTGGTCACCTAATTGCGCACCAATAGGGAGAAATCCTTATTGGAAAGCCCCCTCTTTCCTCGGAACGACCTGGTTGATTAATATTGTGAATTATAATAATGATGATAAATATTGTTGAATATTATGAGTTATAATTTTTATTGAAGATTATGTTGATTAAGAAAAAGAGTATTAATTGATAAGCAATAGATGTTTACTCTATTATTTTGCTAAATTAATATTTCTTCTATTAAATTTTGGAAGTGGGCGTATTATGTGATGAAAGGGGCAATCATCAATTTTCTTCCAAGTGGGTAATTTAGCAGGATGTAGCTTGTTGACAAAAATCTCCAATTATGCTACTTTTTGATAACTTATGAGTGGGGAGATGTTTTCATTGGACCATTTCTTTAATTTAGCATGTGTTGTCTATTTATATATATATATGATATTGGGTTGCTTTGTTCTTATTGGAGGAAGGTTTGAATTTTGCATCCGAATAATTGATTCAACCAATTAAGTTGTACTCTATAGCTTTGTTTTACTTGAGGAGTTAGGCCCCTGTGAATTATCAGATGCAAGCTTTGGCCCGTGAATTTATTTCAACTGTGCATCCATGAATTTTCTTAAAACAATACCCTTTCCATTCTTCTATAAATAGAAGCTCATTCCTTCATTATTTCTTACGAATTCATTAAAACTCTAGAGAGATAAACTACAGAGAGAAAGAAGAAAAGTATTCTGCTACTTAACTACTTTAATATTCAGTTCTTTTACGGTAAGGGGTGTTATTTCTTTTGTATTCAAGAAGAGAACTTATGTTATTCCATTTCTTTAATGTTTTGTTGGAATAACCTGTATACGCGGGCTACCCTATACTTGGTGACATTCTTCTATTATTCTGTCTTTATCATTCTATTGGAACATCCAGTCTGTGTGTTTTACACTGGACCTGGTTCCGTCTTTATTATTATTTCGTTGGAACATCTTGTTTGTGCTTTTCTACCGGACTCGGTTCCATCTTTATTATTCATTGGAATATCCTCAGATGTGTGTTTTACACCTACTGGTTCCCGTCTTTTTATTATTCTCAGATTTATTATTCTTTGGAATAACTTTGTCTATGAGAAGTACCGCATGCATGGTGATTTCTTTTGTTATTCCATTCTTTATTATACTCGAATGGTTAAATTTTGACTTCTATACTCCATGAAATTAGTAGAATATCTTTGATATTTGCGCTTCATCCAATATCTTTTCATGAAAATATTCTTCTGATCATTCTTGAATTTTACTCTACAAAGCAGTATCATGTTGACAATTTGGACATTATTAGTTCCTGGATAAATTAATTCTTGAACTTGTTTTATTGAATTCTTATATCATTGTCATCATCCTCATATTTATATTTTTTGAAAGTCATCTTTGGCCTGTAGTGCATAGATGGACTTGGTATGATTATGACCAGGGATTATTCGGTGTAATCATGACCGTAATGTTATAAATGATGTGGTAAAAGTCCTCATTGGCCCGTAGTGCATTGATGGACAGTTGTTGGCATGATCATGACCATTAATGAATACACGAATGTCCTTGGCTGTAGTGCATGGATAATTTGTGGTCGTGATACTAAAGAATATCCTTGGCCAGTAGTGCGGGGGTGATTTGATGATGTGGATTATTTATTAAAATTTGAGTCCCAAATGATAAAAGTCATGAAAAACCTTTTAAATCATAAAAGATAGTAGATTTTATTCTCTACTTGACTCTTTTAATGGATTGCTTGTTCCAATCGCAGCTTAAACTTGATGTTGTTATATTTTATCGCTTTAACATTGTTGAAGGCTAACGATAATTTATTCTCGCATTATCTTAGTCATAATATTTCTTCTTGGCTCACCTTTTTCTTTCACCGTTCTCTTGTGAAATGAGAACATAGCAGGGACTAGTCGGGGAACGGAGTGACGGTCCAGAGGATAGCATTAGTAGTCCTCACTATTCTGTGAAATAGTGTGTTAATAATTGTAATAAGGACTCCTTTTGAGTTTGTATAATCTCTAGTAGACAATAATTGTATTCAAACTCACAGTTATGTTTTGTCGTATTGTACACGACAGTTGTATTAGTAAGTTGTATTTGAATTTTGTACAGTGTCGGCGACCCAAGATGGGTGATGTATACCTAATCTTGGGGCGTCCACAACAGTATCAAAGCTTAGGGATATGATCCTGGCTAAGATGTGAGACTAGAACTAGGAGGGGAGAGACGGGGAATTCCTTCGCTAGTATGACCTACTTAAATTTATTTTGTATTTAAATTTGTTGGTCAGAGTTTAGAGATATTATGTTACATGTCAATTAACATTTGTTTTGTGGCGATGATCTCAAAAATGACATCCGAAAATGTTGAGAATATCAATGGAGCACAAGAGACCGTTGAGTCTCCACATATCAATAATCAGGAGAATGTGCATCATGAAGGCAACAATCCTCATGCAAACAACAACACTAACCAAATGATGAATGATGGATTGTTCAGAGGCTTTGTGTAATTCATGCAACAACAGGCGAGAGCGGCTCCTGTCCAAAATGTAGGTGGAAACACTGAAAACTCTCGGGCGATCACCGTTAAATAGTTCAAGGAGCTCGGACCATCGGAGTTTAAGGGAGAGCCAAAACCACTTATGGCGGAAGCATGGATAAAGCAGATCACCAAGATATTTGATGTCTTGGGATGCTCCGAGGAGCAAAAGGTTCCCTTTACCGCCTTTATGTTGCGCGAAGAGGCAGATTACTGGTGGGAATCGGTAAAACGTACTCAACCTACCGTACTAAAGATGTCTTGGGAGAATTTCCAAGAGCTGTTCAACGATAAATACTTTCCCAAAAGTATTCGTCACATGAAGGAGGTGGAGTTTATCAAATTGGAGCAAAACAATATGACCGTGTCGCAATATGAGGCAAAATTTGCGGAGTTATCCCGGTTTGCGTCCCACTTGGTGGATAATGAAGAGATAATGACGCGAATGTTTTTAAGAGGTTTGAAGGTGGAGATACGTCAACATTTTATTTCTCATAAACTGTGTTTGTATTCAGATGTTGTAAATAGGGCTCAGTTGGTGGAGCGCGATAACGAGTCAACGCAACCAAAAGAGAGCAGCCGACAAAATGATAATACTAGTGATAGCAGTCATCGAAGCGGTGACAACAAGCGTGGAGGGAATCAATAGGCGAGAAATGGTAACCACTTCGGTGGTAATCAGGGCCAAAATAATAAGAATGGATATTTCAAGAAGAGGAGATTCAACAATGATGGAAAGACGTCAGCACCAGCACCCGTTGTTAAGGAAGGAGAAAGATCACTTATCATATGCTTCAAATGCGGAGGGGAGGGACACATCAATCCAAATTACACGATGCCATCCAAAGCGTGTTATAATTGTAGAAGAGAAGGTCACCTAGCCCGATTTTGTCGTTCACCGAAGATAAGTTCAGCTAGGATGGAGGCACCAAAGGCCGACCCAGAAAAGTCAAAGCCGGTGGTGCAAGGGAGAGCATTTGTCGTGACCTCCTAGAAAGCAAGGAACCCAAACGAGGTCATCACGGGTAACTAATCATAAACTCTAGCAAACTTTATACTTTATTTGATACCGGTTCTACCCACTCTTTCATTTCTCCTACTTGCGCTCAACGTTTAAATTTCACTCCGGAGAAATTGGATTTTGATTTATCTGTTGAAACCCCATTGGGAGAAACCTTCATTACATCCACGGTTTATAAGTCTTGTTTGATTCAAATCGGTACCTGCACGTTACATGTCGATCTTATTTCTTTGAAAATACTTGCATTTGATGTGATTCTAGGGATTGATTGGTTAACTACGCATCATGCAAAAAATGATTATTTTCGTAAGGTTATTAGCTTTCATATTCCTAATCAACCTATTATGCGAATTCAAGCAACCAATGTAGCATCCCCGAATCCGGGTCCCAAATCGCCACGGATCCGGTATACTATTTCTATCACTATTGCGGAAGATATAAACATAAATTGTTTATACATTAAACTTTTACACATCATTCCCCAAGGTCGACAACCTTAACTTAATACATACCTTCAATATCTTAGAAGATTTACAATACTATTTTCATCGAAAAATTTAATAAATTTAACTACAACATAAAGAAACTTTGCACTTTGTCTTTTGCCTCTCATCCTTATTCAAGCCTTCATCTTAATCAAAAATTTTATCATGATATAGCAAGGGTGAGCAACAAATTTGCCCAAAGAAGTTTTACATACAAAGGAGATATATCATGATTGAAAAGAATTGATAAGCTTTCAAGTTTTCAACAATATAATAATTGTGAAATAACATGAATTAATTTTTCAACGATTGAATGACCGAACCAATAATAATGGATGTCAACAATTAACGTGAACAAGTTTAATCGAAAACATATGGTAATGAAGGTGATCGACCTTTTCATACCTGATGAACATATACAACATGCACAATGTGCGAATCAATAATTTATTGACGTGGTAAAATCAACAATGATTAACCACTAACATGCTTTGAATTAACAACTCAAGTTGAGTTAGGAAACTTGCACAATAATTAGAAGTTCAAGTTTAGGAACTTGCTGTCACTGATTGATTACCGCTAAACAATCAATTTAATCTCTTATAAAAGACCTATCATTAATAAGATCGATCCTCCAATTAGCATAATACATTTTATCCCACAACACTATTACTCAAATAATAAATTAGCTAACATTTAGCCACATAATTAAACATTGCATAATTCTTTAACTCATTAGTAATATTATTATCCCTTAATAATATTACTATCACTTAACCATTATCTTAAACTTTTGTCTAATATTTTTAATCGATTAATAGAATATTTATCATTCACAAATATTATTAATAACTTAATAATATTTAAATCATTTACTAATATTATTTTTCATTTAATAATATTGTAATCACCTTCTAATATTATTAATCATGTAATAATATTTTACTTGTTTCATAAATAATAAAGGTCTCACACATTTTAAGATGCAAATATTTTACACCTTGAAACTTAAACCATTTAAATTTCATTTTAGAAATATCTTTTACCTCTACTCATAAATTCGAGTTTAAATGCATTTAATGTATAGCTTTTATAGTAAAAATCAATTTACTATATTATTTCTTCACTTTAAATAACTTTTACTTGATTTTTGTCCGTTCATGAGTCAACACCGACTATTGCCTCATATATAAACATTTTATCTCACTAGCACATTCGCTTTATTTTTCATTTTACGATTATTCGCATTTTGCTTCAAGATAAATCTCAAATCAAAAACTTCATTTTGAGCAATCAAAACCTCAAAATATCATTTTTTTATGATTAATACAATATTTCAAAAGTTTTACATTCTTTGTTCCACCACAAAATAATTTTTATAGGCAACTATATATATATATATATATATTTTTAAACTTAAATATGTAATTTATATTTATTACATATTTTATTGCTTTATTTATGCCCGAAAGAAAGTTTCTCGGCATATAATATTACTTATAGTCAAATTTACACCATAAGACTTTATTAGATTATTATGACTTATTATTTCTCTATCATTTACCCAAACACATAATATACTTTATTGAATAACAATTTCAACAATTACATTGAAAAATATCATAAATCTCTTATTAAATTTCCGTCGAATATTATTAATTATTAATAATAATATTTTACGCTAAGGTTACTAACCTTTTAATAACATTCCATCACATACTACTAATAATATCTCAATACAATATTATTAGTCACATAAAAATAATTTATGTCATTAATCACTTTAATAAACAATTTATTTCAATTGTTTTCTATTCCTTAATTAATAAACTTGTTTAAGCATTCTAAAATGTCATAAACATTACAACACTTTAAGCCCGACCCAAATCTTCATTTACAAATTTGCAAACGCCATGCTCAAGGGTCTCACTTCATACATCGCATTTTTCCTATTTTTGGACACTTTTGATTTTTTGAAATTTTTACCCAGCCTCGCTAAAACAGCCATAACTCTCGCGTTTTAAAACATTTTGAGCGATTCTTGAGCCCACGCCAAGATAACTTCCAGGGCTACAATTTTTGTCTCACGACATTTTTCCAAAATCATAACACATCAGTCCAGAAATTTACACAAAGGTGGCTGTTCGGAATTTGATTAACAGTTTTGATACACATCTCCTAACGCCATAACTACCTCATCCGAATCGGAATTAGTCCGTTCCGAGTCTATGGAAAGCTAAATCAGAGCACTACAACATACCAAAAGCCCAGAATTTTAAAGTACAAAAACTGGACGAAATTGCCTCGCTACTGACTGCCCTTAATCTGCCCATTTTTGGTTATAAAAACGGAACTGTTTTCACCAAATCAGTCACTACCCCATGTAAACTCAACATTTTTGAGTACTACCACTTGGGTTAACTACTAAACACATATATCTAACATCCCTTTTTGACGGATCGCAAAAAGAAGTCATAGATTTAAAATGGTGAAATTTCAAAATACATAGAAATTTCAATTCCCAAAACTAGAAAAATTTATTTTTTCTTTTCCTTTAGTTTCAAAAATCAACACCCATCATGGGTGGATCCATACATAAATCCATGGAAAATACATAGATCTTAGGGTTTTAACTACTAAATCAAAACCCCATCATCAATTTACAAAAGAAATAAAACTTAAGAGAGAAAAATTTATACCTTGCTTTTCTTCCTCATCTTCTTCTTCTCTTCCATGGAGATTTCCTCCATCTTTCCCCCATGAAGGGCTGCCACCCTCTCTCTTCTTTCCCTCTCCTTCTCGGTTTCTCTCTTCTCTCTTTCTTCTCCCGTTCTTTCTCTTTCTCTTATCTTCTTATCTTTTTTTTTCTTCTTTCTAAACTCATCCTTATTTAATCCTTATCTCTTTTTTTATATATAAAAATTCGCCAAGTGGCCTTACAATCTTCAAGATTTTGCTTAATTGCTAATTTACTCTCCAAATAACTAAAATGTCCTTCCATAATTGGGCCAACACTTGGACATTTTATTAATTCCATAGGATTTTATTTATTTTGCTTACTAACAAAATAACATAGCCTTCCTCTACAAATTAAATTGGGCCATTATAATTCTTGTCCCACACATATTATACTAGACTAGATTAATAATTAATTGCCCTTAACCACTTTATCTACAAGTCCCATACTTAATTAATTAATTGGGCTTGATTAAATAATATAACCTCCTTAGTCCAATAAATATAATTCTCTTGGACTCTTTTTAAATTAATTGGGTTATGATATTATTATAGCCCATTACTTTTAATTCTATTCCATTCTACCCTTATCATTATATTAGGGTTTACATGCACTCAAGTGAAATAAAAATTCTTCATCAAGTACATTTAATATCTTAACCTAATTAGACTTGCTATAATTAGGCTATAAAATTAATTAACTGAGATGTATAAAATAAATCTCTCATAATTGGTATATATTCTAAATACCATAATTCTCTTTTCCCATAACCCTTAAGTTATTAAATCTTTCATTCCTAATTTATAATTAGGATCACATTAGTTTCTTTTATTTGCTTATATAATAAACAAATATAAACTATCACATAATTTTCATATTCCTTTACTCACCTATTCGAACAAAATAATTTAATAAATTGGGACATGTTCCACAATTCACTTAAATTAGGTCACTAAAATAAAATATTAGGACCACTAAATAACGATAACCAATTAGGTTATTTAATTATCACACCTAATATATATATTAGGTTACATAACTTAATTCTTATTTCACTTTTATATACAAAATAAATGTATTCCCATTATATAATGTATATTTACTTACTCATATACATAATTCACATAATCATAACATATTTCACTTCTCACACTAATTTTGACTTTTCTCCATAAAAAGTTAACTGTTGACTTGACCAAAAGTCAACCTTTACACATTTTGTGCTTATTGTCCATTCTGACTAAATTCGACGTTCTGGACGCAACCGAGCAGTCCATGCTTCAAAATTCTATCTCTAACTCAAATTTTGAGTTTTAAATTACTTCATTCTCATTACTAATCGTTTTAACTAACGACTTTATACTTATTCAAATTCTTATTTGTCAGTCAAGGCCAACACTCAAGCTATGTTAATTACTAACATAGTTTTATCTTGATCCTCATATCATTAACTTAATTCATCATTCCTCTTGCTAAAATATATATAGCACTTTACTAAGTACATATATATTTCTATACATATACTCATCTTCGTTTAACCTTATAGCATCTCTTCATGTGAAATCTTATTTCCAATAATAAAATTTCCATATGTACTTATATAACATTTCTTAGACTATTCAGGTTCACATCAATTTACAGGTGTCGTCGTACTACCTTATTCTTGATATTCCTCCAAGTACATATTAATTCATTTCTAGGGTTTAGGAATTTTGTAATCCCATATTTTCTCTATTCTCATTCGAATAGCAAACCATATAGGTTTTACTTGAAAATTTTAAATAAATCCTCAAATTCTCATCTAGGTTTTATTCTTTAACCTTTATTCTAATCATTTAAGATTTTAGAAATTTTTGGGTTATCACATTCACCCTTCTTCTTCTAAGAATTTCGTCCTCGAAATTAAAGCATACTAATATCTGCTTATTCTCTTATTCATAACTAGGTTTTCAACTTAACCTTTACAATTTCCTCCTTTGAGGATTTCTCTTTCTATCATCATATTTCAGCATAACTACTCACTAGGAGTTTACATCTTCTAAACATTCTTCAAAACTAGGTTGTCGTAATAACCTTTATTCAATCATCTCGAGATCTACTCGCATACAACGAGTTTACATTATTTCATATCAATCATCACGTTCTACCACAACATTACTCTGAAGGGTTTTAAAAAAACTTTTCATATCTGTCTGAGGGATCATAAAAATCATGAACTTTGAGGTTTAGGGGTATTTCTACCTGCTACCTCCTTCAATTAAGAAAGAAAGGTACTCTACCTCTGAAACATTTCTTTAATAGGTATGTTTACAATCACGAAGAAGGTAAACTACCGATCTTTGGTACTTTAGATGATCACCCTATTGTACCTTAGTAATCTGAAACGACTATATCGTCCTTAGATTGGAATATTTTATCCAATTAGTATATCCCCATTTTCGTGGTTGTTCACCTCGGACTTATCATAAGATTCCTCACCAAAACAATTTGGTTCGGCATAAGCTTTCAAGCTTTGAATTTTATACCATTTGTCTAAATTTGAATCATAGCTTACACACATATCAATAAGGATTTCAATCATTTTATGACTTTGTAATTCACTTTACTTATCATTTTGACATCATATAGTAGGGTGATGATCTTTAGATCACATCCAACACTATAGTGGGGTGATGATCTTTAGATCACATCCAACACTAAGTAATTCTGCATTGATAACTCCATCATTTTTATCATCTTTGCACCAGGTTGCATGATGCATTAATGATATAAAAATACATTTTGACATCTCAAATCATTTTCGTCTAGCCAAATCAATAAGCATAGACTCTTCTTTAAATCGTTCAAAAACCTTTGCAAATCTATTTTATCATCTCAACAGTCAACGAGGTGTCGGTGGCCCGAAGTCCACGCATACACAATAGTCACCAGGAGTTGAGAATAAAAATTCATTTTTCAAAAGCACATAGTGCGTATTTAGCTTGATGTCAAAAACTTCGAAGTCTAGCATAGCTAGAAGATTTGGAATACCTATGCTTCCATCATCAACTTCACTTTTTCTACTGATCCATTGCTTAATAAATCTATCTATTCTTATAATCCTCAATGCTCCATTCACAACTTTGCTATACCCCCCAGTTCATCAAACTTACCACACATTATGAGTTCGGAACTTGCCACAATCATATGGGTTTAAGAACTTATCCTAGTCGGACCATAAAGGTCCATTCGCTAAGGGGTTCAAAACATATCATATGATTATGAGTCATGAACTTACCATAAGTATGAGTTTTAAGAACTACGCAATTAACCTTATATTCTTTACATATTAGTTATACACATAAGAAAAGAATCACCTTCTCAACATGCATATATCAAATAGCGCGACATTAGGTTCCAATGATTATCAATGTAAGAAGCTAAGTGGTTGTCAAACCAAACTCGACCACTAATCAATATAGGAAGCTAAGCGGACAATTCCCCCATACACAAAGAATTGGTCAACCTAACCACTATATCGACCGAGAAACTAAGTGATTCTAAAACCAAGTACAAATTCCCGCCCATACAAGGAATCATACAACTCATTCTTGACATGAGTCCTCAATTGAAAACCCACATAATCTTAACTTTCTCTTTTCTTATATACAATTTTTTTTAATCCGTATCTTAATATTTTCCACTCTTTTACGAGTTTACATAGTACCATTTCATAGTACCTTCTCTTTATAGCATCGTCTTTATATCATTCCAATCACTTAACAAATCATATGTTATTCAATGATTTAATCGATCCGTGGTGATCTTATTTTTTGTAATCATTTCTTCTTATGCTTACGATCGTTTTTATTTTACGATCTTCTTATTCTTCTCCTTAATCATATTATATTATGATTTTATTAGCACTTTTCCTCTTATAGACATCGCTCTATTTAGTATCACTTTTCATCTCTATTACTTTGAGTCGTAAACTCCATTCTTATCCTTATAACTCTTTAAGATTCTTCTTTGAATCTTCTTTATCTTCTTCTTTACTTAATGATGAATTTCCATAAACTCATCTCTTATCGCTTAAACTCTATTCGAGTTTATTACTTATCATCTTTGTGGTTATAGCCTAAGGTACACCTACCTAAGGTTTATAACCTCTGACTTTATACTAATCAGTAGCATCCCCGAATCCGGGTCCCAAATCGCCACGGATCCTAGATACTATTTCTATCACTATTATGGAGGATATAAACATAAATTGTTTATACATTAAACTTTTACACATCATTCCCCAAGGTCTACAACCTTAACTTAATACATACCTTCAATATCTTAGAAGATTTACAATACTATTTTCATCGAAAAATTTAATAAATTTAACTACAACATAAAGAAACTTTGCACTTTGTCTTTGCCTCTCATCCTTATTCAAGCCTTCATCTTAATCAAAAAATTTTATCATGATATAGCAAGGGTGAGCAACAAATTTGCCCAGCAAGTTTTACATACAAAGGAGATATATCATGATTGAAAAGAATTGATAAGCTTTCAAGTTTTCAACAATATAATAATTGTGAAATAACATGAATTAATTTTTCAACGATTGAATGACCGAACCAATAATAATGGATGTCAACAATTAACGTGAACAAGTTTAACTGAAACATATGGTAATGAAGGTGATCAGCCTTTCATACCTGATGAACATATACAACATGCACAATGTGCGAATCAATAATTTATTGACGTGGTAAAATCAACAATGATTAACCACTAACATGCTTTGAATTAACAACTCAAGTTGAGTTAGAAAACTTGCACAATAATTAGAAGTTCAAGTTTAGGAACTTGCCTGTACCGTTGATTACCGCTAAACAATCAATTTAATCTCTTATAAAAGACCTATCATTAATAAGATCGATCCTCCAATTAGCATAATACATTTTATCCCACAACACTATTACTCAAATAATAAATTAGCTAACATTTAGCCACATAATTAAACATTGCATAATTCTTTAACTCATTAGTAATATTATTATCCCTTAATAATATTACTATCACTTAACCATTATCTTAAACTTTTGTCTAATATTTTAATCGCTTAATAGAATATTTATCATTCACAAATATTATTAATAACTTAATAATATTTAAATCCTTTACTAATATTATTATTCATTTAATAATATTGTAATCACCTTCTAATATTATTAATCATGTAATAATATTTTACTTGTTTCATAAATAATAAAGGTCTCACACATTTTAAGATGCAAATATTTTACACCTTGAAACTTAAACCATTTAAATTTCATTTTAGAAATATCTTTTACCTCTACTCGCAAAATTCGGAGTTTAAATGACTAATGTATAGCTTTTATAGTAAAAATCAATTTACTATATTATTTCTTCACTTTAAATAACTTTTACTTCAGTTTGTCCGTTCATGAGTCAACACTGACTATTGCCTCATATATAAACATTTTATCTCACTAGCACATTCGCTTTATTTTTCATTTTACGATTATTCGCATTTTTGCTTCACATTAAAATCTCAAATCAAAAACTTCATTTTGAGCAATCAAAACCTCAAAATATCATTTTTTTTATGATTAATACAATATTTCAAAAGTTTTACATTCTTTGTTCCACCACAAAATAATTTTTATAGGCAACTATATATATATATATATATATATATATATCGCTTAAATATGTAATTTATATTTATTACATATTTTTATTGCTTTATTTATGCCTGAAAGAAAGTTTCTCGGCATATAATATTACTTATAGTCAAATTTCGCACCATAAGACTTTATTAGATTATTATGACTTATTATTTCTCTATCATTTACCCAAACACATAATATACTTTATTGAATAACAATTTCAACAATTACATTGAAAAATATCATAAATCTCTTATTAAATTTCCGTCGAATATTATTAATTATGTAATAATATTTTACGCTAAGGTTACTAACCTTTTAATAACATTCAGGTCACATACTACTAATAATATCTCAATACAATATTATTAGTCACATAAAAATAATTTATGTCATTAATCACTTTAATAAACAATTTATTTCAATTGTTTTCTATTCCTTAATTAATAAACTTGTTTAAGCATTCTAAAATGTCATAAACATTACAACACTTTAAGCCCACCCAAATCTTCATTACAAACCGCAAAAACGCCATGCTCAAGGGTCTCACTTCATACATCGCATTTTTCCTATTTTTGGACACTTTTGATTTTTTTGAAATTTTTACCCAGCCTCGCTAAAAAACAGCCATATAACTCTCGCGTTTTAAAACATTTTTGAGCGATTCTTGAGTCCACGCGAATATAACTTCCAGGGCTACAATTTTTGTCTCACGACATTTTCCAAAATCATAACACATCAGTCCAGAATTTACACAAAGGTGGCTGTTCGGAATTTGATTAACAGTTTTGATACACATCTCCCGAACGCCATAACTACCTCATCCGAATCGAAATTAGTCCGTTCCGAGTCTATGGAAAGCTAAATCAGAGCACTACAACACATACCAAAAGCCCAGAATTTTTAAAGTACAAAAACTGGACGAAATTTCCCTCGCTATCGACTGCCTCTGAATCTGCCCATTTTTTGGTTATAAAACGCGAACTGTTTTCACCAAATCAGTCACTACCCCATGTAAACTCAACATTTTTGAGTACTACCACTTGGGTTAACTACTAAACACATATATCTAACATCCCTTTTTGACGGATCGCAAAAAGAAGTCATAGATTTAAAATGGTGAAATTTCAAAATACATAGAAATTTCAATTCCCAAAACTAGAAAAATTTATTTTTTCTTTTCCTTTAGTTTCAAAAATCAACACCCATCATGGGTGGATCCATACATAAATCCATGGAAAATACATAGATCTTAGGGTTTTAACTACTAAATCAAAACCCCCATCATCAATTTACAAAAGAAATAAAACTTAAGAGAGAGAAAATTTATACCTTGCTTTTCTTCCTCATCTTCTTCTTCTCTTCCATGGAGATTTCCTCCATCTTTCCCCCATGAAGGGCTGCCACCCCTCTCTTCTTCTTTCCCTCTCCTTCTCGGTTTCTCTCTTCTCTCTTTCTTCTCCCGTTCTTTCTCTTTCTCTTATCTTCTTATCTTTTTTTTTCTTCTCTTTCTAAACTCATCCTTATTTAATCCTTATCTCTTTTTTTTTTATATATAAAAATTCGGCCAAGTGGCCTTACAATCTTCCAAGATTTTGCTTAATTGCTAATTTACTCTCCAAATAACTAAAATGTCCTTCCATAATTGGGCCAACACTTGGACATTTTATTAATTCCATAGGATGTTATTTTGCTTACTAACAAAATAACATAGCCTTCCTCTACAAATTAAATTGGGTCATTATAATTCTTGTCCCACACATATTATACTAGACTAGATTAATAATTAATTGCCCTTAACCACTTTATCTACAAGTCCCATACTTAATTAATTAATTGGGCTTGATTAAATAATATAACCTCCTTAGTCCAATAAATATAATTCTCTTGGACTCTTTTTAAATTAATTGGGTTATGATATTATTATAGCCCATTACTTTTAATTCTATTCCATTCTACCCTTATCATTATATTAGGGTTTACATGCACTCAAGTGAAATAAAAATTCTTCTTCAAGTACATTTAATATCTTAACCTAATTAGACTTGCTATAATTAGGCTATAAAATTAATTAACGAGATGTATAAAATAAATCTCTCATAATTGGTATATATTCTAAATACCATAATTCTCTTTTCCCATAACCCTTAAGTTATTAAATCTTTCATTCCTAATTTATAATTAGGATCACATTAGTTTCTTTTATTTGCTTATATAATAAACAAATATAAACTATCACATAATTTTCATATTCCTTTACTCACCTATTCGAACAAAATAATTTAATAAATTGGGACATGTTCCACAATTCACTTAAATTAGGTCACTAAAATAAAATATTAGGACCACTAAATAACGATAACCAATTAGGTTATTTAATTATCACACCTAATATATATATTAGGTTACATAACTTAATTCTTATTTCACTTTTATATACAAAATAAATGTATTCCCATTATATAATGTATATTTACTTACTCATATACATAATTCACATAATCATAACATATTTCACTTCTCACACTAATTTTGACTTTTCTCCATAAAAAGTCAATTGTTGACTTTGACCAAAAAGTCAACCTTTACACATTTTGTGCTTATTGTCCATTCTCGACTAAATTCGACGTTACGGGCCTTGGCAAAGGCGATCCATGCTTCAAAATTCTATCTCTAACTCAAATTTTGAGTTTTAAATTACTTCATTCTCATTACTAATCGTTTTAACTAACGACTTTATACTTATTCAAATTCTTATTTGTCGATCAAGGCCAACACACTCAAGCTATGTTAATTACTAACATAGTTTTATCTTGATCCTCATATCATTAACTTAATTCATCATTCCTCTTGCTAAAATATATATAGCACTTTACTAAGTACATATATAT
This sequence comes from Panax ginseng, assembly GCA_020205605.1. Taxonomy (NCBI): domain Eukaryota; kingdom Viridiplantae; phylum Streptophyta; class Magnoliopsida; order Apiales; family Araliaceae; genus Panax; species Panax ginseng. The sequence goes on from CM035136.1 coordinate 65,571,462, forward strand.
TTCTATACATATACTCATCTTCGTTTAACCTTATAGCATCTCTTCATGTGAAATCTTATTTCCAATAATAAAATTTCCATATGTACTTATATAACATTTCTTAGACTATTCAGTTCACATCGAATTTACAGGTATCGTACTACCTTATTCTTGATATTCCTCCAAGTACATATTAATTCATTTCTAGGGTTTAGGAATTTTGTAATCCCATATTTTCTCTATTCTCATTCGAATAGCAAACCATATAGGTTTTACTTGAAAATTTTAAATAAATCCTCAAATTCTCATCTAGGTTTTATTCTTTAACCTTTATTCTAATCATTTAAGATTTTAGAAATTTTTGGGTTATCACATTCACCCCTTCTTCTAAGAATTTCGTCCTCGAAATTAAAGCATACTAATATCTGCTTATTCTCTTATTCATAACTAGGTTTTCAACTTAACCTTTACAATTTCCTCCTTTGAGGATTTCTCTTTCTATCATCATATTTCAGCATAACTACTCACTAGGAGTTTACATCTTCTAAACATTCTTCAAAACTAGGTTGTCGTAATAACCTTTATTCAATCATCTCGATTCTACTACTGTGTACAACGAGTTTACATTATTTCATATCAATCATCACGTTCTACCACAACATTACTCTGAAGGGTTTAAAAAAAACTTTTCATATCTGTCTGAGGGATCATAAAAATCATGAACTTTGAGGTTTAGGGGTATTTCTACCTGCTACCTCCTTCAATTAAGAAAGAAAGGTACTCTACCTCTGAAACATTTCTTTAATAGGTATGTTTACAATCACGAAGAAGGTAAACTACCGATGCTGGTACTTTAGATGATCAGTCTATTGTACCTTAGTAATCTGAACGACTATATACGTCCTTAGATTGGAATATTTTATCCAATTAGTATATCCCCATTTTCAGGGTTGTTCACCTCAGACTTATCATAAGATTCCTCACCAAAACAATTTGGTTCGGCATAAGCTTTGATACTTAATTTTTATAAACATTTGTCTATTGAATCAAATAGGATTAGACCGTATCAATAATTCAATTTCAATCGAAAAATTTTCTAGCCAAATTCTTGGCAATAATTCATCTTTAAAATTCTTAAAATCATTTTGACATCATGATACCGCTATCAGTAGGGTGATGATCTTTTTAGATTTGTCATACAACACATCATACTATAGTAGGGTGATGATCTTTAGATCATTCCATAACTCCATCATTTTAACTCCATCATCTTTATCATCATCTTTGCAGGTTGCATGATGCATTAATGATATAAAAATACATTTGACATCTCAAATCATTTTCGTCTAGCCAATCAATAAGCATAGACTCTTCTTTAAATCGTTCAAAACCTTTGCAAATCTGTTTTATCATCTCAACAGTAACGAGGTGTCGGTGGCCCCAAGTCCACGCGACACACAATAGTCACAGGGGTTGAGAATAAAAATTCATTTTTCAAAAGCACATAGTGCGTGTTTAGCTTGATGTCAAAACTTGAAGTCTAGCATAGCTAGAAGATTTGGAATACCTATGCTTCCATCATCAACTTCACTTTTCTCTTGATCCATTGCTTAATAAATCTATCTATTCTTATAATCCTCAATGCTCCATTCACAACTTTGCTATACCCCAGTTCATCAAACTTACCACACATTATGAGTTCGAGAACTTGCCACAATCATATGGGTTTAAGAACTTATCCTAGTCGGGACCATAAAGCGTCCATTCGCTAAGGGGTTCAAAACATATCATATGATTATGAGTCATGAACTTACCATAAGTATGAGTTTTAAGAACTCATAATTAACCTTATATTCTTTACATATTAGTTATACACATAAGAAAAGAATCACCTTCTCAACATGCATATATCAAATAGCGCGACATTAGGTTCCAATGATTATCAATGTAAGAAGCTAAGTGGTTGTCAAACCAAACTCGACCACTAATCAATATAGGAAGCTAAGCGGACAATTCCCCTTCCATACAAAGAATTGGTCAACCTAACCACTATATCGACCGAAACTAAGTGATTCTAAAACCAAGTACAAATTCCCTTCCATACAAGGAATCATACAACTCATTCTTGGCATGAGTCCTCAATTGAAAACCCACATAATCTTAACTTTCTCTTTTCTTAATACTGAATTTTCTTTAATCCGTATCTTAATATTTTCCACTCTTTTACGAGTTTACATAGTACCATTTCATAGTACCTTCTCTTTATAGCATCGTCTTATATCATTCCAATCACTTAACAAATCATATGTTATTCAATGATTTAATCGATCCGTGGTGATCTTATTTTGTAATCATTTCTTCTTATGCTTACGATCGTTTTATTTTACGATCTTCTTATTCTTCTCCTTAATCATATTATATTATGATTTTATTAGCACTTTTCCTCTTATAGACATCGTCTATTTAGTATCACTTTTCATCTCTATTCTTTGGAGTCGGGTAACTCAGTTCTTATCCTTATAACTCTTTAAGATTCTTCTTTGAATCTTCTTTATCTTCTTCTTTACTTAATGATGAATTTCCATAAACTCATCTCTTATCGCTTAAACTCTATTCGAGTTTATTACTTATCATCTTTGTGGTTATAGCCTAAGGTACACCTACCTAAGGTTTATAACCTCTGACTTTGATACTAATCAGTAGCATCCCGAATCCGGGTCCCAAATCGCCACGGATCCTAAGTATACTATTTCTATCACTATTGCGGAGGATATAAACATAAATTGTTTATACATTAAACTTTTACACATCATTCCCCAAGGTCTACAACCTTAACTTAATACATACCTTCAATATCTTAGAAGATTTACAATACTATTTTCATCGAAAAATTTAATAAATTTAACTACAACATAAAGAAACTTTGCACTTTGTCTTTGCCTCTCATCCTTATTCAAGCCTTCATCTTAATCGAAAAATTTTATCATGATATAGCAAGGGTGAGCAACAAATTTGCCCAAAGAAGTTTTACATACAAAGGAGATATATCATGATTGAAAAGAATTGATAAGCTTTCAAGTTTTCAACAATATAATAATTGTGAAATAACATGAATTAATTTTTCAACGATTGAATGACCAAACCAATAATAATGGATGTCAACAATTAACGTGAACAAGTTTAAGCTGAAACATATGGTAATGAAGGTGATCGACCTTTCATACACGATGAACATATACAACATACCTGATAATGTGTGAATCAATAATTTATTGACGTGGTAAAATCAACAATGATTAACCACTAACATGCTTTGAATTAACAACTCAAGTTGAGTTAGGAAACTTGCACAATAATTAGAAGTTCAAGTTTAGGAACTTGCATCTGCATTGATTCTTAGCTAAACAATCAATTTAATCTCTTATAAAAGACCTATCATTAATAAGATCGATCCTCCAATTAGCATAATACATTTTATCCCACAACACTATTACTCAAATAATAAATTAGCTAACATTTAGCCACATAATTAAACATTGCATAATTCTTTAACTCATTAGTAATATTATTATCCCTTAATAATATTACTATCACTTAATCATTATCTTAAACTTTTGTCTAATATTTTTAATCGAGTTAATAGAATATTTATCATTCACAAATATTATTAATAACTTAATAATATTTAAATCCTTTACTAATATTATTATTCATTTAATAATATTGTAATCACCTTCTAATATTATTAATCATGTAATAATATTTTACTTGTTTCATAAATAATAAAGGTCTCACACATTTTAAGATGCAAATATTTTACACCTTGAAACTTAAACCATTTAAATTTCATTTTAGAAATATCTTTTACCTCTACTCATAAATTCGGAGTTTAAAATAAATTAATGTATAGCTTTTATAGTAAAAATCAATTTACTATATTATTTCTTCACTTTAAATAACTTTTACTTGATTTGTCCGTTCATGAGTCAACACTGACTATTGCCTCATATATAAACATTTTATCTCACTAGCACATTCGCTTTATTTTTCATTTTATGATTATTAGCATTTTTGCTACTTCACGTAAATCTCGACTCAAAAAACTTCATTTTGAGCAAAAAACCTCAAAATATCATTTTTTTATGATTAATACAATATTTCAAAAGTTTTACATTCTTTGTTCCACCACAAAATAATTTTTATAGGCAACTATATATATATATATATATATATATATATATCGCTTAAATATGTAATTTATATTTATTACATATTTTTATTGCTTTATTTATGCCTGAAAGAAAGTTTCTCGGCATATAATATTACTTATAGTCAAATTTCGCACCATAAGACTTTATTAGATTATTATGACTTATTATTTCTCTATCATTTACCCAAACACATAATATACTTTATTGAATAACAATTTCAACAATTACATTGAAAAATATCATAAATCTCTTATTAAATTTCCCGTCGAATATTATTAATTATGTAATAATATTTTACGCTAAGGTTACTAACCTTTTAATAACATTCCAGTCACATACTACTAATAATATCTCAATACAATATTATTAGTCACATAAAAATAATTTATGTCATTAATCACTTTAATAAACAATTTATTTCAATTGTTTTCTATTCCTTAATTAATAAACTTGTTTAAGCATTCTAAAATGTCATAAACATTACAACACTTTAAGCCCGACCCAAATCTTCATTACAAACTGGCAAACGCCATGCTCAAGGGTCTCACTTCATACATCGCATTTTTCCTATTTTTGGACACTTTTGATTTTTTTGAAATTTTTACCCAGCCTCGCTAAAACAGCCATAACTCTCGCGTTTTAAAACATTTTTGAGCGATTCTTGAGCCCACGCGAAGATAACTTCCAGGGCTACAATTTTTGTCTCACGACATTTTTCCAAAATCATAACACATCAGTCCAGAAATTTACACAAAGGTGGCTGTTCGGAATTTGATTAACAGTTTTGATACACATCTCCCGAACGCCATAACTACCTCATCCGGAATCGGAATTAGTCCGTTCCGGAGTCTATGGAAAGCTAAATCAGAGCACTACAACATACCAAAAGTCCAGAATTTTTAAAGCACAAAAACTGGACGAAATTGCCCTCGCTACTGACTGCCCCGAATCTGCCCATTTTTGGTTATAAAAACGGAACTGTTTTCACCAAATCAGTCACTACCCCATGTAAACTCAACATTTTTGAGTACTACCACTTGGGTTAACTACTAAACACATATATCTAACATCCCTTTTTGACGGATCGCAAAAAGAAGTCATAGATTTAAAATGGTGAAATTTCAAAATACATAGAAATTTCAATTCCCAAAACTAGAAAAATTTATTTTTTTCTTTTCCTTTAGTTTCCAAAAATCAACACCCATCATGGGTGGATCCATACATAAATCCATGGAAAATACATAGATCTTAGGGTTTTAACTACCAAATCAAAACCCCCATCATCAATTTACAAAAGAAATAAAACTTAAGAGAGAGAAAATTTATACCTTGCTTTTCTTCCTCATCTTCTTCTTCTCTTCCATGGAGATTTCCTCCATCTTTCCCCCATGAAGGGCTGCCACCCCTCTCTTCTTCTTTCCCTCTCCTTCTCGGTTTCTCTCTTCTCTCTTTCTTCTCCCGTTCTTTCTCTTTCTCTTATCTTCTTATCTTTTTTTTTCTTCTCTTTCTAAACTCATCCTTATTTAATCCTTATCTCTTTTTTTTTATATATAAAAATTCGGCCAAGTGGCCTTACAATCTTCCAAGATTTTGTTTAATTGCTAATTTACTCTCCAAATAACTAAAATGTCCTTCCATAATTGGGCCAACACTTGGACATTTTATTAATTCCATAGGACTTGCTATGTTATTTTGCTTACTAACAAAATAACATAGCCTTCCTCTACAAATTAAATTGGGCCATTATAATTCTTGTCCCACACATATTATACTAGACTAGATTAATAATTAATTGCCCTTAACCACTTTATTTACAAGTCCCATACTTAATTAATTAATTGGGCTTGATTAAATAATATAACCTCCTTAGTCCAATAAATATAATTCTCTTGGACTCTTTTTAAATTAATTGGGTTATGATATTATTATAGCCCATTACTTTTAATTCTATTCCATTCTACCCTTATCATTATATTAGGGTTTACATGCACTCAAGTGAAATAAAAATTCTTACTGAAGTACATTTAATATCTTAACCTAATTAGACTTGCTATAATTAGGCTATAAAATTAATTAACTGAGATGTATAAAATAAATCTCTCATAATTGGTATATATTCTAAATACCATAATTCTCTTTTCCCATAACCCTTAAGTTATTAAATCTTTCATTCCTAATTTATAATTAGGATCACATTAGTTTCTTTTATTTGCTTATATAATAAACAAATATAAACTATCACATAATTTTCATATTCCTTTACTCACCTATTCTAACAAAATAATTTAATAAATTGGGACATGTTCCACAATTCACTTAAATTAGGTCACTAAAATAAAATATTAGGACCACTAAATAACGATAACCAATTAGGTTATTTAATTATCACACCTAATATATATATTAGGTTACATAACTTAATTCTTATTTCACTTTTATATACAAAATAAATGTATTCCCATTATATAATGTATATTTACTTACTCATATACATAATTCACATAATCATAACATATTTCACTTCTCACACTAATTTTGACTTTTCTCCATAAAAAGTCAATCGTGACTTTGACCAAAAGTCAACCTTTACACATTTTGTGCTTATTGTCCATTCCGACTAAATTCGACGTTACGGGCCTTGGCCGAAGCGATCCATGCTTCAAAATTCTATCTCTAACTCAAATTTTGAGTTTTAAATTACTTCATTCTCATTACTAATCGTTTTAACTAACGACTTTATACTTATTCAAATTCTTATTTGTCGATCAAAGGCCAACACTCAAGCTATGTTAATTACTAACATAGTTTTATCTTGATCCTCATATCATTAACTTAATTCATCATTCCTCTTGCTAAAATATATATAGCACTTTACTAAGTACATATATATTTCTATACATATACTCATCTTCGTTTAACCTTATAGCATCTCTTCATGTGAAATCTTATTTCCAATAATAAAATTTCCATATGTACTTATATAACATTTCTTAGACTATTCAGTTCACATCGAATTTACAGGTATCGTACTACCTTATTCTTGATATTCCTCCAAGTACATATTAATTCATTTCTAGGGTTTAGGAATTTTGTAATCCCATATTTTCTCTATTCTCATTCGAATAGCAAACCATATAGGTTTTACTTGAAAATTTTAAATAAATCCTCAAATTCTCATCTAGGTTTTATTCTTTAACCTTTATTCTAATCATTTAAGATTTTAGAAATTTTTGGGTTATCACAACCAAACCATTAAAATCAATCACTGTCATCTCAAGCCATAAAGCTATTCGTTTATTGAAAAACGGATGTCAAGCTTTCTTAGCCCACGTCACGGATCTAAACAAAAATATGTCAGTTTTGAATAATATTTCTATTGTTAATGAATTTCCTGACGTATTTCCTGAAGAAATTCTTGGCCTACCCCCAGAGTGTGAAATTGAATTTTATATCGACCTTGAACCCGGTACAAAACCCATTTCCAAAGCCCCATATCGAATGGTCATGCTATTGAACTTCGAGAGTTAAAGACTCAACTGCAGGAATTATTAGACATTGGCTTTATTAAATCCTAGTACTTCTCCTTGGGGTGCTCCTGTTCTATTCGTGAAGAAGAAAGATGGGAGTATGCGACTTTGTATTGATTATCGGGAGTTGAATCATGTCACCATAAAAAATAGGTACCCATTACCACGTATTGATGACCTGTTTGACCAGTTGCAAGGAGCCAAATTCTTTTCAAAGATTGATCTTCGTTTCGGATATCACCAATTGAAGATTAGAACCGATGACATTCCAAAGACGGCTTTCAGAACTCGGTACGGGCATTATGAATTCCTAGTCATATCCTTTGGATTGACTAATGCTCCTGTTGCCTTCATGGATATGATGAATCGAGTATTCAAGGAATATTTGGATCACTTTATGGTCGTCTTTATTGATGACATCCTCATATATTCCAAAAGCCATGAAGATCATGAGGAACACTTGAGGCTGATACTCCAAAAGCTTCGTGAATACAAGTTTTATGCCAAGTTGAAGAAATGCGAGTTCTGGCTTGAGGAAGTAGCATTCCTTGGGCACGTGGTATCAAGTCATGGAATATCTGTTGACCCAGCAAAGATTGAAGCTATTCAAAGCTGGGAGCAACCTAAATCAGTGACCGAAGTACGTAGCTTTCTCGGCTTAGTTGGTTATTATCGGAGATTCGTAGAAGGGTTTTCTCGAATCGCTACTCCACTAACTCAGCTGACTCGGAAAGATACAAAGTTCGGTTGGAGCGAGGAATGTGAGAAGAGTTTTCAAGAACTCAAGAGGAGACTCATTTCAAAGACTGTTACGACAATACCATCCGGTTCTTGAGGATTTGTCATCTACAAAGGATGCTTGAGCAAAGGGTTAGGATGTGTTCTCATGCAACATGGGAAAGTCATAGCCTATGCCTCACGACAACTCAAAGAATATGAGAGGAATTATCCTACTCATGACCTAGAATTAGCAGTTGTTGTCTTCGCACTTAAAATTTGGAGGCATTACTTGTATGTGGAGAAAGTGGAGATCTTTACGGATCATAAAAGCCTTAAATATTTCTTCACTCAAAAGGAACTTAACATGCGACAACGACGTTGGCTTGAACTATGGAAAGATTATGATCATACCATCCAATACCATCCTGGAAAAGCGAACCTGGTAGTTGACGCATTGAGTAGAAGATCATATGCGGGTACGAGTACAATATTGTCAACGCAAAGGCCCATTTTGTATGACTTGCAAAGGATGGAGATAGAGATAAAGACTCCAGGGACCCACGTGATGATGGAAAATATACAAGTAGAACCGACTTTAATTGATAAAATTAAAGCTGCCCAAGTTACAGATTTGGAGCTGATGCGTATGAGGAAGAAAGTGCAAGAAGGTGCGATGCCAGAAGCAAGAATCGATGAAAAAGGAATACTTCGAGTCAACTCCAGACTTTGTGTTCCTAACGACCCTGATTTAAAGTATAAAATCATGATGGGCGCTACAACACACCGCTTGCAATCCATCTTGGGAGTACCAAAATGTATCATGATCTTCGACATACATTTTGGTGGGGCAATATGAAGAGAGAGATAGCACTGTTTATCTCAAGGTGTCTAACGTGTCAACGAGTTAAGGCGGAGCATCAAGTACCAAAAGGTCCATTGCAACCACTTGAAATTCCAGAATGGAAGTGGGAGCACATTACCATGGATTTCGTTACTGGTCTTCCTAAGGTTTCTCAAGGCATTGATGCAATTTGGGTCATTGTTGATAGATTGACCAAATCTGCTCATTTCTTACCAATACGAGAAACTTATACACTTGAACTTCTTGCTTGTATGTACATAAAAGAGATTGTAAGACTGCATGGTATGCCAATATCCATAGTTTCTGATCGAGACCCAAGATTCACTACACGATTTTGGGTTAGTTTACAAAAAGCTATGGGCACAAATTTACGATTTAGTTCGAAGATATCATCCTCGAACGCATTTCCGCGGTCGAAGAGGACGATTCAAACTCTTGAAGATCTATTAAGACTATGTGTCCTTGACTTCAAGGGAAGTTGGGACAAGTTTTTACCATTGGTGGAGTTTTCCTACAACAACAGTTATCAAACAAGTATTGGCATGGCTCCATTCGAACCATTGTATGGAAGAAAATGTCATTCTCCAATATGCTGGGATGAGGTGGGTGAAGCAACGTTGTTTGGACCGGAGTTGGTACGTATGACTACGGAAAAGATTCAAACGATCCGGCAACGTATAAAAACCTCACAAGATCGACAAAAGAGTTATGCTGATCTTTATCGAAAGGACGTGGAATTCGATATAGGAGATCATGTGTTATTACGTGTTGCTCCATGGAAAGGAGTTACGAGATTTGGAAAGAGAGGAAAGCTCAATCCTCGATTCATCGGCCCATTTTAATCCTTGATCGAGTAGGAAACGTGGCCTATAGACTCGCCATTACCGCCAAGTATGTGTCGTGTTCATAACGTTTTTCACATATCCATGTTACGTAAATATGTGGAAGACCCGAACCACATTATTGAGTTGGGCCGACGAAATAGCGAAAGATTTGACGTATGAAGAGGTTCTTGTTCAAATCTTGGATAAAAGGAACATATTCTACGCACTAAGGTTATACCTCAAGTCAAAGTTTTGTGGAGAAACCACGATGTTGAGGAAATGACTTGGGAGTTAGAATCAAAATGAAATCAAGGTATCCTTACCTCTTCGACATACCGTGCACGTACCCTAATTTTGAGGGCTAAATTTCATAAGAAGGGAGATTGTAAAACCCCAACTTTTGAATAAAGATGAATTTTTATAAATATTATTTTTGAATATTATGGAGTGAAATTGATATAATAGTTGGGGATAATATTTATAAATTTTGCAAAGTACGCAAGTTGTTATATAATATTCGATTGGTCGGGGAATATTCGTTTGAACAGGGAATATTCGTACAAAGGCGCAATCATAGGTGGACCCCACAACCAAATTATTGTCGAATTGAGAAAATGACAAAAATATTTTATTGAAAATAACGGCGGAAGTTTTACCGTTAATACTGTTGAACTTCTCGGTAGTAAAAAATCTGATACTGGCGTGGTTGCATAGTAGCACACGGTATTGATTATTGATGCTTACGTGAGAGGTCATTCAGTTTTGTTCAATTATTGCTATAGTAATTGTTGCATAGTATCTCACGTTATTTGATTCAATTATTGTCGATATTTTATATATTGTTAAAATCAATAATTGTGATGACAAAGTTATTAATATTATTATTTAAAATATTAACGATGTCTAGAAGTTACATCGATGAGAGGTTTGGTCACCTAATTGCGGCCAATATAAGGGAGAAATCCTTTTGAAAGCCCCCTCTTCACGGGAACGACCACAGTCGATTAATATTGTGAATTATAATAATGATGATAAATATTGTTGAATATTATGAGTTATAATTTTTATTGAAGATTATGTTGATTAAGAAAAAGAGTATTAATTGATAAGCAATAGATGTTTACTCTATTATTTTGCTAAATTAATATTTCTTCTATTAAATTTTGGAAGTGGGCGTATTATGTGATGAATGGGGCAATCATCAATTTTCTTCCAAGTGGGTAATCTAGCAGGATGTAGCTTATTGACAAAAATATCCAATTATGCTACTTTTTGATAACTTATGAGTGGGGAGATGTTTTCATTGGACCATTTCTTTAATTTAGCATGTGTTGTCTATTTATATATATATGATATTGGGTTGCTTTGTTCTTATTGGAGGAAGGTTTGAATTTTGCATCCGAATAATTGATTCAGCCAATTAAGTTGTACTCTATAGTTTTGTTTTACTTGAGGAGTTAGGCCCTTGTGAATTATCAGACGCAATCTTTGGCCCGTGAATTTATTTCAACTGTGCATCCATAAATTTTCTTAAAACAGTACCCTTTCCATTCTTCTATAAATAGAAGTTCATTCCTTCATTATTTCTTATGAATTCATTGAAACTCTAGAGAGAGAAACTATAAAGAGAAAGATGAAAAGTATTCTGCTACTTAACTACTTTAATATTCAGTTCTTTAACGGTAAGGGGTGTTATTTCTTTTGTATTCAAGAAGAGAACTTCTGTTATTCCATTTCTTTATTGTTCTGTTGGAATAACCTGTATACACGGGCTACCCTATACTTGGTCATTCTTCTATTATTCTGCCTTTATCACTCTGTTGGAACATCCTGTCTGTGTATTTTACACCGGACTTGGTTTCGTCTTTATTATTATTCCGTTGGAACATCCTGTCTGTGCTTTACGCTGGACCTGGTTCCGTCTTTATTATTCTGTTGGAATATCATGTCTGTGTGTTTTACACCGGACCTGGTTCCGTCTTTATTATTCTGTATTTATTATTCTGTTGGAATAACTTGTCTATCAAGCAATCTTGCATGCATGGTGATTTCTTTTGTTATTCCATTCTTTATTATACTCATTTGGTTAAAGTTTTGACTTCTATACTCCATGAAATTAGTAGAATATCCTTGATATTTGTGCTTCATCCAAAGATATCTTTTCATGAAAATATTCTTCTGATCATTCTTGAATTTTACTCTACAAAGCGATGTCATGTTGACAATTTGGACATTATTAGTTCCTGGATAAATTAATTCTTGAACTTGTTTTATTGAATTCTTATATATCATTGTCATCATCCTCATATTTATATTTTTTTTGAAAGTCATCTACGTGGCCTGTAGTTCATAGATGGACTTGGTATGATTATGACCGAGGATTATTCGGTTGTAATCATGACCGTAATGTTACAAATGATATGGTAAAAGTCCTCATTGGCCCGTAGTGCATTGATGGACAGATTGTTGGCATGATCATGACCATTAATGAATACACGAATGTCCTTGGGTCAGAGTGCATGGATAATTTGTGGTCGTGATACTAAAGAATATCATTGGTCAGTAAAGCGGGGTGATTCGATGATGTGGATTATTTATTAAGCTAAGTCCCAAATGATAAAAGTCATGAAAAACCTTTTAAATCATAAAAGATAGTAGATTTTATTCTCTACTTGACTCTTTTAATGGATTTCTTGTTCCGCTGCAGTTAAACTTGATGTTGTTATATTTTATCAGTTTAACAATGTTGAAGGCTAACGATAATTTATTCTGCATTATCTTAGTCATAATATTTCTTACTGGGCTAGTTGAGCGCACCCTTTCTTTCACTGTTCTCTTCAGGAAATGAGAACATAGCAGGGACTAGTCGGGGAACGGAGTGATGGTCCAGAGGATAGCATTAGTAGTCCTCACTATTCTATGAAATAGTGTGTTAATAATTGTAATAAGGACTCCTTTTGAGTTTGTATAATCTCTAGTAGACAATAATTGTATTCAAACTCATAGTTATGTTTTGTCGTATTGTACATGACAGTTGTATTAGTAAGTTGTATTTGAATTTTGTACCAGGTATCTGACGACCCAAGATGGGTGATGTATACCTAATTTTGGGGGCGTCATAGCCATAGTGCAGGGTGATTCGATGATGTGAATTATTTATTAAGCTGAATCCCAGCGATAAAAGTGATGAAAAACCTTTTAAATCATGGAAGATAGTAGATTTTATTTTTTACTTGACTCTTTTAATGGATTGCTTGTTCCGCTGCAGTTAAACTTGATGTTTGTTATATTGTATCAGTTTAACACTGTTTAAGGCTAATGATAATTTATTCTGCATTATCTTAGTCATAATATTTCTTACTGGGCTAGTTAAGCTCACCCTTTCTTTCACTGTTCTATTCAGGAAATGATAATATAGCTGGGACGAGTCGGAGAACGGAGTGATGGACCAGATGATAGTATTAGTAGTCCTCACTATTCTGTTAAATAGTGTGACAATAAATGTAATGAGGATCCCATTGAGTTTGTATATTGTCTAGATGACAATATTTGTATTAAAACTCACAACATATGTTTAGTCGTATTTTACATGACTGTTGTATAATTAAGTTGTATTTGAATTTTGTACCATGTATTTGGCGACTCAGAATAGGTGATGTATACCTATTTGGGGGGGGGGGGGGAGGGTCACATTTTATTAATTTTATAATTAAAATAAAAGGTTTATTTTAATTTTAAAATTAGATTTCATGCTAACTAATTAGAGTTGGAATTGGATTCCATGATAACTAATTGGAGTTGAAATTGGATTTCATGTTTCCTTAAATAAAAGAGTTTATTTAGATATGAAATAAGATTTTATATTATTCAAAATAAAGGAGTTTATTTGTGAATAGGAAAGAGAATCCGTATTTCCTTAAATAAAGGAGTTTATTTAGATATGAAATAAGATTTCATATTATTCAAAATAAAGGAGTTTATTTGTGAATAGGAAAGACAATCCGTGTTTTTTTAATAAAGGATTTTTATTTTTTTTCTTCTTTGAATTGGATTCCATAATTAATTAAAATAAAGGAGTTTATTTTGATTAAAGATTTTGATTAAAATAAAATAGTTTATTTTATTCAAAATTGGATAAATTAAAATAAAAGAGGTTTATTTTGATTTAAATTTGGATTAAAATAAAGGAGTTTATTTTGATTCAAAATTAGATTTTATGCTAACTAAATTTGCCCATTAAATGATATCAATATATATATTGAATGTTTATTATTCATGTGATGAATGTTATTTATTGATGCATATGGTGATCTGTATGATAATAAATGAGATTGATGATGGACTATTGACCAATGTGATTTGATTTTATTTTAGATGAATGCATGAATGTATGGATTTTATTAAATGGGGTCTGCGTACCTAGTCTTCTCTAATTTTTTTCTTAATATAAATTCTAACTCCCTCCTATGTACTTCCCCTTGACTGCTGATCAAGGTTTCTATTTATTTTAAATAATTTTGTAATATGAATAGTTATAATTAATTTTGAAAAATTGGAAATCAAGGAGAAAGGAGCGCTTGAAGACCCGTTTGTAATGGAGCCCGTGTTTAAATGTAATAGTTATATTTAAATATTAATTCTTGCACCCCTAAGGTTTGACCTTTTGGTTCACTTGGTGGCTCTAGTGAACCAAACTAGAATAAAGTCCATAATCAATCCAGGTAGAATATAGTATTCTATATGTGCATGCTTATACGCGTATTTTATATATATATGTGCATTCGCGCTAAACAAGATGAGACAAATTAATAACTAATCCCTCAAATATTTTATAATAAGTCCTAAGCGTTCAAAGATATTTGGAATATCGAACGTCGCCTTCTAGCACGATAAAAATAATAGAGTATCAATTAATTATTATAAGTTTGTTGTGTCACCACAAGGCTTATCTTAATTCTTTGAGATGTTAATTTATCACATTTGATGCTTATAAAGAAAATTGAACAATATTGTTTTGTTGTGTCACCACAAGGATAATATTTTTCTTTTTTGAATATATGGAGTGCTAGGTTGGACTTAACTTAAATCATTTTAGTTCGGATGTGCACACACTTGACCATTATGATTTAAGAGGCAAAATACAAGGAGTTACATAGTTGATATAATTGACAAGAGTTGTCTACCTATTTATTTATATATAGTTTGTTGTGTCACCACAAGGCTATATACATTTAAAATGAGATCCTTATTCACACTAGCATATCTTTAATAAGATTTTACCGAACTATATAAGTGAGGGTAATATAGTTTGATGAAAATAGTGGGAGATACCAATTTAAAACAAGACCTAAATTATTTTGGTAATTAATAAAAGAATGTATGCTAAAATGTTGTTAAGAACAAATTCATTTACAGAATTTTACAATGTCTAAATTACTCTCACTGCGTAGCATATTAGATGCTAAATTAATCGGACCGAATTAAACAGATTGGTTAAGGAATTTGAGAATAGTTCTCATGGCTGAAAAGCTATCTTATATCCTTAATACGCCTATCCCTGCAATGGTTGCAGACAATGCTTCTGAGGAAGAGATTGCTACTTTTAGAAAGTGGCAAGATGATGCACAGTTGGCTCAATGCATCATGCTCGTATCCATGAGTAACAAGCTTTAGCGTCAGCCTGAAACTATGGATACTCCTACTATACTCCTGCATGTAAAGTAGTTGATGGTGAGGAAAGTAGGACTGATAGATATTAGTTATCTAAGGAGCTCTTCCGATCTAGAATGGCCGATGACACTACAGTACAGATAAAAGTCCTTAACATTATCAATTTAATTGATCAATTAGGACAACATGTTTTGTCATGGATGGAGAGTTGAGCCAAGATTTGATCTTGCACTCACTCCCGGACTCCTCTCACAATTGTTGTAAATTTTTACATGAACAAGCTAGATATCAGCCTCGCTGATTTGCTTAACATGTTGAAAAATGTTGAGAGTAACTTTCCAACCAAGAAAGACCATGTCTTACTGGTAGGGGCCAAAGGATCTTCTGAAAAGAAGAACGATTCAAAGAAGGTAAAAAAAAGGCAAAAACAAAGGATAATAAGAATAAAATTGAAACGGATAGCAAAGGAGTTTGCTTCCACTGCAATAAGCCAGGACACTAGAAAAGAAACTTCAAGAAGCATCTTGCAGAGGCTAACCAAAAGAAGCTTAGTGAAGTTTCGGTTACAAATACAAATTTGTTCATGATTTAAAATAAATTTTTCTTTAAGTCAAGATTCTACTTGGGTATTGGATACCGACTTTGGTTATCATAAATATAGATTTATGAAGGGACCAAACAGAAGTAGAAAGATAAACAAAGATAAGTAATCCTATGTGTGGGAAATGAAGCAAAGGTTGCTACATTAATTAGCCATAGAAACTTATAGTTTAGCAATGCCTATGGGCAAATCTATTAATTATGTCAATAAGTTGTTATTGTATTCCAGTTCTTGTTAGAAACATTATTTTCATTTTGTTGTTGGACAATAAAATCTTTGGTATTATATTTAAGAACAATTGTTGTTCTATTTATAATAATAATAATATTTTTATAGAACTGGAATATTACTTAATGGATTTTGTGTACTTGACTTACATGAAAAATTATTTTGCAAATTGAACAAACTAGTATAAGAAAAGGAGATGATCATTCAAAGAGTTGAATGTGTGTATTTATTGAAATATAAGTGTGAATTATTTGAAAGGATTGATGTATCTGAAAGGAAAAATTGTACCTTATTGGACATGGTGCGGTCCATAATGATTTTACCAACATTCCAATATCCCTCTAGGGTCATGCCTTGGAAATGGATGCATATCTACGAAAAAGGTAACCTCAAAATTTGACCCTAAGACTCTATAAGAGTTATGGACATGGATGATTCCTAATCTTAAGTATGTTAAGATAAAGGGTTGTCCAACTTATGTGAAAAAGGGTTGAAAGGATAATCTTGGGACAAGATTTGACAAATACATATTTGTGGGACATCCTAAAGTAAGTTTAGGGTATATGTTCTATAATCCTATTTAGCAAAAGGTGTTTTTTGCGAAACACGCTGCCTTCTAAGATAAAGATGTTTATCATTGAAGGGGCTAGTGGGAGGATTATAGATCTTGAAGAGTTCAAGATCCACAAAACACTATAAGTCAAATAAGAGGAACCTGTAGATGGACCTATTGTACCACAACCGAATCGTAAATCTGGAATAGTACCAAAGATACCTGGGAGGTATGGATTCATCATAGATGATGATGATGAGGTACACATCATAGAAGATGATGATCCAGTTACATACGATGAGGTAAGAATTGTAGACACTCAGAGAAATGGATTGAAGCAAGCTTCTCAAAAATGGAACATTCGTTTTGATGAGACAATCAAAAGAGTTTGATTGTATCAAAAACAAGAATGAACCTAGTGTGTACAAAAGGGTCAGTGGGAGCGTCGTGATATTCCTAGTATTATATGTTGATATATTATGGATAAGGAATGACATGCCAATGCTAGAATCAGTAAAGATAAAGTTGTCTAAACATTCCTCCATGAATTATTTGGGAAGATTATCTTAATTAGGGATACAAATCTATATAGATAGATTTAAGAGGATGGTTGACTTTACCCAAGGAACGTATATTCATTTGATACTAAAGTCGTTTAGCATGACAAACTCCAAGAGATGTCTCATGTTGATGAGTCATGGAGTGTATCTCTCTTAATAGTTCCCAAAGACTCCAAAAAGAGAGATCGCATGGGTAACTATCTTGGATGCAATGAAATATATGAGACCTGATGATGATCGGTCATATTCTAGAGAAGATCACTGTGCAGTGAATTAGAAAGGTTTCAAATAGCAAATAGTTACTGGTTTAGTGATAAAAACAAAGTATATAACTATAAATGAAGCTACAAGTTGATTGTTTGGATGAAAAGTTAATTACAGAACTAGGAATAGTTCATAAGTCTCATATTGGATCTAAACATGTGTTGTGGCACTTTCATTTGATTATAAGAATCATTGGAAGATGGGAAATAACTATAGAGATAGTGGACTCTCAAGAACAACATTACATATCCATTAACTAAAGCTTATCCAACAGCAGGATAATCGTCACTTAGAGAAAAAGGGCATGAGATACCATGTCGATTGACTTTAGTGCAAGTGGGAGATTGAAAGTAGTATGCACACAAGCCAATCATGCTTGATGATAAAGCATATACTTTGTAACAATATTATTCATTTATTAATAAAAAAGTATTAATTTATTAAAGGCTTTTAATTATCTATATGATGTTGTTTTATAATATATGATAAACCCATAGTTTTAAGCAATGCTTTTAGAATAATTATGATGATCATTCTAATGAGATCTAAATTCTTAGAAAGCTTAAAATTAAAACAGTTCCCAATCGTTGGATTACTAAATTGGGGATTAGTGAATCCGGATAGATTGGTACATACGTTGCTTGCTCATTGGATGAGGATGATTGATCTCATGATCATTTGTTTGGAGACACTAAAGCAAGTATGTAGGTGCTTATTAGAGAATAATTTCACTGAACGTGGCTCGCTAAGGAATACCTAATGAAGTTTTAGTTGTCTGTCAATAGGAATTCCTGTAGTGATAGTAGTACAAGTGATCCTTGGACTTAAGATCATCATAATATCTTGTGTATGATGAGTTATACTTTGACTTATTCCTTAAGACCCTTAGGGTATATCAAAGGGTATGCTTGGGTATAATAAGTTGTACATGGAGATAATATATGATCAATAAAGACTACCACTTCTAGTAAAAGAAGAGAAATGTCCTATGTGATTCGATAAATGACAATCCAGTAGTCCTTGGCCAAGGCAGAATGAAATTAGAAAGGAGTTTCTAATATGTATTATTTGGAGTTGTGCATTTAAGAGTTGAAATACATATAATTAAATAAAATAAGACTTGACAGTAATTCCATGTTTTATATTTAATTGGGACATTGTATGGTGGAAGGATTGAATTGTACGGTAACTATTTACTCAAAGGTTCTTTTATGATTAATGTTGAAATCTATATTATCTGGAAAGTCGTTGATCGCTAGGGAGGCTTATCGCTATTGTAGAATAAATATTATTTATTTAAATAAATTAATAATTTAATTTATTTATTTAAATAAGATTAGAATTATTCTAATTGATTTATTCACAACCGATTTAATATGGAGAACCTAAAGGGGCACACCATAAAAGGAAGAATAATTATTTAAGAAGTTAATGGCATAATCGTAATAATAAGTTAAGTATATTTAATTTAATCTATGGTGATAGAATAAATTAAATAGCTTAATATTTATTATTTAATATTTTGGAAATATTAAATATAAATTAATAAGAAGAGTCTTATTATTATTATTACTATTATTATTATTTAATTTCTAAAGGAGTTTGAGAACTAATTCATAAAAGTACTCTCATATATTCCTAATAAGATTAGGAGGTTAAATTAATTAAAAGAGTTTAATTAATTATCTCTAATAAGATTATGGAGCTTAATTAATTAAAGGAATTTAATTAATTAAATAATATCCTATTTTCTAATTAGATTAGAAGGGTTAATTGATATCTTTATAAGAGGAGTCTTATATCAGATATCAATATACATGTTTCCAACAATTGGAGAGTACGCTTCTTTTCCATGAGAGATAGAAAACTAGGGTTTAGCCAACCACCCTTCTTCTTGAATCTTTATTCTTTCTTGGTGGATCACTTCTAGAGGCCAAACACTTGGGTGGCTAACGTTGATCAAAGGAAGGAACCAAACCCGGTGGATTCAAGTTGAACATGAAAAGGATTGGAGGTGAACTTATACCTGAGGAAGCTCGAATCTTCAAGGGTATGATTCTTGTTCTTCATATCTTTTCGTTTAATTAATAATTGTGCATAAAGGGTGATCCGGGTATATGGTTTGTAAAATTTTAAAACTCAATTTTTACACGTTTTCGCTTATTTTATGCAATTTGATTGCGTTCATGAATATTACAAACCTAACAGGAGTTTCCTCAGAGGTACGAATTTCGGGCAGACATTGTTGGAAAATGCATATGCTGCAAGAGCTCAGGCCACGATTCTGTAAACGAAGTGCAACTCAAGTTCATGATAACCATCTGTTGTGGGATACAACTTAACTATGGAGCCCAGCTGCTTGAATGGATTGGGAAGTGGATTCTCAGCTCGAAGAAGTCAAAGAACTCTGGAAAGATGCTTTATGGGCGATTCATCAGTATCATCCTACAGTCTGCTTTGGGCGATAAGATAGGGGATGACGAAGGAGAATCAATTAATCCAAACAGACGAATGACCCAGCAACTGTTCGAGAACTGGAAAAGGAATCCAACTGAGAATGTACGAATGGTAAGACTGCTGATGCAAAGGAGTCAGGGGTTCCTGGAAATATGTATGTGATCAAGGAAACTGAAGAAGATGAAGAAGAAACCAATAAAGAAGAACCCACTACCCTAGTCAGAAAAAGAAAGGGCACAAAAAAGCTAAAGGATCAAATGAAAGAAGAACCCCAGGGGTCAACTACTGATATACCTGTAGAGTCTTCTGACATTGAAACTCTGAGGATCCTAAGAAGAAAAGAATAGCAGGCTGAGGCAGATGAAGACAGTGCTACCATCTCACAGCTGCTGAAGAAGAACAAAAGCAGTCACAAGTCCAAGAGGCCATCTGTCTCTTCGATCGTAGAGTGTCTACCGATCGTAGAGACCAAACTGAACACCTCATCCAAAGAAGTTGCTACACCAGATACTCTGGCTGATTAACAGCTCAGAATTGAAGCTAAAGAGAGTCCTAAGGCTGTGACCAAGCCTAGGAAACCAAGAAGGAAATTAGTCAAAAAGTATATCCTTGTCAATGAAGGAGTACTTAAAGAAGAAGACAAAAAGATAGCCACTAAGAAGGGGCTATCCGAAGAAAGACAAGAGAACATTGTTCAAGCTAAGGGGGAGCCACCTCAAGTTCTCACTCTAGAGGATGCTCCAGCTAAGGGGGAGCTACATGAATCTCTCACCCTAGAAAGTGCTCAAGCTGAGGGGGAGCCACTGGAAATGCAAATGGATGAAAATGTTGAGGGGGAGCCTCATGATATCCCCATGACAGAAGAAGCTGCTCCTGAAGATAATGAGAGAGCACCAGAGAAGGAAAGTCACAAGGAGGTTATTGATGTAGTGGACAGAGATGAAGATGAAGATGAAGATGATGAGGTTGAGATCATAGCTGTAGGCTGTGATGGGTATATGAAAGATAACTACGATCGGCTGTTCTCCTATCTACCCATGATGCCTTTTCATCAAGCTCAAATTCTAAACTCCTAGAATTACATGTTTTGGAGCTTCAAAGAATATCCAGCCATTTCTGTGCTAGCTCATGGATTTCCAGGAAACTTCAACTTTGCCAAACAGCTAATCACAAATGGCCCCTCTTCAAAAATTGAGCATGAGGTATTATCCATCCCAATCTTTTTCAGAGTTAATCACTATCCACTATCTTTTTTCAGTCAATTCTATGAATTCCCAAGCTGGTTGGAAGTGGTTTTCAATCCACTAAATCAATTCCCAGTTGCAGAATCCCAAAATTCTATAACTGATGAATCAAATATGATCAACTTCATTTTGTTACCATCTCCTCTCATCTCTACGATTACTGACTCAAGCCAAATCGTAGAGCTACCTACTCCAGAAGCCCAAACACAGTCCCCTCCATCAGATATTCCCTTCTCGTCCATAAATGAATACTTCAACTTTGATCTTTCCCTCTACTCCTTGCAAGATCAATACAAGAGAACACCCCCTCCTCCACACATTCCACAACTCAGTGAACTTCTTTTAGAACTGCCCACCAAAACTGAGTTGTCAGATGTCTCAAAGAAAGTGATCAAGGACATCGATGATAGTCTTGAAGCTCACACATAACTCATTCAAATGATCAGACTAACAAAAATGATCAGTGCTACAAATAGTCTCCCAAGCACCCTAAGCTCTAAACTCACAAAGAAGCTTAGGGAGATCATCAAAGAAATGATTAAGAACATAAAGGACAGTGATGAGATCCACTTTCTAGCGGCTAAAAGACACATATATGATGTTCTCATCTTACAGACGACTCAAAAGACCCAGAACAAACTTATGTTGGAAAGCATCATCAATCTGCAAACTACCGTAAAAGAATTCCAACAATTTTACGTCAGCCTAGGATATTAGACTGACAATGTTCTAGACGTCCTCCAACGAAGGGAAGCTAGATCTGATGCTCTGATCAAAGAGAATTGAGAGGACATTGCTCAAACCTAAAATCAACTCAACTAGCTTGTCCAAGGAGTAACTCACCTCTCAGCAGTCATTCGAACCCTTGATGCTGACATAAAGGGGGAGAATAATGGGAAATGAGATAAAGGCAAAGGTAGAGGCAGAGGCACATTCTTAGCTCAATCATCAAGGAGTCCTCCTCCAAGGCAGTATCATCAACAGACTCCATGATCTGGACATCATACTCAACGATCTGATGGTGAGCCAATTATCATGGCTCAACCATTAAGAAGTCTAGGTCCAACTCCCAGCTCACAAGAAGTGACTACCACAGGCCTAAGAATGCCAATTGGAGATCCTGCATTCATGAATAGGCATGATCACAATCCAAGACTAAGTCAAAGTGAGCTGAAAGATCTAGCCAGGAGAGACGAAGCCAGCAGGAATAGGAGAGCTGAGGAATATGCCAATCCTCCACCAGGCAAAAGGTCGAAGAAATAGAGATAAGTTGAAATTTATTTCTAATTGATGTAACTGAACTTAAATGTAATATCTATCTTTAACATCAATAAAGTTATGCTTATTCTCCAGAAATTTCAGCTGCTCACTGAAATATTAAGTCATATTTACTTTTCAGCAATTTCATCTAGATTTTGATAATCATGACAACAAATCTCCTTGGTTATGTCAACATCAAATAGGGGGAGATTGTTGGAGAGTGCATATTTTGATTTGATGTTTAAAGTAAATGCTCATGATTATATATAAAGTCCTTTAAGGAATATATGTATAAGGACTTAGTGATAGATCAAAATGGTTAGGTTGATCTAAGCTTTTAATGGTTATCATTATGTAATTGAATGTATAGATAAAGAGATCAAAAATGTTAGGTTGATTTATATCTTGAAATGTAATAGATAGGCTTCAACTAGATCGCAGTCTATCGAGCTGATCAGAAGATTGCAGAAGCCAAGGCAGAATCATAGAGCATTGAAGATCGTAGTGTGACTACCTTGAAGGGCCTCTCCAAAAATCGTAGAGTGGTCCAGACATTTTCCGAAGCTAACTTAGAGATCGTAGTGTGTTCTCGAAAATGTAGAGTCTGCAAAACAAGCAAGTGAAGATCGTAGTGTGCCAGTCCTTAAGAGAAATCGTAGTGTTCTCGTTTGATAACATTAGATTAGGCACCAAGGTGGCATGACATCACGATCTGAATCGTAGAGTATCATCTGCCTATGTCAGAAGCACTGATCCCTGACCACTTATTTTAAAGAAAAATCTCAACAAATGTGGAATGGGTTATAAATGTTGAAGTCCTCTCCAGTCCCAATGGCACAAAATATATCCTTAGTATACAACGAAGGAAACGTATTGAAGAAGCTAAGGAAAGGACTATGGGTCAGAGGAAAACACCTTTTCAGGTGTTAGGTGAGAAAGCAGTCTGCTGTGTCAGTGGGCTAGCATGAAATTCAGAAGATCTATAGAAAAGTCTCCATCAAAGTTCAGAAACGACAAACACATTTAATGCTTCAACGGATGGCTTCAACGGATAGATTTAAAGGATCACATATATGCAAAACATCTGCAGATGATTCAAAAAAAGCAAGCACTGAACAAAACGCTGAAGAACACTCAACGCTCAACTATACGATCTGAGAAAAATAGAAAGCTTGCTCAGCTACTCAGTTCTTTTGAAAAGTGCTTAACAGCAACTATGTAGCACCAACCAAGAACTCAACAACTACCAATCAACTGAAGTAAGAGTTCAAAGTCAGAAGGACTTGAAGAGTTCTAAGTGAACTATGAAGAACCAAGTCTGCTGGACTTGAAGACTTCAAGAGTGAACTAAGAAGTTCCTAGACTGCTGGTCTAGAAGGAATCTGTGAGGTTCAGAAAGTGTAAAAGATATCCTTAGTGAATTTCCTACTCGAGGAGTAGAAGAGTGGACTAGGAGCTTTAAGTGCTCTAAACCACTTAAAACTGCTGTGTCTCTTACAATCTTGCTATAACTGCTATAACTGTTATAATTGCCTCACTCTCATCAACTCACCATATCTAAAAGGGAGATTAAACAAATCATAATTCCGCTATGTTTTAATCATTATCAAACTAACAAAGTAAAACGAAAAGAATTTTAAATATCTATTCAACCCCCCCCCCCCCTTCTAGATAACTATTGTGCCTCCGAGAACTAACAAAGTGTAATAAGCCGGGTGCAAACTGTAATAAGAAAAGCCCCTAACGTACAATTAGTGAAACTATGTTTTTCTACAAATAGCAAGCTAAGTTTATTCATTTTCTACCAATTCACAAGTAATTCAAGAGCAAAAATACCCTATATTTATATTCTGAGAGATGTTGTGAGATAAAAAAATTACTTTCGAAGCATCAAAGCGCTACGCGATTAGAAGTAAAGCTAACAACTACGAGATATTGATCGAGAGACACAAATTTAGCGTAAAAGGTAGAGGCGAATCAGGCAAGTCTACTTATTTGTTGAAATGCACTTTGTGCTATAACGTGTCTTATTTATACAGTTTACTATTATACAAGTATTGTTTCTTTTACAACCCCTGCATTAACATGTTTGTTATCTGTCATTCGCAACGTGATAGTAATTGTTGAATTTGAATTGAAAACCATGTTAGTATCTAAGTTAAGCAACTCTCTTGTATGGGCAGGAGTTTAAGATGTGTTAGGAAACCAATCAAACAATACTGTAGGTACCAATGTGGACAATTCCGTGTGGTCGTCAGATAGAATAATGCACATTTATTGGGACATTGGTAGAAGTATTGATAAGACGGGGAACTAATTCATTAGTTTACGGGTTAAGAACCACTCAGTCTACTATATTGATAATCATTGAAGTTTTTGTCAACTTATTCTGTATATATATATCTTGAAAAGGTGATTTTCTTCTCATATATATATCTGGTAGACTTGTTGAGCATTCTTATGCTCATTCTTGCAATTATCTTTTAAAAATTACAGCTAAGGAAGAATTCTTAGAAAATTCTAGCGATGAAGAGAAAGTTGAAGAGATATTTTATTATTGTCTTCATTCTGTGTAATTGAATTAAGTCGAAACGACTTTTCTAATGGAAAGTGAGAACCTGGGTGTAAGACCCCAACTTTTATGAATAAAATGGAATTTTCTCTATTTATTATTTTGAAATAGTAAGGGGATGATTTGATTAATGTCGTTAGTTATGGGTAAAATGCGCAAATATTTTAAATAAGCAAGTGGTTATAAAATACTCATTGTTGTCGGGAAATATTCGTTTGGTCGTGGAATATTCGTACGACGGCGCAACCAATTGTGGGCCCCATAACGGAAAATTATCGAATGAAAAAATGACAAGTATGAGTTTTTTTATAAATAATGGCGTAGTTGTTACCGTTAACACTGTTGGAATACCCGGTGGTTAAAATACGATGTCATACAGTGTTGCAATCAGAAGACACCAGTATTGCACAATAATTCTAATTATTGATTCTTACATAAGAAGGCACTACTCAATAATTGTTACAGTAATTACAGTTCAATATTTTATTCTATTAATTCAATAATTGCTACGTTGATATTTTATATTATTGTTGTTTCAATAATTGTCACTGCATAATATTTCTCATGGGCAGATAAATAATTCATATTATTTGAATAATATTATTAGATAGCAGTATTGGTAATGTATAAGGAAATTCTGTCTAGAAAAAGGGTTTGGTCACCTAATTGCGCGCCAGTATGGAGAAATTCTTATCAGAAAGTCCCCTCTTTCATGGGAACGACCTGGTTGTCATTATTGTGATTCTGTAATATTATTTGTAAATAATTAATTATTGATTTATATGATAAGGAAATATTTATTTATGTGAATATAAATAGAGGAATTAATGCTGAGGTGTTTTATCAGTATTTTGTCGGAATGGAGGTGTTGAAAATCATCCGTATGTGAATTTCGGTCATTTTCTGTTTGGAATTTGGAAAAACTTTCTTCTACAAAGTTGTAGAGAATTAAATTTCCTATAGAATAGACATAAGATTTAAATTTTTCTGATAAAAGGGCTATTTATTATGAATTATTCAAGTTCTAGAATAATTAATTTTTGAGTTATAAATATTTTTTAAAAGAAAAGCGATTTTAAATGTTGGTGGGCCCCACTGGTGTGCTGAAATATGATTTTCAAGGGTGGGCATGATTGTTTTTATAAAATATTATTTTATTAAATTTTCTGCTTTGGTGTTCTAAGCATTTTCCTATAAATAGGGTGCTTAGGTTAGAATTGAAAATTACACCAGAATCAGAAATTTTATCTTTCTATAATATCGAACGTATTTTTGTGAGTATTTAGATACTTTGAGAGTTGATAAGTAGTGTAAGTTTCCTTTAGTATTATACCCGATATTTCAGTCAGAAGTATTGTTCTTTTGAGGTAAGGGATGCTATTTTTTCGTAAATGATGTTATTTCTTTCAATATCATTATACCGAAATATTGGTATGAATTTTATTATGAAATTGTTACCTTTTAACGTCGAGATTACTATTCATGTATACGACACTTTTCACGTATATGACACTATTCACGAATACGATACTATTCACGAAGTATGATTTTTCTTATGAAAATTTTACCTTTTTGTTTCGGGGTTACTATTCACGTATATGACACTATTCACGTATACGTCACTATTCATGAATACGACACTATTAACAGAAAAATTAAGTTTTCTTTTCTTTGTCCAAGTTGTCTACTATGGTTACTATCTTTGATTGTATCCATATTTTGATCTTCATTCTTGAATTTTGCTCCACAATTGATTATTATGAAGTATTTTTGAACTTGGATAAATAAAGTACGAATCCCCAATCTTTGTCCTTTTATCTCTCTGGATTCATTTTCTTGAAAATATTTTTATCATCCTCAGTCCTAAATGGTGATATAATTTAATATCTTTGGCCTGTAGTGCAAAGATGAATGATTATCTGATGAATATATTTGGCCCGTAGTGCAAAGATGGACATGTGTTGAGATGAACATGACCAACTAGTGATAATAATGAATATCTTTGGGACATAGTGCAAAGATGAATATGTGACGCCCCCAAAATTAGGTATACATCACCCATCTTGGGTCGTCAGATACATGGTACAAAATTCAAATACAACTTACTAATACAACTGTTGTGTACAATACGACAAAACATAACTGTGAGTTTGAATACAATTATTGTCTACTAGAGATTATACAAACTCAAAAGGAGTCCTTATTACAATTATTAACACACTATTTCACAGAATAGTGAGGACTACTAATGCTATCCTCTGGACCGTCACTCCGTTCCCCGACTAGTCCCTGCTATATTCTCATTTCCTGAAGAGAACAGTGAAAGAAAGGGTGAGCCAATAAGAAATATTATGACTAAGATAATGCAGAATAAATTATCGTTAGCCTTCAACAGTGTTAAACTGATAAAATATAACAACATCAAGTTTAATTGCAGCGGAACAAGCAATCCATTAAAAGAGTCAAGTAGAGAATAAAATCTACTATCTTTTATGATTTAAAAGGTTTTTCATGACTTTTATCGGCGGGACTCGACAATAAATAATCCACATCATCGAATCACCCCTCGCTTTACTGACCAAGGATATTCTTTAGTATCATGACCACAAATTATCCATGCACTACTGACCAAGGACATTCGTGTATTCATTAATGGTCATGATCATGCCAACAATCATCCATCAATGCACTACGGGCCAATGAGGACTTTTACCACATCATTTGTAACATTACTACCATGATTACAATCAATAATCCTCGGTCATAATCATACCAAGTCCATCTATGAACTACAGGCCACAGATGACTTTCAAAAAATATAAATATGAGGATGATGACAATGATATATAAGAATTCAATAAAACAAGTTCAAGAATTAATTTATCCAGGAACTAATAATGTCCAAATTGTCAACATGATACTGCTTTGTAGAGTAAAATTCAAGAATGGTCAGAAGAATATTTCCATGAAAAGATAATGGATGAAGCACAAATATCAAGGATATTCTACTAATTTCATGGAGTATAGAAGTCAAAACTTTAACCAACTGAGTATAATAAAGAATGGAATAACAAAAGAAATCACCATGCATGCGGTACTTCATGATGTATGGAGTTATTCCAATGTAATAATAAATATAAAATAATAAAGATTTTAACCAGGTCCTGTAAAACACACGATGGATATTCTAACAGAATAATAAAGACGGAACCAGGTCCGGCGTAAAGCACAGATAGGATGTTCCAACGGAATAATAATAAAGATTTTAACCAGTCCGGTGTAAAACACACAAACAGGATGTTCCAACAGAATGATAAAGGCAGAATAATAAAAGAATGTCACCAAGTATAGGGTTGCCAGCGTATACAAGTTATTCCAACAGAACAATAAAGAAATGGAATAATGTAAGTTTTCTTCTTGAATACAAAAGAAATAACACCCCTTCTTAGTAAAAAGAACCTGAATATTAAAGTAGTTAAGTAATAGAATACTTTTCTTTTTTCTCTCTATAGTTTCTCTCTCTAGAGTTTCAATGAATTCGTAAGAAATAATGAAGGAATGAGCTTCTATTTATAGAAGAATGGAAAGGGTACTGTTTTAAGAAAATTCATGGATGCACAGTTGAAATAAATTCACGGGCCAAAGCTTGCGTCTGATAATTCACAGGGGCCTAACTCCTCAAGTAAAACAAAACTATAAAGTACAACTTAATTGGCTGAATCAATTATTCGGATGCAAAATTCAAACCTTCCTCCAATAAGAACAAAGCAACCCAATATCATATATATATAAATAGACAACACATGCTAAATAAAAGAAATGGTCCAATGAAAACATCCCCCCACTCATAAGTTATCAAAAAGTAGCATAATTGGAGATTTTTGTCAACAAGCTACATCCTGCTAGATTACCCACTTGGAAGAAAATTGATGATTGCCCCTTTCATCACATAATACGCCCACTTCCAAAATTTAATAGAAGAAATATTAATTTAGCAAAATAATAGAGTAAACATCTATTGCTTATCAATTAATACTCTTTTTCTTAATCAACATAATCTTCAATAAAAATTATAACTCATAATATTCAACAATATTTATAATAATTATTATAATTCACAATTTTAATCGACAATGTTGTTCCCAGGAAAGAGGGGGCTTTCCAATAAGGATTTCTCCCTATTGGCGCGCAATTAGGTGACCAAACCGTTCATTGACAGAACTTCTAGACATCGTTAATATTGAAAATAATAATATTAATAACTTTTTCATCTCAATTATTGATTTTAACAATATATAAAATATCGACAATAATTGAATCAAATAACGTGAGATACTATGCAACAATTACTATAGCAATAATTGAATAAAACCGAATGACCTCTCACGTAAGCATCGATAATCAATACCGGTATTGCTACTTATGTAACCACGCCAGACATTCTTTTACTTTACTACCGAGTAGTTCAACAATATTAACGGTAAAACTCCCGCCGTTATTTTTAATAAAATATTTTTGTCGTTTTCTCAATCCGACAATAATTTGGTTAATGGGGTCCACCTATGATTAAGCCTTTATGCGAATATTCCTGTTCAAACGAATATTCCCCGACCAATCGAATATTATATAACAACTTGCGTACTTTGCAAAATTTATAAATATTACCCACAACTATTATATCAATTTCACTCCATAATATTCAAAAATATTATTTATAAAAAATTCATCTTTATTCAAAAGGTTGGGGTTTTACAATCTCCCCCTTTTATGAAATTTCACCCTCGAAATTAGGGTACGTACCTGGTATGTCGAAGAGGTAAGGATACCTTGATTTCATTTCAGATTCTAACTCCCAAGTCATTTCCTCAACATCGTGGTTTCTCCACAAAACTTTGACTTGAGGTATAACCTTGGTGCGTAGAATATGTTCCTTCTTATCCAAGATTTGAACAGGAACCTCTTCATACGTCAAATCTTCCGCTATTTTGTCTGGTTCCAACTCAATAATGTGGTTCGGGTCTTCCACATATTTATGTAACATGTATATGTGAAAAACGTTATGAACACGACACATACTTGGCGGTAAAGTGAGTCTATAGGCCACAGTTCCTACTCGATCAAGGATTAAAAATGGGCCGATGAATCAAGGATTGAGCTTACCTCTCTTTCCAAATCTCGTAACTCCTTTCCATGGAGCAACACGTAACAACACATGATCTCCTATATCGAATTCTACGTCCTTTCGATGAAGATTAGCATAACTCTTTTGTCGATCTTGTGAGGTTTTTATACGTTGCCGGATCGTTTGAATTTTTTCCGTAGTCATACGTACCAACTCCGGTCCCAACAACGTTGATTCACCCACCTCATCCCAGCATACTGGAAAACGACATTTTCTTCCATATAACGCTTCGAATGGAGCCATGCCAATACTTGCTTGATAACTGTTGTTGTAGGAAAACTCCACCAATGGTATGAACTTGTCCCAACTTCCCTTGAAGTCAAGGACACAGAGTCTTAATAGATCTTCAAGAGTTTGAATCGTCCTCTCCATTTGCTCGTCCGGCTCGAGGATGATATGCCGAACTAAATCATAAATCCGTGCCCATAGCTTTTTGTAAACTAACCCAAAATCGTGAAGTGAATCTTGGGTCTCGATCAGAAACTATGGATACTGCCATACCATGCAGTCTTACAATCTCGTTTATGTACATACGAGCAAGATGTTCAAGTGTATAAGTTTCTCTTATTGGTAAGAAATGAGCAGATTTGGTCAATCTATCAACAATGATCCAAATTGCATCAATGCCTTGAGAAACCTTGGGAAGACCAGTAACGAAATCCATGGTAATGTGCTCCCACTTCCATTCTGGAATTTCAAGTGGTTACAATGGACCTTTTGGTACTTTATGCTCCGCCTTAACTCGTTGACACGTTAGACACCTTGAGATAAACAGCGCTATCTCTCTTTTCATATTTCCCCACCAAAATGTATGTCGAAGATCATGATACATTTTGGTACTCCCAGGATGGATTGCAAATGGTGTGTTGTGCGCCTCCATCATGATTTTATACTTTAAATCAGGGTCGTTAGGAACACAAAGTCTGGAGTTGACTCAAAGTATTCCTTCTTCATCGATTCTTGCTTCCGGCATAGCACCTTCTTGCACTTTCTTCCTCATACGCATCAGCTCCGGATCTGTAACTTGAGCAACTTTAATTTTATCAATTAAAGTCGGTTCTACTCGTATATTTTCCATCATCACGTGGGTCCCTGGAGTCTTTATCTCTATCTCCATCCTTTGCAAGTCATACAAAATGGGCCTTTGCGTTGACAATATTGCACTCGTACCCGCATATGATCTTCTACTCAATACGTCAGCTACCACGTTCGCTTTTCCAGGATGATATTGGATGGTATGATCATAATCTTTCAATAGTTCAAGCCAACGTCGTTGTCGCATGTTAAGTTCCTTTTGAGTGAAGAAATATTTGAGGCTTTTATGATCCGTAAAGATCTCCACTTTCTCCCCATACAAGTAATGCCTCCAAATTTTAAGTCACGAAGACAACAAATTGCTAACTCTAGGTCATGAGTAGGATAATTCCTCTCATATTCTTTGAGTTGTAGTGAGGCATAGGCTATGACTTTCCCATGTTGCATGAGAACACATCCTAACCCTTTGCTAGAAGCATCATCAGAGATGACAAATCCTCTCGAACGGATGGTATTGTCGAAATAGGTCTTTGAAATGAGTCTCCTCTTGAGTTCTTGAAAACTCTTCTCACATTCCTCGCTCCAACCGAACTTTGTATCTTTCCGAGTCAACTGAGTTAGTGGAGTAGCGATTCGAGAAAACCCTTCTCTACGAATCTCCGATAATAACCAAATAAGCCGAGAAAGCTACGTGCTTGATCATCGATTTAAGTTGCTCCCAACTTTGAATAGCTTCAATCTTTCTTTGGGTCAATGATATTCCATGCTTTGATACCACGTGCCCAAGGAATGCTACTTCCTCAAGCCAGAACTCACATTTCTTAAACTTGGCATAAAGCTTGTATTCACGAAGCTTTTAGAGTATCAGCCTCAAGTGTTCCTCATGATCTTCACGGCTTTTGGAATATATGAGGATGTCATCAATAAAGACGACCACAAAGTGATCCAAATATTCCTTGAATACTCGGTTCATCATATCCATGAAGGCAGCAGGAGCATTAGTCAATCCAAAGGACATGACTAGGAATTCATAATGCCCGTCTTAGAGTTCCGAAAGCCGTCTTTGGAATGTCATCGGTTCTAATCTTCAATTGGTGATATCCGAAATGAAGATCAATCTTTGAAAAGAATTTGGCTCTTGCAACTGGTCAAACAGGTCATCAATACGTGGCAATGGGTACCTATTTTTTATGTTGACATGATTCAACTCCAGATAATCAATACAAAAATCGCATACTCCCATCTTTCTTCTTCACGAATAGAAACGAGAACACCCCAAGGAGAAGTACTAGGATGAATAAAGCCAATGTCTAACAATTCCTGCGGTTGAGTCTTTAACTCCACGAAGTTGAATAGCAACCATTCGATATGGGGCTTTGGAAATGGGTTTTGTCTGGGGTTCAAGGTCGATAAAAATTCAATTTCACGCTACGGGGTAGGCCAGAAGTTCTTCGAAATACGTCGGAAATTCATTAACAATAGAAATATTATTCAAAACTGACGTATTTTTGTTTAGATCCATGATGTGGGCTAAGAAAGCTTGACATCCGTTTTTCAATAAACGAATAGCTTTATGGCTTGAGATGACAGTGATTGATTTTAATGGTTTGGTTGCTTGAATTCGCATAATAGGTTGATTAGGAATATGAAAGCTAATAACCTTACGAAAACAATCAATTTTTTCATGATACGTAGTTAACCAATCAATCCCTAGAATCACATCAAATGCAAGTATTTTCAAAGAAATAAGATCGACAGGTAACGTACAGATATCGATTTGAATCAAACAAGACTTATAAACTGTGGATGTAATGAAGGTTTCTCCCAACGGGGTTTCAACAGATAAATCAAAATCCAATTTCTCCGGAGTCAAATTTAAATGTTGAGCGCAAGTAGGAGAAATGAAAGAGTGGGTAGAACCGGTATCAAATAAAGTATAAACTTCGCTAGAGTTTATGATTAGCTTTCCCGTGATGACCTCGTTCGGGTTCCTTGCTTTCTGGGAGGTCACGACAAATGCTCTCCCTTGCACCACCGGCTTTGACTTTTCTGGGACGACCTTTGCTGCCTCCATCCTAGCTGAACTTATCTTCGGTGAACGAAAAAATCGGGCTAGGTGACCTTCTCTTCCACAATTATAACTCGCTTTGGATGGCATCGCGCAATTTGGACTGATGTGTCCCTCCCCTCCGCATTTGAAGCATATGATAGGTGGTCTTTCTCCTTCCTTAACAACGGGTCTTTGGTCTTGACGTCTTTCCATCATTGTTGAATCTCCTCTTCTTGAAATGTCCATTCTTATTATTTTGGCCCTGATTACCACCGAAGTGGTTACCATTTCTGGACTGTTGATTCCCTCCACGCTTGTTGTCACCGCTTCGATGACTGCTCTCACTGGTATTATCATTTTGCCGGCTGCTCTCTTTTGGTTGCGTTGACTCGTTATCGCGCTCCACCAACTGAGCCCTATTTACACATCTGAATACAAACACAGTTTATGAGAAATAAGATGTTGACGTATCTCTGGCTTTAAACCTCTTAAAAACATTCGCGCCATTCTCTATTCATTATCCACCAAGTGGGATGCAAACCGGGATAACTCCGCAAATTTTGCCTCATATTGCGACACGGTCATATTGTTTTGCTCCAATTTGATAAACTCCACCTCCTTCATGTGACGAATACTTTGGAAAGTATTTGTCATTGAATGACTCTTGGAACTTCTCCCAAGACATCTTGATGACGGCGAGTTGAGTCGTTTTACCGATTCCCACCATGTCGCCTCTCTCATGAACATAAAAGGCGTGAAGGGAACTTTTGCTCCTCGGAGCATCCCAAGACATCAAATATCTTGGTGATCTGCTTTATCCATGCTTCCGCCATAAGTGGTTTTGGCTCTCCCTTAAACTCCAAAGTGGTCCGAGCTCCTTGAACTGTTTAGCGGTGACCTTGAGAGTTTCCAAGTTTCCACCTACATTTTGGGCGAGGAGCCTCTCATTTCTTTGTTGCATGAATTACACAAAGCCTCCGAAAAATCCATCATTCATCATTTGGTCAAGTGTTGTTGTTTGCATGAGGATTGTCGCCTTCACGATGCACATTCTCCTCGATTATTGATATGTGGAGACTCAACGGTCTCTTGTGCTCCATTGATATTCTCAACATTTTCTGGATGTCATTTTCAGACATCTTGCCACAAAAAAAATGTTAATTGACATGTAACATAATATCTCTAAACTCGACCAACCAATTTAAATACAAAATAAATTTAAGTAGGTCATACTAGCGAAGGAATTCCCCGTCTCCCCACCTAGTTCTAGTCTCACATCTTAGCCAGGATCATATCCTAAGCTTTGATACTAACTGTGGCGCCCCCAAAATTAGGTATACATCACCCATCTTGGGTCGTCGATACATGGTACAAAATTCAAATACAACTTACTAATACAACTATAAGTATACAATACGACAAAACATAAGCTGTGAGTTTGAATACAATTATTGTCTACTAGAGATTATACAAACTCAAAAGGAGTCCTTATTACAATTATTAACACACTATTTCACGAATAATAGTGAGGACTACTAATGCTATCCTCGGACCGTCCACTCTAGTTCCCGACTAGTCCTCGCTATGTTCTCATTTCACAGAAGAAACAAAGGAAAGAAAAGGGTGAGCCAAGAAGAAATATTATGACTAAGATAATGCGAGAATAAATTATCGTTAGCCTTCAACAAAGATGTTAAACGATAAAATATAACAACATCAAGTTTAACTGCAATGAACAAGCAATCCATTAAAAGAGTCAAGTAGAGAATAAAATCTACTATCTTTTATGATTTAAAAGGTTTTTCATGACTTTTATCATTTGGGACTCGACAATAAATAATCCACATCATCGAATCACCCCACACACTATGGCCAAGGATATTCTTTAGTATCACGACCACAAATTATCCATGCACTACTGACTAAGGACATTATTCGTGTATTCATTAATGGTCATGATCATGCTAACAAATATCCATCAATGCACTACACGGGCCATGAGGACTTTTACCACATCATTTGTAACATTACTACCATGATTATACCGAATAATCCACAGTCATAATCATACCAAGTCCATCTATGAACTACAAAAGCCACAGATGACTTTCAAAAATATAAATATGAGGATGATGACAATGATATATAAGAATTCAATAAAACAAGTTCAAGAATTAATTTATCCAGGAACTAATAATGTCCAAATTGTCGACATGATCTTTGCTTTGTAGAGTAAAATTCAAGAATGATCAGAAGAATATTTCCATGAAAAGATAATGGATGAAGGGCAAATATCAAGGATATTCTACTAATTTCATGGAGTATAGAAGTCAAAACTTTAACCAACTGAGTATAATAAAGAATGGAATAACAAAAGAAATCACCATGCATGCGGTACTTGCGATGACGAGTTATTCCAATGAATAATAAATACAAAATAATAAAGATTTTAACCGTGTCCTGTTGTAAAACACACGACATGATATTCCAACGATGAATAATAAAGACGAATAATAAAGATTTTAACCAACCGTCCCAAAAAGCATAAAGCATGAGCATGGATGTTCCAACGGAATAATAATAAAGACGGAACCATGTCCGGTGTAAAACACACAAACAGGATGTTTCAACAGAATGATAAAGGCAGAATAATAGAAGAATGTCACCAAGTATAGGGTTGCCAGCGTATACAAGTTATTCCAACAGAACAATAAAGAAATGGAATAACAGAAGTTCTCTTCTTGAATACAAAAGAAATAACACCCCTTACCGTAAAAGAACTGAATATTAAAGTAGTTAAGTAGCAGAATACTTTTCTTTTTTCTCTCTATAGTTTCTCTCTCTAGAGGTTCAATGAATTCGTAAGAAATAATGAAGGAATGAGCTTCTATTTATAGAAGAATGGAAAGGGTACTGTTTTAAGAAAATTCATGGATGCACAGTTGAAATAAATTCACGGGCCAAAGCTTGCGTCTGATAATTCACAGGGGCCTAACTCCTCAAGTAAAACAAAACTATAAAGTACAACTTAATTGGCTGAATCAATTATTCGGATGAAAAATTCAAACCTTCCTCCAATAAGAACAAAGCAACCCAATATCATATATATATAAATAGACAACACATGCTAAATTAAAGAAATGGTCCAATGAAAACATCTCCCCACTCATAAGTTATCAAAAAGTAGCATAATTGGAGATTTTTGTCAACAAGCTACATCCTGCTAGATTACCCACTTGGAAGAAAATTGATGATTGCCCTTTTCATCACATAATACGCCCACTTCCAAAATTTAATAGAAGAAATATTAATTTAGCAAAATAATAGAGTAAACATCTATTGCTTGTCAATTAATACTCTTTTACTTAATCAACATAATCTTCAATAAAAATTATAACTCATAATATTCAACAATATTTATCATCATTATTATAATTCACAATATTAATCGACCGTGTCGTTCCTCGAGAAAGAGGGGGGCTTCCAATAAGGATTTCTCCCTATCAAGCGCTTGATTAGGTGACCAAACCTCTCCTTGATAGAACTTCTAGACATCGTTAATATTGCAAATAATAATATTAATAACTTTGTCATCTCAATTATTGATTTTAACAATATATAAAATATCGACAATAATTGAATCAAATAACGTGAGATACTATGCAATAATTACTATAGCAATAATTGAA
Organism: Panax ginseng; assembly: GCA_020205605.1. Lineage (NCBI taxonomy): Eukaryota > Viridiplantae > Streptophyta > Magnoliopsida > Apiales > Araliaceae > Panax > Panax ginseng. Next base: position 65,608,950 of record CM035136.1, read on the forward strand.
CAAAACTGAATGACCTCTCACGTAAGCATCAATAATCAATACTGTGTGCTACTATGCAACCACGCCAGACATTCTTGTACTTTTACTACCGAGTAGTTCAACAAGATAATCAGTAAAACTTCCGCCGTTATTTTCAATAAAATATTTTTGTCGTTTTCTCAATCCGAGAATAATTTGGTTGTGGGGTCCACCAATGATTGCGCCTTTGTACGAATATTCCCTGTTAAAACGAATATTCCCCGACCAATCGAATATTATATAACAACTTGCGTACTTTGCAAAATTTATAAATATTACCCACAACTATTATATCAATTTCACTCCATAATATTCAAAAATAATATTTATAGAAAATTCATCTTTATTCAAAAAGTTGGGGTTTTACAGAATATTTGATTCAAGATGTGTATTGATTGATGTTACATGGATAAAATATTGATGATGAACTTTTAAATCATAGAAGATAGTAGACTTTATTCTCTACTTAACTCTTCTAATGAATTGTTATTTTCGCTGCGAATATTGATCTAAAACTTGTTCTCCATTATATTTTATCTGATTTATTGAAGGCTAACGATAATTTGTTCTACATTATCTTAGTCATAATATTCTTTACTGGGCTAGTTGAGCTCATCCTTTTCCTTTTTGTTCCATTTTTCTTCTCAGGAGGCGAGAATATAGCGGGAGCTAGTCGGGGTGTGGAGTGATGTTTCAAGGCAGTTGTTTTAGCAGTCCTCACTATTTTGTAAAATAGTGTATCAATAATTGTAAGGAGGACTTATTTGAGTTTGGATATTGTCTAGAAGACAATATTTGTATATAAACTCACATCATATGTGTTGTCATATTTTGCACGATAATTGTAATAATGAAGTTGTAGTTGTTTTCTGTACCATGTATTTGGTGACTCAGAAGGGGTTGTATGGACCTATTTTGGGGGCGTCATAGTTGGTATCAGAGCTTAGGGATATGGTCTCTAGCGGAGATCGGGGAATAGAACTAGGAGGGGAAAACGAGTAAATCCTTCGGTAGTGTGTCATACCTACGCTTATTTGGTATTTAATTGGCTTATTCGTAATATATGGATAATATGTGGAATGTCAATTTCATTAATTAACCCTTATTTTATGACAATATTTGAGAATGACAGCTAAAAATGTTAATAATGGAGTGAATGAGACCGTGGAGATACCTTTAATCACCAACCAGGAGAACGTACAATATGATGGCAATATTCCTCCTGTAAATAACATCACCGATCAAACGATGGATGATGGGATGTTTAGAAGCTTTTTATAGTTCATGCAAAATCAGACGAGGGAGACTCGTGTACAAAATACGGGTGGAAATAATAACAACGCGCGGTTTGTCACAGCCAAGCAGTTCAAAGAGTTGGGACCACCAGCGTTTTTGGGAAAGCCTGATCTAATTAAGGCGAAAACGTGGGTTAAGCAAATTACCAAGATATTTGATGTCTTGGGATGCACGGAGGAACAGATGGTTCCATTCGCTACCTTTAGGTTTCGTGGTGAGGCAGATTACTGGTGGGAATCTGTGAAGCATACCCAGCCAGCCGCAATCAATATATCTTGGGAAGCGTTCCAGAAATTGTTCAATAACAAGTACTTTCACGTATTCGTCATATGAATGAGGTGGGATTTATCAGACTAGAATAGAACAACATAACTGTGTCCCAGTACGAGGCTAAGTTCATGGAGTTATCCAAGTTTGCACCTCAGTTGGTAGAGAATGAGGAACGTATGATGCGAATGTTTCTAAGAGGTTTGAAACCCAAAATTCGTAAATACCTTATTTCTCACAAATTTTCTCTATATTCAGATGTTGTGAAAATGGCTCAATTATTAGAGCGAGATAATGAGTCTGTTCAACCAAGGGACCACAACCAGGGTCATACCGGTGGCAGCAGTCATCGGAGCAAAGATAACCAGCGGGGAAGAAAATATCTAGACAAAAACGATAACCACTCTGGTGGTAATCATGGCCATGATATTAGAAGAAGGGAGTCGGGGGGAGATTTCAAAAAGAGAATGTACAACAATGACAACGTGCAGACGTCAGAATCAACATCAACTGTTCCTAGGGGAGGAGAACGACCACCGGTCATATGTTATAAATGCGGGAAAGAGGGACACATCAGCCCAAACTGCCCACAGCAATTCAAGGTGTGTTATAACTGTGGAAAGGAATGTCATATAACTCGAGATTGTCCTGTAGCGAAACTAAGTTCAGCGGGGATGGTGACTCCAAAGGCTGTCCCAGAAAAGTCAAAGTCGGTGGTTCCTAGAAGAGCATTTGTCGTGACTGCCCAAAACACGAGGAACCCGAACGAGGTGATCACGTGTAAGCTAATCATAAACTCTTGCGAAGTTTATACCTTATTAGATACCGGTTCTATCCATTCTTTTATTTCTCCTACTTGTGCTCAACGTTTGAACTTGACCCTCGAGAAATTAGACTTTCACTTATCTATTGAAACTCCGTTAGGAGAAACTTTCATTACATCCACGGTTTATAAATCTTGCTTGATTCAAGTTGGGACCATCACATTACCTATCGATCTTATTTCTTTGCAAATACTTGCATTTGATGTGATTTTAGGGATTGATTGGTTAACTACTCATCATGCCAAAATTGATTATTTTTCGTAAGGTTGTTAGTTTTCATATTCCTAACCAACCTACTATGCGAATTCAAGCAACCAAACCACTAAAGCCAATCACTGTCATATCAAGCCATAAAGCCATACGTTTATTGAAAAACGGATGTCAAGCTTTCTTAGCCCATGTCATGGACTTGAAAAAAAATACGTTATATTTGAATAATATTTCTGTTGTTAGTGAATTTCCAAACGTATGCTACTCCTAAGTAATCCTAAGTACTCACGAGCACATAAGTCATAACACACAAGCACATAGAGTTTTTTTATCTTCAATGAATTTCCTTAATTCATTCCTTAGAACTCGATAAGAGTTTATCACCTCTATGTTTTCGATCTCCTAGAAGGTTATAGCCTAAGGTTTCCCCACCTAAGGTTCATAACCTAAGGCTCTGATACTAACTTGTAACACCCCCAAATCCGGGTACTTCAATTCCACAGATTTGGTGTTCACTGTCCAATTAAATCATAACTAACTACCCATAAACAAAGGCTATAATTAAACTCAAAATTTTAAACAATCAATCTCCCATTAAAGGGTTACATAATCTAAAATAAATCCTAGGTCATCTAACCTTCATTACAATCATCAGCGGAAAATTAAAACATGATTATAATTAAATCTATTACATAAGCTTCATAAATAAAAGGTAAATTAAACATCGTCGTCTAATCAAGCACTTTGTCCTTGCCCTTGCTTGAAGAAAGCTCTTCAAACTTCTTAACTGCATCTGCATTGTTTGGTGCAAGAGTGAGCAACCAATTGCTCACAAAAAGAATAATATACAATAACATTTTATGAATGACAATAACTGAACTTTCAATGGTAAAATTCTCTTACCGGAACGATAAACTTTAATTCAAAAGCTATGAGTTCAAAGGAATAATGAACGTTTAAGTTAACAATAGATATCAACATCAAAGAATACACTGAGGGTCACAAGACCACGAACTATACTCTAGGTTTTCAAGTATTTCTACTTTAACCTTTAACAGTCTAAAAGACTATAATCATCATCTTTGTCCTAGGTTAACAGGTGTTTCTACTGTAACCTTTAACAGTCTAAACGACTATATGGACCATCATTCCGTACTCCAGGTGATCAGTCCTTTGTTCTATATATTGCGCAAACATTTTAATGCTATTGCGTATTTCTAAAATAATCCCCTAATAATAGGTTTGTTCATCTCAGCTTAGATCATTAGGTTCCGAACCAAATGAAGTTTGGTTGGGAATTAGCTTTCAAGGAATTCTAGATCTTTAGAATGCTCATCAACCAAGTACTAGTTGAATCAGATAGAAACAAATAACTATTCAAGAGTTTGATTATAATATCTTTATGAACAAGGTATATCATTGAATCAATAAGAACTAGAGTATTAACAATTTCTAAATTGAACAAATGTTATCATCGACAACATGATTTCAAAATTTGTGTGAGTCCATATGCAAACCAAAGGAAGTTTGGTTTGGGTTGACTTCAAGGGTAATTTAGAGTTTAAAACATTCATCAACTAAGGATTAGTTGAATTGGTAAAGAATTGCTAAACAACTTAGAGTTCGGTACAATAATGTAGGATAGTACAATGACATTGGAGAACGAAGATCAAACAACAGTTATTAGTAGCTAAATAAACAACATTACAGACTTTGAATAACCAAAGTAATCTCGTTTGAAATAAAGAAATAAAGAAATAAAGAAATAAAGAAATAAAGATTAACTAATTTGCTCAACAATAAATGAGGGTAAAGAATTCACATGACAATAAATGGTTAAACAAGAGATTAGAGATAGAGAATTTACATGAGTATAACATAACAGTGAAAAGTAACCTTGCTGAATAATAAAGTAGCAAAGGTTAGGAAACTTGCCTCTTGCGTAAGCTATATAATTACAACTCACGTACTCCAATATCCTACACATACCATTAGGATTATCACATCAATTAGCCACATACATATTAACCTCATAGATTCATTTCTCATCTTAGTTATGTTATAACCTTTAGTTGAAGGTCTAACCATATAAATAAACCACACGAAATTGCATTTTAGTGAAATCGCAATATCTATTAGACATGTTAACATCCACTTCCAAAATAACACCCATTTATAGCTAAACTTGTTAATTTAGTATAAGTCTCATGCTACTATATAAATATCAGAAATTTCAAGTGTTAACCTTCATAATACTCATTTACTAATCCTCATTCTCAATAAATCATAACATGTCATTTTCATAGTCTACTAACTTCTTATAACTTTAGAATCACTAACCACATAACACTATGTTGTTTTAACCATGTCGTTACACATTTGACACATTAACATAACCTTAGACCAAGTTATGTTGATACCCCAAGTCTGCAGCAACAACAGAACTCACCATCTCAGAATAGGGTATGGCGCAGCTGCGCCATACACAAGCTTCAGGATCCGGCAATTCATACTTAGCCTAGACTACACCATTTTGCCTTGCCTTGCACTTAAGCAATGTAGCCAGATTACCTGAACGACAAGCGTAAACAGCATGAACAAGATGGCAGAACTTTAGCCTAACTAACACGAATTTCACCAACCAAACAGTGAAATTAACACAAACAAATGATATAAAACTATTACAAACATGTTTCCTCACATATATATCAATATAGAACAATTAACAACAACTTAAACTAGTTTAATTTCTCAAATTCCTCATTTTTATATAAAAACTCAATTTTTGATATTCTTCACAAAAATCAACACTGTGATCTTGACCAAATCGCTTCGTTCAAATTACGTTCTCTTCGTTTCTTACCAAATTAACATATGCAAGACTCAATTCATCGATTAACATACAAACTAACCGCCAAATTTGGTACTTACATAAGTCATATAAGAAAATATTCACTGTAATTAGTTTTCTTCCTTTTAAACGAAATTAGCATAATAAATAATAATTCTTGACTAAATACTAGTTCTAATCATCACAAACATATACAATAACAAGTAATCAATTGTATATCAACAATTCCAAAAAGATGAATTCACAGAACTTAGAAATATGCCGTAAAATTCATATATATACATATATATAAATATATATAATCAAAGTTATGAAAATACCTTCTATTGTTCGGTAATTCTTGCTAGAACACCACGAATTTCTTTGAACTTCTCCAAAAATCTTCCTCTTAACTCTCTCTATTCTCTGTAACCTTTCTCCCCTTCTTCCTCAGTAGACTTAGGCCAAATGATTTTTACGCATAATAAAACTTAACCCAACGCACACACCCAAACGTCTGAAACCGACGTTATAATAATTAGAATAATAAGTTATCAGTTATAATATATATTATTTATTATTTAATATATTTTATTTATTTTATTTATAATTCGAATATTAAAAGAAATCCAAAAGCCTAAGGCTTTGTTTGGCAAAAAGTCTTTAAAATAAAGACTTATATAATTAAGTCTTGTTTGGTAAAAACTAATTAAACTCCTTTAATTTATTTTAATAAACAACTTAGTTTATAATTTATAACCACATATGACTTATTTGGATTTCCATATCCAACATTAATTAAATAAAATAATTATACATACTATATTTTAAATAAATACTCAACTTAAACAAACATCACAAAATTATAACTTTATTATAATTTTATTTAATAATTTAATATACCATCTTAATTTATCACATCACAACAAAAATATAACATCTCATGTTATCACACAACATAATAACTATAAATCAAATTAATTTATAATATTATCTAATAAATATAATTTATAAATATTTACTAACAAAATCACATATTTATTTAATTTAATAAATAATTTAAAATACAAATAAAATCTTAGATTGTTACATCCTTACATTATCAATTGACACTTAATCGGCATTGGTTATGTACACTTATTGTATACCGTTCTTGTTTACATTCAATTAACTTTGTTTAACTCTAAGTGATCACACTTGAGTTTTAATTATGACTTAACAATGTTTTATTAAGTCCTTTAGTTCGTTACTAAACAATTTCCCTTCATCTTCTACTTGAAACCATTCTTTTTTGTCTAGCTTTTAAGTCCATCATGCTTATTTCGTTGTGTTTTGTTATCTTGCATGCAGCATCACCATTAGGGCTTGGAGACCAGACTCGGCGCTGCGGCGCGAGTCCCTTTGTTACTTGTCACGCTGCGACGCGAGTTTGCAGGGGCTGAGGCTCACTTTGGTGCTGCGGCTCCTGCATTTAGGCTTGGAGTCGCGCCGCGACGCAGAATCTGTGCCAGAGATAAATTTGACAGATTTTTTTGACTTTGTGAGATTCCCGACCTCGTAACTTCTTCGTTATAAGTCCGAATTGGCTCGTTCAAGAGCCTATAGTTCATAAATCACATACTCTACGGGTTTATGCAAGAATTTTATCTATTCGACTTCGTTTACTAAAATTTCAACTATTAGTCCATTTTTAATGAAAACGATAAACGTTCGTGAATGTTCAACGCTCGTTTCTTCGTTCTAAATCGGAATCCGGCCATTTTTGAGTCCGCAACTCTATAATGCCAAATAAGACTTGTCTTCATTGAAAACCAACGTTTCCAAACTCAATATCAAAATTTGACTTCCATTCCGAGAATTTCAGGAATTCGACGATTGTCGTCTAATCGTGTGAATTCCAGCGAAACTTCGTTACTTAAGATTTGTTCTTCATTTCAAAAGGATTTAATCCATCATACTAACATCTTGACATCCATACTACATTAACTTATAAACATGATAAGTTATTACCCGTTCTTTGTAAATTTGTAACTTATAAATTTCTTATATTTCTATTTCTCATGACTTATGTCTTCTTTCCATATGACTTATTATGGTTAATGACTTCTAACCATTATTCTTGCTCTTTATTATCATACTAACTTTATTAATGTAAACATGTTACAAGTTCTTACAAGTTATTATACGTTCATTATTGATCTTCACAAGTTCTTAACTTATATGATTACGAATAGCTTATTCATGACTTATACGGCTTATTAAGATTTAAGCCCTTTAATTTATCATTCCTTAGTATGCTAGTTCTACCAATACCCCCTTCTCTAACATTGGAAGATAAAGAGAAACATGGTTTAAGAATACTTACTCTTGAATAACACTTGGTAAATCTTTAATCTCCTTCTTGCTTTTTCCCTCAAACCAATAAGCTATAAGTTATTGGTTGGAAATCTAACAAGGGAAGTCTAACTTTATATGTGCTTATTCTCTCAAGCAAATAAGCTCTCAACTTATAAGTTGGATGAAATGAAACAACCAAACAAATGAATCCAAGCTTGCTATTTATAGGATTTCCAAGGTTAGGGTAGTTTAGTCTTTTAGGCCACTCTACCTCCTTACTATTCATTACTTTGTGATTAAGTTAACTTGCTCACCACCTAAACTTGGCCATCACACATACTTAATCGTTAAGTATACTTGTTAATCATATAACTTAGCCTTTAAGTTTACTTGTTTATCACATTGGATTATCCATGGGTTGCCCAATTGGTTTAAACCATTCTATAGCCCATAGTTCATAATTTGGGCCTTTAGCTTAATTAATCTTAACTTATCCATTGGGCTTGCAATTAAACAAATACTTGAGCTTGCACATAAATTTACATTGATCTTAACCATACTTACATTTGGGCCTTATCACACTTCCCATTGAATAATACAATTTCCTTCACAATTCAACAAATCCATTACATTTGGCTTAAAGCCTTATAACGTATTATACGTATAATTATTATATTCTAACTCATATACTAATTCATGATATACGATATATCATCATTCATACATACTCGTATAATACCTCGTATCATACTCGTATACTCTACCTCGCACAATTTACTTATCATACAATTATTACCCTAACTTTTTAACACTTGATTTTCCATCTCACCTCGATATTCTATCATTACGTATTTTTCAGAAGTTCAAAAATAATTCCCGAGTAGAAATGCGTGAATAGTATTTTTTGGAAAATTTCTCGGAAAGCTTTTATTTTCGTCTTGGAAATTCAAATACTTTAATTCTACCACGCAGCCAAAATACTACGACGTTATGATATGTTTAGGTCATAGAACGACCTTCAATTAGCTTGCTCCCATAAATAATCAATTAAATTCATTTAATCCTTATAATTAAATAAAATTTTAATTCTCCTAAAAATTTGATTTTTTGGGGCGTCACACGTGGTGTCAAAACATGGAGTATCTGTTGACTTGGCAAAGATTGAAGCAATACAAAGTTGGGAGCATCCGAAGTCGGTGAACGAAGTACGTAACTTTTTAGGCTTAGCTGGTTATTATCGGAGATTCGTGGAATGATTTTCTCGAATCACTACTCCGTTAGCTCAGCTGACTCGAAAAGATACAAATTCGTATGGAGCGAGGAATGTGAGAAGAGTTTCCAAGAGCTCAAGAGGAGACTCATTTTGACACCTATTCTGATAATACCATCTGGTTCTGATGGATTTGTTATCTACAGCGATGCTTCGAGCAAAGGGTTAGGATGTGTTCTCATGCAACATGGGAAAGTCATAGCCTATGCCTCGCGATAACTCAAAGAATACGAGAGGAATTATCCTATTCATGATTTAGAGTTGGCAGCAGTCGTTTCGCGTTAAAGATATAGAGGCACCACCTGTATGGGGAGAAAGTGGAGATATATTCAGATCATAAAGGCCTCAAATATTTCTTCACCCAAAAAGAACTCAACATGCCACAACGACGTTGGCTCGAGCTATTGAAAGATTATGACCATACCATTCAATATCATCCTGGAAAAACAAACGTGGTAGCTGACGCATTGGGTAGAAGATCGTATGCGGGTACGAGTGCGATGCTGTTAACACAAAGACCCATTTTGTATGACTTACAAAGGATGAAGATAGAATTAAAGGCTCCAAGTACCCACGTGATGATATCAAATATACGAGTAGAACCAACTTTAATCGATCTGATTAAAAGCTTAAAGTCGCCAAGCCACACCCAAAGCTGATGCGTATGAAGAAAAAAGTACAAGAAGGTGTTATTCTAGAAGTAAGAATCGATGAAGACGGAATACTTTGAGTTAACTCCAGACTTTGCATTCCTAATAATTTTGACTTGAGCATAAAATCATGATGGAGGCACACAACATACCGTTTGCAATCCATCCCGAGAGTACCCAAATGTATCATGATCTTCGACATACATTTTGGTGGAGCAATATAAAGAGAGAGATCGCGGAGTTTATCTCGAGGTGTTTAACTTATCAACGTTTAAAGGCAGAGCATCAAGTGCCAAATGGTCCATTGCAACCACATGAGATTCAGAAATGGAAGTGAGAACACATTACCATGGATTTCGTTACGGGTCATCCCAAGGTTTCTCAAGGCATATATGCGATTTGGGTTATTGTTGATAGATTAACCAAGTCTGCTTATTTCTTGCTGATACGGGAGACTTATTCCCTTGAACGTCTTGCTCGTATGTACGTGAATGATATTATGAGATGCATGGCATGCCAGCATCCATAGTTTCAAATCGTGACCCAAGATTCACTTCACAATTTTGGGTTAATTTGCATAAAGCTATAGGCACTGATTTATGATTCAGTTCAGCATATCATCCTCAAATGGACGGGCAATCGAAAAGGAATATTCAAACTCTTGAAGATCTATTGAGACTCTGTGTTCTAGACTTCAAAGGGAGTTGAGATAAGGACCTACCATTGGTGGAATTCTCCTACAACAACAGTTATCATTCAAGTATAGGTGTGGCTCCATTTGAAGCATTGTATGGAAGAAAATGTCTCTCTCCAGTATGTTGAGATGAGGTGGGTGAAACAACATTGTTGGGACTAGAGTTGGTACGTATGACTACAAAGAAGATCCAAATGATCCGACAACGTATACAAATGGCACATGATCGACAAAAGAGTTATGTGAATCTTCATCGAAAGGACGTGGAATTTAATATTGGGGATCATGTATTATTACGTGTTGCTCCATGGAAGGGAGTTCCAAGATTCGGGAAGAGAGGAAAGCTAAATCCACGATATATTGGTCCATTTGAGATTCTGGTCCAAGTAGGAAATGTGACCTATAGACTCGCATTACCTCCAAGCATGTCTCGTGTTCATAATATTTTTCACATATCTGTACTTCGTAAATATGTGAAGGACCCAAACCACATTATTGAGTTAGAACCAGACGATATAATCGAAGATTTAACGTACGAGGAGGTACCTGTTAAGATTTTGGATAGGAAGCATGTCCTACGCACAAAGGTTATACCACAAGTCAAAGTTTTCTGAAGGAACCATGCTATTGAGGAAATGACTTGGGAGTTGGAATCGGAAATGAAAGCGAGGTATCCTCACTTTTTCAAAATGCTAGGTACGTACATCAATTTTGAGGTTAAAATTTCATAAGGAGGGGAGGTTGTAAGACCATAACTTTTATGAATAAAATGGAATTTCCTCTATTTATTATTTTGAAATAGTAAGGGGTTGATTTGATTAATGTGGTTAGTTATGGGTAAAATGCGCAAATATTTTAAATAAACAAGTGGTTATAAAATACTCATTGTTGTCAGGGAATATTCGTTTGGTCGTAGAATATTCTTCTTTGTGAGGAATATTAAATGCGACGACGTAGCCAATTGTGGGCCCATAACGGAAGCTGTCGGAAGAAAAAAATGACAAATATGAGTTTTTTTATAAATAATGGCATAGTTATTACCAATTAACAACTTTGTTGGAATACCCGATGGTTAAAATACGATGTCTGGCGGTGTTGCACGATGGCACTGCAGGTATTACACAATAATTCTAATTATTGATTCTTACGTAAGAAGGCACTACTCAATAAATTTTACAGTAATTACTGTTCAATATTTTATTTTATTGATTAAATATTTTCTACATTGATATTTTATATTATTGTTGTTTCAATAATGGTCACTGCATAGTATTTCCCATTATCAGATCAATAATTCATATTATTTGAATAATATTATTAGATAGCAGTATTGGCAATGTCTAAGGAAGTTCTGTCTAGGAAAGGGGTTTGGTCATCTAATTGCGCGCCAGTAAGGAGAAATCCTTATCGGAAAACCCCTTCTTTCCTGGGAACGACTATAACGACCCCAAAATTCATACAATTTAATTATTAATTTTTGTCGTTAATAACACATCTACCTTCTGATTTTACATCATTATTCGATGTTAAACTTTATATAATGAGGAATAATTTAAACTTTTATGTCTTCTTACTTTAATTCCCTGAATCAAAACCTTTATCAACTACATGTCTTTGAATCAATCTTATTTTATGATTCGCTTTATCACTGTTATCATATAAAATTTTACATTTCAATCCGATAACCTTTACATATCAGATAACTCTAATTCTAGCTTTACAACTCAATATAAAATTATACATCATAAAACATTTAATACATCTCATGAGTCTTAATCATGGTTTAAGGAAATAGCAACTTTAGCAGAAATATAAATCTCCGTATATTATTTCTGATCCACTTTATTCAAGTAGCACATAGTGTTATCTTTAATCCTTAACCTGTAAAAATGGTTATTTGCAAGGTTGAGCTCGACAGCCCAGCAAAATCTAACAGTTTTCATGCATCACGTAGCGTATAATAGCATGCTCAACATATATTTCTTAAACATTGGACTATCATAACATACAGGCTATAGTTCATATAACAAGTATAAAGATTGAGTTCCTTACTCAATCAACATGCTTTACTCAATCACCGTAGTCATAAGTTGACTTTAACGTTTCATGCTTTCAACATAAATATAACACATCATGTTATTTACAATAAAGATTTAAAATAGTTAATCACCAAGTTCATATAGCAAATGGGAACTGAAAGACTTGCATGGTTCGTAGATTACCAATTACCAAAAAATAGCTTAAATGCTTTGCGTACATCCTACAACAGTTCAAAGGTTCATATTCACATGCATTAGTTATACATATAATGAAACCATAATGACTCTTAGTCTTAATCTTTTATAACTTGCGTCTCTTTGAAGCTTAACACATATCTTGAAGTGTTTACTTCTCTTCGTATGACTCTTATCATTACATAATCCCATTTTGTGTTTTTTATACTTCTTTCGAAATCGACACTTAACGTTCATTAAAGTCGTCATAGATTCCGTTACCACATATTAGATGTATTACACTTGTTAACAACAACTAGGTTATATAACCTCCGCCTTATGTCTCGTTACACTTCTCTTACAATTAACATTTAAGTCTTCTAACGCGTATTTACATCCCTTTAAACATATATTAGATTAACCAATCAAGTTAACATTCAAATCATTCTTTCAACTTATATCTCACTATGAACCAACATAAACCTTATCATTTATCTTCAACTTTTTAAAAAACATCACATTTAGTTTCATTTCATAAGTTATTTAAATAATAACTTAAATTCTTTTTACACTGTATATAACAACGCATGACAATCTGTTATTGTAGTTTATATTGTGCCTTAACATTATTAACATGTATGCTAAACTAATTTAAGTCCATTACACATGACCTGCAATTAGACAGACTTCACTATTTGAGGCCCGCTACTCGCTACAATAAGTCACGAGTAATATCTTTGGAAATAACAATACCACGTCCATAAGTCAGACGCCACATGACAACAATAGCGTGCTAGACAAATAATACCTTTTGACGATGCCTCGCCCCGCTTTTACTGAGCGCGAACTAATACTCTGTTAAAGGCCAAAAATCCCAATTCTAAAGAATTTCTCCCAAATTCAACATCTAAAACTTTGTACTAACATAGCTACACATGCTATTCATCATTCTATATATAAAAACATCACACATATACGAATTTGAAGAATCAAAACTATAATTTTCCAAATTTCTTCATTTTTATACTTTTAACGAATTTGATCATCACGAATTCGTTTCTTAATCATTTGACACGATTCGAACTACGCCGCTTTTGTTTCTTAACATATTATCACAATCCAACTTAAATTCGTAGATTACAACACATATAATGCATGAAATTTTGTACTTTCTAAGCCATATTATATGAATATAAACACTGTTATTTCAATTCTTTCCTCAAACCCAATTTTACGTGTTTGGTTATTCCAATAAAACTTAAATATGGTGACTAACAGATTCTACCAAACTATATGTACACATAAATACAATCATCCACTGATACTTAATAACTTACAGAATCTTTTCACAGAGAACTCAAAACATAAAAATTAGAACTATAATATACCTTAATCCTTGTTTATTAAAGCAATTGATATGTAGTGGCTTCAATTCCTTCCGCAACAAAACCCTCAATCTCCTAGCAATTCTCTCTGTATTTTCCTCTCTTCTTCCAAGCTCTCTCTGTCTCTCTCTCTCTCCCAATTCATCTTTTCTTCTTTGCTCTCAAACTTGTGAAAATAATAAGCGTAATACAAAATAACTGAAAAGTAGTCTTTACGTAGCTTTTTCCCAGCTGTTACAAAAGGGAAAGGGTCACAAGGCCATGTTTGGCTAGACTCATAAACCCTTTTTTAATTTATTTTTATAATATTATACTATATAGTTTTTATTTGTCACACTTGTAACCATTTCACATAACTTACAATAATAATTATAATTCTTCTGATGATCAATAAATTAGATTTAAACAACACTTTATTTAATTTACTTATTTTCTTTAATATTAAACAACTCATTTAATTTAATGAATTCCTTAAATTAAATCTTCAAAGAATAAAATTTACCTTTGCTTTAATTTAATTACTATACACATGTAACTAAATTATTATACTACAATTTCATAAATTATTTATTTTCTCAATAAATAAATTATTTAAAAATATTTATTTAATTCAATAAACATTTAAACTTAATTATAAAATTCATTTAATTTCTTCAATAGTTAACTTAACTATTAAACCTCACTTTCCCAATATATGTTTATATATTTCTCTTCACACCAGGACACATATTTCAAAATATGTAACACATATATATATATACATACGCAAACTCAAAATATCTCATAATAAGAATTTTAATTATTAAATTCTTATTTTAATAACTTAAAAAAAATCGGGTTGTCACACCTTTCCCTCCTTATAAGGATTCCATCATCGGAATCACCGAAACCCTACCTTACTAAGTTTTTTACCAAATCTCTTTCACAATTATCGTTGAATAACTTCAACACATTATCTTAATATAGGTTTTATTTATTATCACTACCACCATTCTTCGTAATAAATTCTTGTAAGTTTTATTTCATAAGCTTTCACTTGAACTCAATTATATTTTGATTATTATATATTCATTAACCCTTTCATTTCCTTTTCTAAGGATCGTTATCATAAACACTCGGAATATTACATTCACCCTTTCTTCTAAGAATTTCGTCCTCGAAATTTTGATTTACTAATATTCGTTCCTTCCATTTATTAAAATAGATTTTATGTTAAATCTATTTATTCATTAGGTTCTACAACTAAATTCTTTCTCGAAGGATCTTTCTAAGATCCCCATCTCTTCATTTTCTAAGAGTTTCACATTTTCTCTTCTTCTGGAATTTCATTTCTTTCTTGAAATTATAATGTTTTGCTTAATTTTTCTCATCCTTTCCACTTTCACCTTTCAGAATAATAAGAATCTTCCACAATTACTCAATAATTGGGAAGCGATATGAATAAGAGGAATTCATAAGATTCCAAATCATGTTGAGGGGTCATAAGACCTTGAACTACGTCCCTAGGTTATCAAGTATCTCGACTTGAACCTTTAACAGTCATAAGACTATACGCACCTTGAACTTTTCCCCAGGTTTAACAGTGCATCACCACCATAAACCATCATTAACAGAATGTTTAGCAATCACACAGACTAAAAACACTCTCTGCAAGTACTCTAGGTGATCAGCCTATCGTACCCCTACGTCGTGCACAACACATTACATCTTAACTTCGTAACGACTATGTGCATTACTTTCGGAACCATTGTCTCCGATAACATGTCCCCTTTTACAGGGTTGTTCACCTCAGCTTTTCAACATCTGAATCCGCACCAAAACAATTTGGTTTGGCATAACTTTTCAATAAGTGCTTGAATTTCATGAACATCTTTCAATAATCATCTAGCTGAATCAAATAACATAGACTTCTACAACAATTCAAACATTAATCGAAATATACATATACACACATATACATATATTCTCGTATCTTAAAGAAATCTCAAAAATAATTTTATGACTTCATGATACCGCACTGTATTTACAGTCCGTTTGAGGATTCCGTCATTTTGTGACTTTGTCATACTACATCATACCATAGTGGGCTGACGATCCTTAAATCACATCCAACACTAAGAAGTTCTGCATTGATAACTCCATCGTTTTTATCATCTTTGCACCAGGTTCCATGATGCATTAATGATATAAAATACCTTTTGATATTTTCAAATCATTTTCGTCTAGCCGAAACAATTAGCATAGACTATTCTTTAAACAGTTTAAAAATCTTTGAAAATCAGTTTTAGTGATATCATATCTGAACAGGTAACGATGTGTTAGTGTCCCGGAGTCCACACATACACATTTGTCTCCATGGGTTGAGAGTAAAAAAAAATTCATTTTAAAATGGCACATGGTGCGAATTTAGCTTGATGTCAAAAATTTGAAATCTAGCACAGCTAGAAGATTTGGAATACCTATGCTTCCACCATCAACTTTAATTTCTCTAATTATCATTTGCTTAATCATTCTATCTATTAAAAATCCTCAATGCTCTATTCACAACATAACTATACCCAGTTCGTCAAACTTATCACACATTATGAGTTCAGGAACTTTCCACAATCATATGAGTTTCGGAATTTATCCTAGTCAGACCATAGATGTCTATTCGCTGAGGGGTTTAAAACATACCATATGATTATGAGTCATGAACTTACCATAAGTAGGAGTTTTAAGAACTCACAACTCACCTTATATTCTCTACCTATTCGTTATACACGTGAGAAAAGAATCACCTTATCAACATGCATATAGCAAATAGCGCGACATCAGGTTCCAATGATTATCAATGTGATAAACCAAGTGCAAGCACAAAACCCTCGCCCATACAATGGTTTGTATAACTCAGCCATCACATGAGTCCTCAATTGAAATCCCACCTAACTCTATCTTACCCTTAACTTGCTCTTTGCTCGATACGAATTCCTCGTATCACATCATCTATAACTCCTCGTGAGTTATCTCGTACTATTTCATAGTACGCCATCTTCATAACATTAAGCTATAATTATTCAAACATTACAGACCCTCTTTCTTCTATAACATAAACAGATCACGTCGTAATCTTATTCTATACTCATCTCCCTTAAAATTCTTTTCTTAACTCGTGATCATTTTATTTTACGATCCCCTTTCTTTCCTTTTTCATCATTTACGACATTATTCGTTATCTTGGCTATTGGAGTTAGGTAACTCCCATTTCTTATCTACATATCTCTTCAAGATTCTTCTTTGAATCATCTTGTTTATATAACAATTCTTGCTTTAAGAATTCCCAACTTCATTTATATCGTTCAACATTTCATTCAAGTTCTATATTTTCATCATATGTATCCATTTTCTAGACTTGGTACATGTAAGACCTCGAATTTTATGAAATAAAAGTATTCAATTTTCCTATTTAGTAAATGCTTAAATTGATAAAAAAGTTAAAGTTAAGGGTGATATATATAAAATTTTCAAAATACGCAAGTGGTTATAAAATTCTCATTTCTGTTGGGGAATATTCGTTTGGTGGTGGAATATTTTTTCTTGTCATCATATGAATATTAAATGCGTAGTAAACCATTTGTGGGCCCCATAACGGATAAATGTCGGATGAAGAAAATGACAAGTTTGAGTTTTTATATAATCTACGTAATTATTACCGCTAATTAACCGCTTGTTGGAATACACGGTGGTTAAAATACGAAGAAAGCAGCGTGATTGCACGATGCAAGACACGATATTGCACATTATTTTTGAAACTATTGATTCTTATGTAAGAAGGCATTACTCAATAATTGTTATAGTAATTACTATTAAATATTTTATTTTATTGATTCAATAATTGCTGCGTTGATATTTATATTATTGTTGTTCAATAATTGTCACCGCACATTATTTCCTATTATCAGATCAATAATTCATATTATTTGAAAAATATTATTAGATATCATTATTGGCAATGTCTAGAAAGTTATGTCAAGGAGATGTTTGGTCACCTAATTGCGCGCCAGTAAGGAGAAATTCTTATCGGAAAGCCCCCTCTTTCCTGGGAACCACCTGATTGTCATAATTGTGATTCTATAATATTATTTGTGAATAATTAATTATTGATTTATATGATAATGAAATATTTATTTGATGTGGATATAAGTGATGGATTTATTTATTTATGTGGTTATGAATGAAGGAATTAATGCTGAGGTATTTTATTAGTATTTTATCGGATTGGAAGTATTAAAAATCATCCGTTTGTGGATTTCAGATATTTTTTGTTTGGAATTTGGAAAAACTCAAAGCTACAAAGTTGTAGAGAATTCGATTTCGTGTGAATGGACATAAAATTCGTATTTTTCTGATAAACGGGCTATTTTCTATGAATTACTTAAGTTTCGAAAAATAAAATGATTTTTATTAAATTATGGGTGGGACCCACTTTTGATTGGTGTTAAATGCACATGGGCTGCTATTTTTTTTGTCCAAGATGGCATGCTTGATTCAAAATTGGTTGATGCGTAGAGAAAAAGAAAAGTATAATAATATTTTATTATTTTAGTCTCCTATGGCGTTCTAGCATTTTCCTATAAATAGGCGCTTAGGTTAGAATTGAAAATCACACCAGAAACAAGTTTTCTTTCTCTCTATATTGTCGAGCGTATTTTAGTGAGTGTTTTGATACTTTGAGAGTTGCTATTCAAATGCAAGTTTCCTTCGGCTTTATATCCGATATTTCGAACAGAAGTACTATCATTTTGAGGTAAGGGATGTTATTTTCTTCGTAAATGATATTATTTATTTCAATATCATTATGCCGAAATATTGGTATAAACTTTTTATCAAATTTGGAACTTTTTGTGTTGGGGTTACTATTCACGTATACGGTACTATTCACGTATACATCACTATTCACGAATACGGTACTATTCACCAAAAAATAAAATTTTCTTCTTTTTATCCAAGATGTCTATTATGGTTACTATCTTTGATTGTATCCATGTTTTGATCTTTATTTTTGAATTCTGCTTCAAAATTGGTTATTATGGAGTATTATTAAACTTTGGAAAAAATTGTAATACGAATCCCTAATATTTGTTCTTTTATCTCACTAGATTCATTTTCTTTAAGATATTTTTTGTCATCCTCAGTCCTAAATGATGATATAACTGAATATCTTTGGCCTGTAGTGCAAAGATGAATGATTACCTAATGAATATCTTTGGCCCGTAGTGCAAAGATGAACACGTGTTGAGATGAACATGACCAACTGGTGATACAAATGAATATCTTTGGCCTGTAGTGCAAAGATGAATATTTGATTCAAGATATATATTGATTAATGTTATAGGGATAAAATATTGCTGATGGACTTTTAAATCTTAGAAGATAGTAGAATTCTTTCTCTATTTGACTCTTCTAATGGATTGTTGTTTCTGCTGCAGTTGTTGATCTAAAACTTGTTGTCTATTATATTTTATCAGATTATTCTCTGTTGAAGACTAATGATAATTTGTTGTATATTATCTTAGTCATAATATTCTTTGCTGGGCTAGTTGAGCTCACCCTTTTCCTTTTTGTTCCATTGTTCTTCTCAGGAGGAGAGAATTTAGCAGGAACTAGCCGGGGTATGGAGTGATGATTCAAGATAGTTGTTTTAGTAGTCCTCACTATTTTGTAAAATAGTGTATCAATAATTGTAATGAGGACTCCTTTTGAGTTTGTATACTCTCTATTAGACAATAGTTGTATTCAAACTCACAGTATATGTGTTGTCGTATTTTGCACGACAATTGTATTACTGAAGTTGTATTTGTTTCTATACCATGTATTTGGCGACTCAGAATAGGTGATGTATACCTATTTTGGGGGCATTACATTTGGTATCAGAGCTTAGGGATATGATCTACGGCGGAGATCGGGGAATGAAACTAGGAGGGGAGAGATGAGTAAATCTTTCGCTAGTGTTTCTTACCTAAGCTTATTTGTTGGTCAGTCATAATATCGGGATATTTTGTGATATGTTAATTTGTTAAATTAACCCTTGTTTTGAAGCTGTATTCTAGAATGATATCTGATATACAGGAGATGAGCAATGGAGAAATCATGATGACAGGGAAGATGGAATTTGAAATGAAAGCAAGGTATTCTCAACTCTTTGAATTATCAGGTACGTAAATTTCGGGGATGAAATTTCATAAGGAGTGGAGATTGTAAGACCCCGAATTTTATGAAATAAAAGTATTCAATTTTTTTATTTAGTAAATGGTTAAATTGATAAAAAAGTTAAAGTTAAGGGTGATATATATAAAATTTTCAAAATACGCAAGTGGTTATAAAATACTCATTTCTGTTGGGGAATATTCGTTTGGTCGTGGAATATTTTTTCTGTCAGGGAATATTCGTACGACGGCGCAACCATTTGTGGGCCCCATAATGGATAAATGTCGGATGAAGAAAACGACAAGTTTGAGTTTTTATAAATAACGTCGTAATTGTTATCATTAACACCGTTGGAATACTTGGTGGTTAAAATACCGTAAAACGCGTGGTTGTACAGTAGCACACGATATTGCACAATATTTTTGAAATTATTGATTCTTATGTATGAAGGCATTACTCAATAATTGTTACAGTAATTACTGTTCAACATTTTATTTTATTGATTCAATAATTGCTGCGTTGATATTTTATATTATTGTTGTTCAATAATTGTCAACGCACATTATTTTCCATTATCAGATCAATAATTCATATTATTTGAATAATATTGTTAGAAAACAATATTGGCAATGTCTAGAAAGTTCTGTCAAGGAGAGGTTTGGTCACCTAATTGCGCGCCAGTAAGGAGAAATCCTTATCGTAAAGCCCCCTATTTCCTGGGAACCACCTGGTTGTCATAATTGTGATTCTGTAATATTATTTGTGAATAATTAATTATTTATTTATATGATAAAGAAATATTTATTTGATGTGGATATAAGTGATGAATTTATTTATTTATGTGGTTATAAATGAAAGAATTATTGCTTAGGTATTTTATCAGTATTTTGTTGGATTGGAAGTATTAAAAATCATCCTTTTGTGGATTTCAGATATTTTTTGTTTGGAATTTGGAAAAACTCAAAGCTACAAAGTTGTAGAGAATTCGATTTCGTGTGAATGGACATAAAATTCGTATTTTTCTGATAAACGGGCTATTTTCTATGAATTACTGAAGTTTCAAAAAATAAAATGATTTTTATTAAATTATGGGTGGGACCCACTTTTGATTGGTGTTGAATACACATGGGCTGCTATTTTTTATGTCCAAGATGGCATGCTTGATTCAAAATTGGTTGATGTGTAGAGAAAAAGAAAAGTATAATAATATTTTATTATTTTAGTCTCCTATGGCGTTCTAGCATTTTCCTATAAATATGCGCTTAGGTTAGAATTGAAAATCACACTAGAAACAAGTTTTCTTTCTCTCTATATTGTCGAGCGTATTTTAGTGAGTGTTTTGATACTTTGAGAGTTGTTATTCAAATGCAAGTTTCCTTCAGCTTTATATCCGATATTTCGAACAGAAGTACTATTATTTTGTGGTAAGGGATGCTATTTTCTTCGTAAATGATATTATTTATTTCAATATCATTATGCCGAAATATTGGTATAAACTCTTTTATCAAATTTGGAACCTTTTGTGTCGGGGTTACTATTCACGTATACAACACTATTCACGAATACGACACTATTCACTGAAAAATAAAATTTTCTTCTTTTTATCCAAGATGTCTATTATGTTTACTATCTTTGATTGTATCCATGTTTTGATCTTTATTTTTGAATTCTGCTTCAAAATTGGTTATTATGAAGTATTATTGAACTTGGATAAAACTGTAATACGAATCCCTAATATTTGTTCTTTTATCTCACTAGAGTCGTTTTCTTTAAGATATTTTTCATCATCCTTAGTCCTAAATGATGGTATAACTGAATATCTTTGGCCTGTAGTGCAAAGATGAATGATTACCTAATGAATATCTTTGGCCCGTAGTGCAAAGATGAACACGTGTTGAGATGAACATGACCAACTGGTGATACAAATGAATATCTTTGGCCAGTAGTGCAGAGATGAATATTTGATTCAAGATATATATTGATTGATGTTATAGGGATAAAATATTGCTGATGGACTTTTAAATCTTAGAAGATAGTAGAATTCTTTCTCTACTTGACTCTTCTAATAGATTGTTGTTTCTGCTGTAGTTGTTGATCTAAAACTTGTTGTCTATTATATTTTATTAGATTATTCTCTGTTGAAGACTAATGATAATTTGTTGTATATTATCTTTGTCATAATATTCTTTGTTGGGCTAGTTGAGCTCACCCTTTTCCTTTTTGTTCCATTGTTCTTCTCAGGAGGAGAGAATTTAGCAGGAACTAGCCAGGTTATGGAGTGATGATTCAAGATAGTTTTTTTTAGTATTCCTCACTATTTTGTAAAATAGTGTATCAATAATTGTAATGAGGACTCCTTTTCAGTTTGTATACTCTCTATTAGACAATAGTTGTATTCAAACTCACAGTATATGTATTATCGTATTTTGCACGACAATTGTATTACTGAAGTTGTATTTGTTTCTATACCATGTATTTGGCGACTCAGAATAGGTGATGTATACCTATTTTGGGGGCGTCATAGTACACATCGAGTCTCTACCAGTTTCAATATGGTACGCTGAGTGGTTTCCCACAAACAACCAACAAACTAGGTTCCGAGTTGCTAGTTCGTATATACCTCCGCTCTATGAAGGAATCATTTAGCCCAGATACCATACATTAACTACTAAAGAGTACAAATGTACCATACTTAACTATAACTTTCTATTCTTAACTTCTTTACCATTCTCTTCTTATAGACATTGTCTATTTATTATCACCTTACATTCTTATCATTGGAGTTGGGTAACCCCATATTCATATTTCTTATAACTTTGCGAGATTCTTCTTTGAATCCTCTCACGCATATTTTAAACCCTTCTTTATAAATTTCTTAAATTACTTCTTATTATTCAAACTCTATCTGAGCTTATTCTTTCATTATCTTCACCTTCAGTCTCTAAGGTTATAGCCTAAGGTACTCCTACCTAAGGTTTATAACCTACAGCTTTGATACCAACTGTAAATACCCCAAAATTCATATAATTTAATTATTAACTTCGGTCGTTAATAACACATCTACCTTCTGATTTTACATCATTATTCGATGTTAAACTTTATATAATGCGGAAAAATTTAAACTTTTATGTCTTCTTACTTTAATTCCCTGAATCAAAACCTTTATCAACTACATGTCTTTGAATCAATCTTGTTTTATGAATCGCCTTATCACTGTTATCATATAAAATTTTACATTTCAATCCGATAACCTTTACATATCAGATAACTCTAATTCTAGCTTTACAACTCAATATAAAATTATACATCATAAAACATTTAATACATCTCATGAGTCTTAATCATGGTTTAAGGAAATAGCAACTTTAGCAGAAATATAAATCTCCGTATATTATTTCTGATCCACTTTATTCAAGTAGCACATAGTGTTATCTTTAATCCTTAACCTGCAAAAAAGGTTATTTGCAAGGTTGAGCTCGACAGCCCAGCAAAATCTAACAGTTTTCATGCATCACGTAGCGTATAATAGCATGCTCAACATATATTTCTTAAACATTGGACTATCATAACATACAGGCTATAGTTCATATAACAAGTATAAAGATTGAGTTCCTTACTCAATCAACATGCTTTACTCAATCAACATAGTCATAAGTTGACTTTAACGTTTCATGCTTTCAACATAAATATAACACATCATGTTATTTACAATAAAGATTTAAAATAGCTAATCACCAAGTTCATATAGCAAATAGGAACTGAAAGACTTGTCTGGTTCGTAGATTACCAATTACTGAAAAACAACTAAAATGCTTTGCGCATCCTACAATAGTTCAAAGGTTCATATTCACATGCATTAGTTACACATATAACGAAACCACAATGACTCTTAGTCTTAATCTTTTATAACTTGCGTCTCTTTGAAACGTAACACATATCTTCAGGTGTTTACTTCTCTTCGTATGACTCTTATCATTACATAATCCCATTTTGTGTTTTTTTTATACTTCTTTCGAAATCGACACTTAACATTCATTAAAGTCGTCATAGATTCCATTACCACATATTAGATGTAATACACTTGTTAACAACAACAAGGTTATATAACCTCCGCCTTATGTCTCGTTACACTTCTCTTACAATTGACAATTAAGTCTTCTAACGCGTATTTACATCCCTTTAAACATATATTAGATTAACCAATCAAGTTAACATTCAAATCATTCTTTCAACTTATATCTCACTATGAACAAACATAAACCTTATCATTTATCTTCAACTTTTTAAAAAATATCACATTTAGTTTCATTTCATAACTTATTTAAATAATCACTTAAATTCTTTTAAACTGTATATAACAACGCATGACAATCTGTTATTGTAGTTTATATTGTTCCTTAACATTATTAACATGCATGCTAAACTAATTTAAGTCCATTACACATGACCTGCAATTAAGCAGACTTCACTGTCTGAGATTGGCTATTCATTGCATGCACGTATAAGTAATAATACACTGGTAATCATGGCACCACATGGACGAACGTGGCAACCTGCGCCCATAAGTCACGCTGCCACATGACAATCATATGGCTAAACAAAAGCTCATGGCGATGCCTTAGTTCCAGTTTTTTACAGATGAGAACTAATACTCTGTTAAAGGCTAAACATCCCAATTTTACAGAATTTCTCCCAAATTCAACATCTAAAACTTTGTACTAACATAGCTACACATGCTATTCATCATTATATATATAAAACATCACACATATGAATTTGAAGAATCAAAACTATAATTTTCCAAATTTCTTCATTTTTTATACTTTTAACGAATTTGATCATCACGAATTCGTTTCTTAATCATTTGACACGATTCGAACTACGCCGCTTTCATTTCTTAACATATTATCACAATCCAACTTAAATTCGCAGATTACAACACATATAATGCATGAAATTTTGTACTTTCTAAGCCATATTATATGAATATAAACACTGTTATTTCAATTCCTTCCTCAAACCCAATTTTACGTGTTTGGTTATTCCAATAAACTCAAATATGGTGACTAACAGATTCTACCAAACTATATGTACACATATATACAATCATCCACCGAGACTTAATAACTTACAGAAACTTTTCACAGAGAACTCAAAACATAAAAATTAGAACTATAATATACCTTAATCCTTGTTTATTGAAGCAATTGATATGTAGTGGCTTCAATTCCTTCCACAACAAAACCCTCAATCTCCTAGCAATTCTCTCTGTGTTTTTCTCTCTTCTTCCAAGCTCTCTCTCTCTCTCAATTCATCTTTTCTTTTCTGCTCTCAAACTTTTGAAAATAATAAGCGTAACACAAAATAACTAAAAAGTAGTCTTTACGTAGCTTTTTCTCAGCTGTTACAAAAGGCAAAGGGTCACAAGGCCATGTTTGGCTAGACCCATAAACCCTTTTTAATTAATTTTTATAATATTATACTATATAGTTTTTATTTGTCACACCTGTAACCATTTTACATAACTTACAATAATAATTATAATTTTTATTATAATTCTTCTTATGATCAATAAATAATCATATATCTAATTTAATTAATAAATTAGATTTAAACAACACTTTATTTAATTTACTTATTTTCTTTAATATTAAACAACTCATTTAATTTAATTAATTCATTAAATTAAATCTTCAAAGAATAAAATTTACCTTTGCTTTAACTTAATTACTATACACATGTAACTAAATTATTATACCACAATTTCATAAATTATTTATTTTTCTCAATAAATAAATTATTTAAAATATTTATTTAATTCAATAAATATTTAAACTTAATTATAAAATTGATTTAATTTCTTCAATAGTTAACTTAACTATTAAACCTCACTTTTCCAATATATGATTATATATTTCTCTTTACATCAGGACACATATTTCAAAATATGTAACACATATATATACATACTCAAACTCAAAACATCTCATAATAAGAATTTTAATTATTAAATTCTTATTTTAATAACTTATAAAAATTCGGGTTGTCACACCGACCTGGTTGTCATTATTGTGATTTTGTAATATTATTTGTGAATAATTAATTATTGATTTATATAGTAAGGAAATATTTATTTTATGTAGATATAAATAAAGGAATTAATGCTGAGGTGTTTTATCAGTATTTTGTCGGAATGGAGGTGTTGGAAATCATCCGTATGTGGATTTCTTTCATTTTTTGTTTGGAATTTGGAAAAACTTTATTCTACAAAGTTGTAGAGAATTAAATTTCCTATGGAATAGACATATGATTTCAAATTTTTCTGATAAAAGGGCTATTTATTATGAATTATTGAAGTTCCAGAATATTTAATTTTTGAGTTATAAGCATTTTTTTAAACAAAAACATTTTTTAAATGTTGGTGGGCCCCACTGGTGTGCTGAAATCTGATTTTCAAGGGTGGACGTGATTTTTTTTTATAAAATATTATTTTATTAAATTTTCTGCTTTGGTGTTCTAAGCATTTTCCTATAAATAGGGTGCTTAGGTTAGAATTGAAAATCACACCAGAATCGGAAATTTTCTCTTTCTATAATATCGAGCGTATTTTTCTGAGTATTTAGATACTTTGAGAGTTGATAAGTAGTGTAAGTTTCCTTTAGTATTATACCCGATATTTCAGTCAGAAGTACTGTTCTTTTGAGGTAAGGGATGTTATTTTTTCGTAAATGATGTTATTTCTTTCAATATCATTATACCGAAATATTGATATGAATTTTATTAAGAAAATTTTAACTTTTCATGTTGAGGTTACTATTCACGTATACGGCACTATTCTCGAATATGGTACTATTCACAAGTACTATTCACGAAGTATGATTTTTCTTATGAATTTTTTACCTTTTTGTGTCGGGATTACTATTCACGTATACGACACTATTCACCGAAAAATTAAGTTTTCTTTTCTTTGTCCAAGTTGTCTACTATGGTTACTATCTTTGATTGTATCCATGTTTTGATTTTCATTATTGAATTTTGCTCCACAATTGATTATTATGGAGTATTTTTGAACTTGGATAAACTAAAGTACGAATCCCTAATCTTTGTCCTTTTATCTCTCTAGATTCATTTTTTGAAAATATGTTTATCATCCTCAGTCCTAAATGGCGGTATAACTGAATATCTTTGGCCTGTAGTGCAAAGATGAATGATTATCTGATGAATATCTTTGGCCCGTAGTGCAAAGATGGACAGGTGTTGAGATGAACATGACCAACTGCTGATACGAATGAGCAAAGATAAATATTGATTGATGTTACAGGGATAAAATATTGATGATGGACTTTTAAATCATAGAAGATAATAGACTTCATTCTCTACCTAACTCTTTTAATGAATTGTTATTTCTGCTGCGAATATTGATCTAAAACTTGTTGTCCATTATATTTTATCTGATTTATTCAAGGCTAACGATAATTTGTTCTACATTATCTTAGTCATAATATTTTTTATTGGGCTAGTTGAACTCATCCTTTTCCTTTTTGTTCCATTTTTTTTCTCAGGAGGCGAGAATATAGTGGGAACTAGTCAGGGTGTGGAGTGATGTTTCAAGGCAGTTGTTTTAGCAGTCCTCACTATTTTGTAAAATAGTGTATCAATAATTGTATGAAGGACTTATTTGAGTTTGAATATTGTCTAGAAGACAATATTTGTATTTAAATTCACAGAATATGTGTTGTCGTATTTTGCATGACAACTATAATAATGAAGTTGTAGTTGTTTTCTGTACCATGTATTTGGCGACTCAGAATGGGTTGTGTGGACCTATTTTGGGGGCGTCACACTTGGTATTGTAATAAGATTCAAATCAATTATGTTAGTTCTTAGAGGCACAATAGTTGTCTAGAAGGGGGATTGAATAGATATCTTTAAATTATTTTTTTTCAAAATACTTGTCAGATTTGTTAATAAATTAACCACATCGAAATATAAGATTTGTTTGTTCCCCTTTAAGATAAACTAAGTTAATAGGTGATAAGCAGTTATGACAGATATAACAAGAATATAAAAGACGCAGTGTTTTTAAGTGGTTTAGAGCACTCAAGGCTCCTAGTCCACTCTTCTACTCCTCGAGTAAGAAATCCACTAAGGATATCTTTACAATCTTTGAATCATTTAGATTCCTTTAAGACCAACAGTCTTGGAACTTCTTAGTTCATGTAGAACTCTTCAAGTCCAGCAGACTTGGAACTTCTTAGTTCACTTAGAACTCTTCAAATCCAGCAAACTTGGAATACCCTTGATGAGAGTTAAGTTCTTAGGTAGTGCTACTCAGTTGTTGTTAAGTATATGTTCGAAAGAACTAAGTAGCTGAGCAATATTTCTTTCTTAATCGTAGAGTTGAGCATTGAGAGTTCGTCAGCTTTAGTTTTGTACTTTCTTATTTGTATGTGTTTGATGATTTGTATATAAAGGAGCCTTTGAAATGTAAGACCCCAACTTTTATGAATAAAGATTTAATTTTCTCTAAATATTATTTTGAATGATAAGGTGTGGATTTGATTTAATGTTATAGTTATGGGTAATATTTATAAATTTTGCAAAGTAAGTAAGTTGTCATAAAATATTCGTTTGATCGGGGAATATTCGTTTTATCAGGAAATATTCGTACGATGGCACAATCATTGGTGGACCCCACAACGAATTTACTGTCGGAGTTAAAAAACGACAAAAATAAATTTTTATTATAATAACGGCAAAAGTTTTACTGTTAACTGTTGAAATACCCAGTGATAAAAGTACAGTAATACGCGTGGTTGCACAATAGCACACGATATTGTACATTATCTTTGATTATTAATGCTTACGTGAGAAGTCACTCAGTTTTACTGTGACACCCCCAAATCCTGGTACTTCATTTCCTCAAGATTTGGTGTTCACTTAATCAAAACATTCATTTCTACCTACCAAATCATAATAAAATTGAATAATAAAAACCTGCCCATACAGGATTAAACTTAAATAAAAATCTCCCAAGTTATCTAACCTTTAAATTACAATCATTCAAATGCGAAATTTAAAATTATTACATCACATCATTATAAAAAGTCTATTATCATAATGATAAAATAAAATTTCAAGTCTTCGTCACTTGTACATTTTTCCCTTTCCTTTGCTAGTTGTAGGTTTATTTACCGTCTCAACCTTAGCTGCAATAAGTATATAAATATGCAAGAGTGAGCAAACAAAGCTCACTTGGAAATAAGAATGAATAACTTTACATCATTACAACAATTGCCAAAATAGGCTCAATAGAACTGAATGATAGGTTCTATTACATTCTAAAACATACTATTGAGGGTCTAATGACCACGAATAATGTCCACAGTTATAAGTATTCTTTCAACTTTAACTTTAACAGTCATAAGACTATAAGGACTCCATGTACTTAGGGGGATCAACCCTTCGTACAATGTATTGTGCACAACCATTTCAACGCTAAGCGTAAACCTCTAATAAAAGAGTTGTTCATCTCAGTATTTAGAATACAAGTCCGCACCAGAGTAGGTTTGGTTTGGATACATTATAAGGTAATTTAGAATTCAACGGTCATCAACTAAGGATTAGTTGAATACAAAAGAACTAACTGTATGCTATGGAATAATCATAACTGAATCAATCTTTATAAATTAGTATCATGCTTTAGGAATAATCTAATAGCATAAATATTGAATAATCATAAAATAAATTTCTTGAACAATATTAAGTCAAGGTTATTGAGAATTGTATACTAAGCATGCATAGTGAATAGTAATTTGAACGATAAAGTTGTTCAACACTAGAATATTAAAATATAGCGACTCGCATGCTAAATAACAAGTTACATATTAAAGAAACTTGGTCAATAATAAAATATAAGATTTAGAATACTTGCATCCTCATGAACAAATAGATACAAGAGCTTTCTCAATAATAAACAATCTAGCTCTATGAAAGTGTAGAGTTAGCAACTTGTGTAATTGAAATTGAATTAAAAGCAATAACGTACTCAACGAAATTAAACTTGCACAATGAAGTTTTAGAGTTAGAAAACTTGCCTTGAGCACAAGCTACACCTTACAACTTGAATCTCAATACCCTATATATATGTCATCATGACATAATTAGTCACTACCAATATTTTATACATATAAACATGTATATACATCATGTAGGTTTGATTTTTAATTCACATAATCGAATTATGTTAATACTAGTTAACCCTTGATAACATGCTCATTCTTAATCTAATACTACTGAAATCATCATTTAACATTCCTATTATTAACACATAACATTTATTTTCAGACTTTGTGTAAATAAGTAAAAGCTGTCGAGACCATTACGCTTTAACTTTCATGACTGCTATTTCCGATTTACATCATGGTATTGACTGCTTACAAGAACTCGAACTAACGTTTGGCGTCATAGGTAGTAGTCTTTGGCTGCTGACAGAAAACATATATCTTCTTTGGAGTCGTCTTTGCGGCGCTAAAACTCGAAATCGGCGCTTGACCTCGGCAACAGCATGAACAGAAAGCCAAATTGGCCTACAAGCTCCAATCTAACAAGCTAATTAACATGTAATTCATACAGAGACTTCATGTAAACATATTGTAAAGACTCCTAACATGTTTTTACACATACAATAACATAAACATTCTAGAATTACATGGTAATGTGCTCCCCCTTTGGGAAGACCAGTAACGAAATCCATGGTAATGTGCTCCCACTTCCATTCTAGAATTTTAAGTGGTTGCAATGGACCTTTTGGTACTTGATGCTCCGCCTTAACTCGTTGACACGTTAGACACCTCGAGATAAACAGCGATATCTCTCTCTTCATATTTCCCCACCAAAATGTATGTCGAAGATCATGATACATTTTGGTACTCCCAGGATGGATTGCAAACGGTGTGTTGTGCGCCTCCATCATGATTTTATACTTTAAATCAGGGTCATTAGGAACAAAAAGTCTGGAGTTGACTCAAAGTATTCCTTCTTCATCGATTCTTGCTTCCGGCATAGCACCTTCTTGCACTTTCTTCCTCATACGTATTAGCTCCGGATCTGTAACTTGAACAACTTTAATTTTATCAATTAAAGTCGGTTCTACTCGTATATTTGCCATCATCACGTGGGTCCCTGGAGTCTTTATCTCTATCTCCATCCTTTGCAAGTTATACAAAATGGGCCTTTGCGTTGACAATATTGCACTCGTACCCGCATATGATCTTCTACTCAATGCGTAAGCTACCACGTTCGCTTTTCCAAGATGGTATTGGATGGTATGATCATAATCTTTCAATAGTTCAAGCCAACATCGTTGTCGCATGTTAAGTTCCTTTTGAGTGAAGAAATATTTGAGGCTTTTATGATCCGTAAAGATCTCCACTTTCTCCCATACAAGTAATGCCTCCAAGTTTTAAGTGCGAAGACAACAGCTGCTAACTCTAGGTCATGAGTAGGATAATTCCTCTCATACTATTTGAGTTGTTGTGAGGCATAGGCTATGACTTTCCCATGTTTCATGAGAACACATCCTAACCCTTTGCCCGAAGCATCACTGTAGATGACAAATCCCTCTGAACCAGATGGTATTGTCAGAATAGGTGCTGAAATGAGTCTCCTCTTGAGTTCTTGAAAGCTCTTCTCACATTCCTCGCTCCAACCGAACTTTGTATCTTTCCGAGTCAGCTGAGTTAGTGGAGTAGCGATTCGAGAAAACCCTTCTACGAATCTCCGATAATAACCAGCTAAGCCGAGAAAGCTACGTACTTCGGTCACTGATTTAGGTTGCTCCCAGCTTTGAATAGCTTCAATCTTTGCTGGGTCAATGGATATTCCATGACTTGATACCACGTGCCCAAGGAATGCTATTTCCTCAAGCCAAAACTCGCATTTCTTCAACTTGGCATAAAGCTTGTATTCACGAAGCTTTTGGAGTATCAGCCTCAAGTGTTCCTCATGATCTTCACGGCTTTTGGAATATATGAGGATGTCATCAATAAAGACGACCACAAAGTTATCCAAATATTCCTTGAATACTTGGTTCATCATATCCATGAAGGCAACAGGAGCATTAGTCAATCCAAAGGACATGACTAGGAATTCATAATGCCCGTCTGGGGAGTTCTCAAAGCCGCCTTTGGAATGTCATCGGTTCTAATCTTCAATTGGTGATATCCGGAACGAAGATCAATCTTTGAAAAGAATTTGGCTCCTTGCAACTGGTCAAACATGTCATCAATACGTGGCAATGGGTACCTATTTTTTATGTTGACATGATTCAACTCCCGATAATCAATACAAAGTCACATACTCCCATCTTTCTTCTTCACAAATAGAAAGAGAGAGCACCCCAAGGAGAAGTACTAGGACGAATAAAGCCAATGTCTAACAATTCTGCGGTTGAGTCTTTAACTCACGAAGTTTAATAGCGACCATTCGATATGGGGCTTTGGAAATGGGTTTTGTCTTAGGGTTCAAGGTCGATACAAAATTCAATTTCACGCTTTCTGGGGTAGGCCGGAAGTTCTTCAGGGAATATGTCGTGAAATTCATTAACAATAGAAATATTATTCAAAACTGACGTATTTTTGTTTAGATCCGTGATGTGGGCTAAGAAAGCTTGACATCCGTTTTTCAATAAATGAATAGCTGTATGGCTTGAGATGACAGTGATTGATTTTAATGGTTTGGTTGCTTGAATTCGCATAATAGGTTGATTATGAATATGAAAGCTAATAACCTTATGAAAACAATCAATTTTTGCATGATGCGTAGTTAACCAATCAATCCCTAGAATCACATCAAATGCAAGTATTTTCAAAGAAATAAGATCGACAGGTAACGTGCAGATACCGATTTGAATCAAACAAGAGTTATAAACCATGGATGTAATGAAGGTTTCTCCCAACGGGGTTTCAACAGATAAATCAAAATCCAATTTCTCCGGAGCCAAATTTAAACGTTGAGCGCAAGTAGGGGAAATGAAAGAGTGGGTAGAACCGGTATCAAATAAAGTATAAACTTCGCTAGAGTTTATGATTAGCTTACCCGTGATGACCTCGTTCGTTCCTTGCTTTCGGGAGGTCACGACAAATGCTCTCCTTGCACCACCGACTTTGACTTTTTCTCGACGGCCTTTCTTCCTCCATCCTAGCGTGAACTTATCTTGATGAACGACAAAATCGGGCTAGGTGACCTTCTCTTCCATAATTATAACACGCTTTGGATGACATCGCGCAATTTGGACCGATGTGTCCCTCCTCGCATTTGAAGCATATGATAGGCGGTCTTTCTCCTTCCTTAACAACGGGTCTTTGGTCTTTGCGTCTTTCCATCATTGTTAATCTCCTCTTCTTGAAATGTCCATTCTTATTATTTTGGCCTCGATTACCACCGAAGTGGTTACCATTTCGCCCGTTGATTCCTCCACGCTTGTTGTCACCGCTTGATGATCGCTCTCACTTTATTATTATCATTTTGCCATTTTTCTTTTGGTTGCATTGACTCGTTATCGCGCTCCACCAACTGAGCCCTATTTACAACATCTGAATACAAACACAGTTTATGAGAAATAAGATGTTGACGTATCTCCGGCTTCAAACCTCTTAAAAACATTCGCGCCATTCTCTCTTTATTATCCACCAAGTGGGACGCAAACCGAGATAACTCCGCAAATTTTGCCTCATATTGCGACACGGTCATATTGTTTTACTCCAATTTGATAAACTCCACCTCCTTTATGTGACGAATACTTTTGGGAAAGTATTTGTCGTTGAACAGCTCTTGGAACTTCTCCCAAGACATCTTGATCTGGCGGGTTGAGTCGTTTCCGATTCCCACAAGTAATCACGCCTCTCTCAGCGCAACATAAAAGGCGACAAAGGGAACCTTTTGCTCCTTGGAGCATCCCAAGACATCAAATATCTTGGTGATCTACTTTATCCATGCTTCCTATATAAGTGGTTTTGGCTCTCCGTTAAACTCCGAGTGGTCCGAGCTCCTTGAATCATTTAGCGGTGACCCGAGAGTTTCAGTGTTTCCACCTACATTTTGGATGAGGCTGCTCTACATTTGTTGCATGAATTGCACAAAAGCCTCCGAACAATCCATCATTCATCGTTTGGTCGGTGTTGTTGTTTGCATGAGGATTATCGCCTTCGGATGCACATTCTCCTGATTATTGATATGTGGAGACTCAACGGTCTCTTGTGCTCCATTGATATTCTCAACATTTTCGGATGTCATTTTCGAGATCATCGCCACAAAACAAATGTTAATTGACATGTAACATAATATCTCTAAACTCTGACCAACCAATTTAAATACAAAATAAATTTAAGTAGGTCATACTAGCGAAGGAATTCCTCGTCTCTCCCCTCCTAGTTCTAGTCTCACATCTTAGCCAGGGATCATATCCCTAAGCTTTGATACCAACTGTGATGCCCCCAAAATTAGGTATACATCACCCATCTTGGGTCGTCAGATACATGGTACAAAATTCAAATACAACTTACTAATACAATCGCCGGGTATACAATACGACAAAACATAAATGTGAGTTTGAATACAATTATTGTCTACTAGAGATTATATAAACTCAAAAGGAGTCCTTATTACAATTATTAACACACTATTTCACAGAATAGTGAGGACTACTAATGCTATCCTCTGGACCGTCACTCCGTTCCCCGACTAGTCCCTGCTATGTTCTCATTTCCTTAAGAGAACAGTGAAACAAAGGGTGAGCCAGTAAGAAATATTATGACTAAGATAATGCATAATAAATTATCGTTATCCTTCAACAGTGTTAAACTGAAAAAATATAACAACATCATGTTTAACTGCAGCGGAATAAGTAATCCATTAAAAGAGTCAAGTAGAGAATAAAATCTACTATCTTTTATGATTTAAAAGGTTTTTCATGACTTTTATCGCTGAGACTCAGCTTAATAAATAATCCACATCATCGAATCACCCTTGCACTATGGCCAAGGATATTCTTTAGTATCACGACCACAAATTATCCATGCACTACAGCCAAGGACATTCGTGTATTCATTAATGGTCATGATCATGCCAACAACTATCCATCAATGCACTACGGGCCAATGAGGACTTTTACCACATCATTTGTAACATTACGGTCATGATTACACCGAATAATCCCTGGTCATAATCATACCAAGTCCATCTATGCACTACAGGCCACAAATGACTTTCAAAAAATATAAATATGAGGATGATGACAATGATATAGGAATTCAATAAAACAAGTCCAAGAATTAATTTATCTAGGAACTAATAATGTCCAAATTGTCAACATGATACTGCTTTGTAGAGTAAAATTCAAGAATGGTCAGAAGAATATTTCCATGAAAAGATACTGGATGAAGCACAAATATCAAGGATATTCTACTAATTTCATGGAGTATAGAAGTCAAAACTTTAACCAACTGAGTATAATAAAGAATGGAATAACAAAAGAAATCACCATGCATGCGGTACTTGCATTTATGAAAGTTATTCCAATGTAATAATAAATACGAGAATAATAAAGATTTTAACCAGTCCGGTGTAAAACACACACGCATGTGGATATTCCAAATGTAATAATAAAGACAAAATAATAAAGATTTTAACCAGGTCCTACAAAAGCCTGAACAGGATGTTCCAACGGAATAATAATAAAGCGGAACCGGTCCTAAAATAAAAAACATACGAACAAGATGTTCCAACAGAATGATAAAGACGGAATAATAGAAGAATGTCACCAAGTATAGTGTAGCCCGCGTATACAGGTTATTCCAATAGATCAATAAAGAAATGGAATAACAGAAGTTCTCTTCTTGAATACAAAATAAATAACACCCTTTACCGTAAAAGAACTGAATATTAAAGTAGTTAAGTAGCAGAATACTTTTCCTCTTTCTCTCTATATTTTCTCTCTCTAGAGTTTCAATGAATTCGTAAGAAATAATGAAGGAATGAGCTTCTAATTATAGAAGAATGGAAAGGGTACTATTTTAAGAAAATTCATGGATGCATAGTTGAAATAAATTCACGGGCCAAAGCTTGCGTCTGATAATTCACAGGGCCTAACTCCTCAAGTAAAACAAAACTATAGAGTATAACTTAATTGGCTGAATCAATTATTCGGATGCAAAATTCAAACCTTCCTCCAATAAGAACAAAGCAACCCAATATCATATATATATATATATATATATATATATATATATATATATAAATAGACAACACATGCTAAATTAAAGAAATGGTCCAATGAAAACATCTCCCCACTCATAAGTTATCAAAAAGTAGCATAATTGGAGATTTTTGTCAACAAGCTACATCCTGCTAGATTACCCACTTGGAAGAAAATTGATGATTGCCCCATCACATAATACGCCCACTTCCAAAATTTAATAGAAGAAATATTAATTTAGCAAAATAATAGAGTAAACATCTATTGCTTATCAATTAATACTCTTTTCTTAATCAACATAATCTTCAATAAAATTATAACTCATAATATTCAACAATATTTATCATCATTATTATAATTCACAATATTAATCGACCAGTCATTCCCGGAAAGAGGGGCTTTCCAATAAGGATTTCTCCTATCAAGGCGAGCAATTAGGTGACCAAACCTCTCCTTGATAGAACTTCTAGACATCGTTAATATTGCAAATAATAATATTAATAACTTTGTCATCTCAATTATTGATTCTAACAATATATAAAATATCGACAATAATTGAATCAAATAACGTGAGATACTATGCAACAATTACTATAGCAATAATTGAACAAAACTGAATGACCTCTCACGTAAGCATCAATAATCAATACTGTGTGCTACTATGCAACCACGCCAGACATCGTACTTTACTACTGAAGAGTAGTTCAACAAAGATAAACGGTAAAACTTTCGCTGTTATTTTCAATAAAATATTTTTGTCGTTTTCTCAATCCGACAATAATTTGGTTGTGGGGTCCACCAATGATTGCGCCTTTGTACGAATATTCCCTGTTCAAACGAATATTCCCCAACCAATCGAATATTATATAACAACTTGTGTACTTTGCAAAATTATAAATATTACCCACAACTATTATATCAATTTTACTCCATAATATTCAAAAATAATATTTATAGAAAATTCGTCTTTATTCAAAAAGTTGGGTTTTACAGAATATTTGATTCAAGATGTGTATTGATTGATGTTACATGGATAAAATATTGATGATGAACTTTTAAATCATAGAAGATAGTAGACTTTATTCTCTACTTAACTCTTCTAATGAATTGTTATTTTCGCTGCGAATATTGATCTAAAACTTGTTGTCCATTATATTTTATCTGATTTATTGAAGGGTAACGATAATTTGTTCTACATTATCTCTGTCATAATATTCTTTACTGGGCTAGTTGAGCTCATCCTTTTCCTTTTTGTTCCATTTTTCTTCTCAGGAGGCGAGAATATAGCGGGAGCTAGTCGGGGTGTGGAGTGATGTTTCAAGGCAGTTGTTTTAGCAGTCCTCACTATTTTGTAAAATAGTGTATCAATAATTGTAAGGAGGACTTATATGATTTTGGATATTGTCTAGAAGACAATATTTGTATATAAACTCACATCATATATGTTGTCGTATTTTGCACGATAATTGTAATAATGAAATTGTAGTTGTTTTCTGTACCATGTATTTGGCGACTCAGAATTGGTTGTATGGACCTATTTTGGGGGCGTCATAGTTGGTATCAGAGCTTAGGGATATGGTCTTTAGCGGAGATCGGGGAATAGAACTAGGAGGGGAAAACGAGTAAATCCTTCGATAGTGTGTCATACCTAAGCTTATTTGGTATTTAATTGGCCGGTCAGAATATATGGATAATATGTGGAATGTCAATTTCATTAATTAACCCTTATTTTATGACAATATTTGAGAATGACAGCTGAAAATATTAACAATGGAGTGAATGAAACCGTGGAGATACCTTTAATCACCAACCAGGAGAACGTACAATATGATGGCACTATTCCTCCTGTAAATAACATCACCGATCAAACGATGAATGATGGGATGTTTAGAAGCTTTTTACAGTTCATGCAAAATCAGACGAGGGAGACTCGTGTACAAAATACGGGTGGAAATAAGAACAACGCGCGGCTTGTCACAGCCAAGCAGTTCAAAGAGTTGGGACCACCAGCGTTTTTGGGAAAGCCGGATCTGATTAAGGCAAAAATGTAGGTTAAGCAAATTACCAAGATATTTGATGTCTTTGGATGCACGGAGGAACAGATGGTTCCATTGGCTACCTTTATGTTTCGTGGTGAGGCAGATTACTGGTGGAAATCTGTGAAGCGTACCCAGCCAGCCGCAATCAATATATCTTGGGAAACGTTCTAGAAATTGTTCAATAACAAGTACTTTCCCGAAAGTATTCGTCATATGAATGAGGTAGGATTTATCAGACTAGAACAGAACAACATGACTGTGTCCCAGTACGAGGCTAAGTTCGCAGAGTTATCCAAGTTTGCACCTCATTTGGTAGAGAATGAGGAACGTATAATGCAAATGTTTCTAAGAGGTTTGAAACCCAAAATTCATCAATACCTCATTTCTCACAAATTTTCTCTATATTCAGATGTTGTGAAAATGGCTCAATTATTAGAGCGAGATAATGAATCTGTTCAACCAAGGGACCAAAACAAGGGTCATACCGGTGGCAGCAGTCATCGGAGCAAAGATAACCAGCGGTGAAGAAAATATCCAGGCAAAAACGATAACCACTCTGGTGGTAATCATAGCCATGATAGTAGAAGAAGGGAGTTGGGGGGAGATTTCAAAAAGAGAATGTACAACAATGACAACGTGAAGACGTCAAAACCAACATCAACTGTTCCTAGGGGAGGAGAACGACCAACGGTCATATGTTATAAATGCGAGAAAGAGGGACACATCAGCCCAAACTGCCCATAGAAATTCAAGGTGTGTTATAACTATGGAAAAGAATGTCATATAGCTCGAGATTATCCTATAGCGAAACTAAGTTCAGCGGGGATGGTGACTCCAAAGGCTGTCCCAGAAAAGTCAAAGTCGGTGGTTCCTAGAAGAGCATTTGTCGTGACTGCCCAAAACACGAGGAACCCGAACGAGGTGATCACGTGTAAGGTAATCATAAACTCTTGCAAAGTTTATACCTTATTAGATACCGGTTCTATCCATTCTTTTATTTCTCCTACTTGTGATCAACGTTTGAACTTGACTCTTGAGAAATTAGACTTTGACTTATCTATTGAAACTCCGTTAGAAGAAACTTTCATTACATCCACGGTTTATAAATCTTGCTTGATTCAAGTTGGGACCATCACATTACCTGTCGATCTTATTTCTTTGAAAATACTTGCATTTGATGTGATTTTAGGGATTGATTGGTTAACTATTCATCATGCCAAAATTGATTATTTTTCGTAAGGTTGTTAGTTTTCATATTCCTAACCAACCTACTATGCGAATTCAAGCAACCAAACCACTAAAGCCAATCACTGTCATATCAAGCCATAAAGCCATTCGTTTATTAAAAAACGGATGTCAAGCTTTCTTAGCCCATGTCATGGACTTGAAACAAAATACGTTATATTTGAATAATATTTCTGTTGTTAGTGAATTTCCAGACGTATGCTACTCCTAAGTACTCCTAAGTACTCACGAGCACATAAGTCATAACACACAACCACATAGAGTTTTTTTATCTTCAATGAATTTCCTTAATTCATTCCTTAGAACTGGATAAGAGTTTATCACCTCTATGTTTTTGATCTCCTAGAAGGTTATAGCCTAAGGTTTCCCCACCTAAGGTTCATAACCTAAGGCTCTGATACCAACTTGTAACACCCCCAAATCCGGGTACTTCAATTCCACAGATTTGGTGTTCACTGTCCAATTAAA
Source organism: Panax ginseng (assembly GCA_020205605.1). Lineage (NCBI taxonomy): Eukaryota > Viridiplantae > Streptophyta > Magnoliopsida > Apiales > Araliaceae > Panax > Panax ginseng. The sequence continues at coordinate 65,649,137 of CM035136.1, forward strand.
TCATAACTAACTACCCATAAACAAAGGCTATAATTAAACTCAATCAATCTCCCATTAAAGGGTTACATAATCTAAAATAAATCCCAGGTCATCTAACCTTCATTACAATCATCAGCGGAAAATTAAAACATGATTATAATTAAATCTATTACATAAGCTTCATAAATAAAAGGTAAATTAAACATCGTCGTCTAATCAAGCACTTTGTCCTTGCCCTTGCTTGAAGAAAGCTCTTCAAACTTCTTAATTGCATCTGCATTATTTGGTGCAAGAATGAGCAAACAATTGCTCACAAGAAGAATAATATACAATAACATTTTATGAATGACAATAACTGAACTTTCAATGGTAAAATTCTCTTACCGGAACGATAAACTTTAATTCAAAAGCTATGAGTTCAAAGGAATAATGAACGTTTAAGTTAACAATAGATATCAACATCAAAGAATACACTGAGGGTCACAAGACCACGAACTATACTCTAGGTTTTCAAGTATTTCTACTTTAACCTTTAACAGACTAAAAGACTATAATCATCATCTTTGTCCTAGGTTAACAGTGTTTTTCTCATCAGAACCTTTAACAGTCTAAACGACTATATGGACCATCATTTCGTACTCCAAGTGATCAGTCCTTTGTTCTATATATTGCGCAAACATTTTAACGCTATTGCGTATTTCTAAAATAATCCCTTAATAATAGGTTTGTTCATCTCAGCTTAGATCATCAGGTTCCGAACCAAATGAAGTTTGGTTGGGAATTATCTTTCAAGGAATTCTAGATCTTTAGAATGCTCATCAACCAAGTACTGGTTGAATCAGATAGAAACAAATAACTATTCAAGAGTTTGATTATAATATCTTTATGAACAAGGTATATCATTGAATCAATAAGAACTAGAGTATTAACAATTTCTAAATTGAACAAATATTATCATCGACAACATGATTTCAAAATTTGTGTGATTCCATATGCAAACCAAAGGAAGTTTGGTTTGGGTTTACTTCAAGGGTAATTTAGAGTTTAAAACATTCATCAACTAAGGATTAGTTGAATTGGTAAAGAATTGCTAGACAACTTAGAGTTCGGTTCAATAATGTAGGATAATACAATGACATTGGAGAACGAAGATCAAACAACATTTATTAGTAGCTGAATAAACAACATTACAGACTTTGAATAACCAAAGTAATCTCGTTTGAAATAAAGAAATAAAGAAATAAAGAAATAAAGATTAACTAATTTGCTCAACAATAAATGAGGGTAAAGAATTCACATGACAATAAATGGTTAAACAAGAGATTAGAGATAGAGAATTTGCATGAGTATAACATAACAGTGAAAAGTAACCTTGCTGAATAATAAAGTAGCAAAGGTTAGGAAACTTGCCTCTTGCGTAAGCTATATAATTACAACTCACGTAATCTAATACCCTACACATACCATTAGGATTATCACATCAATTAGCCACATACACATTAACCTCATAGATTCATTTCTCATCTTAGTTACGTTATAACCTTTAGTTGAAGGTCTAACCATATAAATAAACCACATAACACGAAACTGCATTTTAGTGAAATCACAATATCCATTAGACATGTTAACATCCACTTCCAAAATAACACCCATTTATAGCTAAACTTGTTAATTTAGTATAAGTCTCATGCTACTATATAAATATCAAAACTTTCAAGTGTTAACCTTCATAATACTCATTTACTAATCCTCATTCTCAATAAATCACAACATGTCATTTTCATAGTCTACTAACTTCTTATAACTTTAGAATCACTAACCACATAACACTATGTTGTTTTAACCATGTCGTTAAACATTTGACACATTAACATAACCTTAGACCAAGTTATGTTGATACCCCAAGTCTTCAGCAACAACAGAACTCACCATCTCAGAACAGGGTATGGCGCAATTGCACATATACACAAGCTTCGATCCAAAGAATCATTACTTAAATAAGCAGCAAAGACAATTTTTTGCCTCGCACCATACAAGAAATTTTGAAACTAATAAAGAAATTAACACAAAGAAATGATATAAAACTATTACAAACATGTTTCCTCACATATATATCAATATACAACAATTAACAACAACTTAAACTAGTTTAATTTCTCAAATTCCTCATTTTTATATAAAAACTCAATTTTTGATATTCTTCACAAAAATCAACACTATGATCTCTATACTTGACCAAATCGCTTCGTTCAAATTACGTTCTCTTCGTTTCTTACCAAATTAACATATGCAAGACTCAATTCATCGATTAACATACAAACTAACCGCCAAATTTGGTACTTACATAAGTCATATAAGAAAATATTCACTGTAATTAGTTTTCTTCCTTTTAAACGAAATTAGCATAATAAATAATAATTCTTGACTAAATACTAGTTCTAATCATCACAAACATATACAATAACAAGTAATCAATTGTATATCAATAATTCCAAAAAGATGAATTCACAGAACTTAGAAATATGCCGTAAAATTCATATATATAAATATATATAATCAAAGTTATGAAAATACCTTCTATTGTTCGGTAATTCTTGCTAGAACACCACAATTTCTTTGAACTTCTCCAAAAATCTTCCTCTTAACTCTCTCTATTCTCTCGTAACCTTTCTCCCTTCTTCCTCAAAGTGACTTAGGCCAAATGATTTTTACGCATAATAAAACTTAACCCAACGATTTTACACCCAAACGTCTTCAAACCGACGTTATAATAATTAGAATAATAAGTTATCGGTTATAATATATATTATTTATTATTTAATATATTTTATTTATTTTATTTATAATTCGAATATTAAAAGAAATCCAAAAGCCTAAGGCTTTGTTTGGCAAAAAGTCTTTAAAATAAAGACTTATATAATTAAGTCTTGTTTGGTAAAAACTAATTAAACTCCTTTAATTTATTTTAATAAACAACTTAGTTTATAATTTATAACCACATATGACTTATTTGGATTTCCATATCCAACATTAATTAAATAAAATAATTATACATACTATATTTTAAATAAATACTCAACTTAAACAAACATCACAAAATTATAACTTTATTATAATTTTATTTAATAATTTAATATACCATCTTAATTTATCACATCACAACAACAATATAACATCTCATGTTATCTCACAACATAATAACTATAAATCAAATTAATTTATAATATTATCTAATAAATATAATTTATAAATATTTACTAACAAAATCACATATTTATTTAATTTAATAAATAATTTAAAATACAAATAAAATCTTAGATTGTTACATCCTTACATTATCAATTGACACTTAATCGGCATTGGTTATGTACACTTATTGTATACCGTTCTTGTTTACATTCAATTAACTTTGTTTAACTCTAAGTGATCACACTTGAGTTTTAATTATGACTTAACAATGTTTTATTAAGTCCTTTAGTTCAGTTTACTTAAACAATTTCCGTTCATCTTCTACTTGAAACCATTCTTTTTTGTCTAGCTTTTAAGTCCGGTGTCATGCATGCCATGATGTTGCTTTTGTTATGCATACGTATTTGCACACCATTAGGGCTTAGAGACCGGACTCGTATGCACATGAGTCCCTTTGTTATTTGTCACGCTGCGATGCGAGTTTGCAGGGGCTTAGGCTCACTTTGGTGCTGCGGCGCCGGTCATCTAGGCTTTGAGTCGCGCCGCGACGCGGACTCTGTGCCAGAGATAAATTTGACAGATTTTTTTGACTTTGTGAGATTCCCGACCTCGTAACTTCTTCGTTATAAGTCCGAATTGACTCGTTCAAGAGCCTACAGTTCATAAATCACATACTCTACGGGTTTATGCAAGAATTTTATCTATTCGACTTCGTTTGCTAAAATTTCACCTATTAGTCCATTTTTAACGAAAACGATAAACGTTCGTGAACGTTCAACGCTCGTTTCTTCGTTCTAAGTCGGAATCTGGCCATTTTTGAGTCCGCAACTCTATAATGCCAAATAAGACTTGTCTCCATTGAAAACCAACGTTTCCAAACTCAATATCAAAATTCGACTTCCATTCCGAGAATTTCAGGAATTCGACGATTGTCGTCTAATCGTGTGAATTCCGGCGAAACTTCGTTACTTAAGATTTGTTCTTCATTTCAAAAGGATTCAATCCATCATACTAACATCTTGACATCCATACTACATTAACTTATAAACATGATAAGTTATTACTCGTTCTTTGTAAATTTGCAACTTATAAATTTCTTATATTTCTATTTCTCATGACTTATGTCTTCTTTCCATATGACATATTATGGTTAATGACTTCTAACCATTATTCTTGCTCCTTATTATCATACTAACTTTATTAATGTAAACATGTTACAAGTTTTTACAAGTTATTATACGTTCATTATTGATCTTCACAAGTTCTTAACTTATATGATTACGAATAGCTTATTCATGACTTATACGACTTATTAAGATTTAAGCCCTTTAATTTATCATTCCTTAGTATGCTAGTTCTACCAATACCCCCTTCTCTAACATTGGAAGAGAAAGAGAAACATGGTTTAAGAATACTTACTCTTGAATAACACTTGGTAAATCTTTAATCTCCTTCTTTCTTGAATTAATAAGGCTAATCTTCTAGCTTTTCTCGCTTTTTCTCTCAAACCAATAAGCTATAAGTTATTGGTTGGAAATCTAACAAGGGAAGTCTAACTTTATATGTGCTTATTCTCTCAAGCAAATAAGCTCTCAACTTATAAGTTGGATGAAATGAAACAACCAAACAAATGAATCCAAGCTTGCTATTTATAGGATTTCCAAGGTTAGGGTAGTTTAGTCTTTTAGGCCACTCTACCTCCTTACTATTCATTACTTTGTGATTAAGTTAACTTGCTCACCACCTAAACTTGGCCATCACACATACTTAATCGTTAAGTATACTTGTTAATCACATAACTTAGCCTTTAAGTTTACTTGTTTATCACATTGGATTATCCATGGGTTGCCCAATTGGTTTAAACCATTCTATAGCCCATAGTTCATAATTTGGGCCTTTAGCTTAATTAATCTTAACTTATCCATTGGGCTTGCAATTAAACAAATACTTGAGCTTGCACATAAATTTACATTGATCTTAACCATACTTACATTTGGGCCTTATCACACTTCCCATTGAATAATACAATTTCCTTCACAATTCAACAAATCCATTACATTTGGCTTAAAGCCTTATAACGTATTATACGTATAATTATTTTATTCTAACTCATATACTAATTCATGATATACGATATATCATCATTCATACATACTCATATAATACCTCGTATCATACTCTACCTCGCACAATTTACTTATCATACAATTATTACCCTAACTTCTTAACACTTGATTTTCCTAACATTCTCAAATTAAGTCCACATGCAAAATATTACGTTTTCCATAACTGAAATATTATTGGATATTCCATCTCACCTCGATATTCTATCGTTACGTATTTTTCGGAAGTTCAAAAATAATTCCAGAGTAGAAATGCGTGAATAGTGTTTTTCGGAAAATTTCTCGGAAAGCTTTTATTTTCATCTTGGAAATTCAAACACTTTAATTCTACCACGCAGCCAAAATACTACGACGTTATGATATGTTTAGGTCATAGAACGACCTTCAATTAGCTTGCTTCCATAAATAATCAATTAAATTCATTTAATCCTTATAATTAAATAAAATTTTAATTCTCCTAAAAATTCAATTTTCTGGGGCATCACACGTGGTGTCAAAACATGGAGTATCTGTTGACCTGGCAAAGATTGAAGCAATACAAAGTTGGAAGCAACCGAAGTCGGTGAACGAAGTACGTAACTTTTTGGGCTTAGCTGGTTATTATCGGAGATTCGTGAAAGGATTTTCTCGAATCACTACTCCGTTAACTCAGCTAACTCGAAAAGATACAAAATTCATATGGAGCGAGGAATGTGAGAAGAGTTTCCAAGAGCTCAAGAGGAGACTCATTTCGACACCTATTTTGATAATACCATCTGGTTCTGATGGATTTGTTATCTACAGTGATGCTTCAGGCAAAGGGTTAGGATGTGTTCTCATGCAACATGGGAAAGTCATAGCCTATGCCTTGCGATAACTCAAAGAATACAAGAGGAATTATCCTATTCATGATTTAGAGTTGGAAGCAGTCGTTTTCGCGTTAAAGATATGGAGGCACTACCTGTATGGGGAGAAAGTGGAGATATATTCATATCATAAAGGCCTCAAATATTTCTTCACCCAAAAAGAACTCAACATGCCACAACGACGTTGGCTCGAGCTATTGAAAGATTATGACCATACCATTCAATATCATCTTGGAAAAACAAACGTGGTAGCTGACGCATTGGGTAGAAGATCATATGCGGGTACGAGTGCGATGTTGTTAACACAAAGACCCATTCTGTATGACTTACAAAGGATGAAGATAGAATTAAAGGCTCCAAATACCCATGTGATGATATCAAATATACGAGTAGAACCAACTTTAATCGATACAGTTAAAGCTGCTCAAACCACGGACCCAAAGTTGATGCGTATGAAGAAAAAAGTACAAGAAGGTGTTATTCTAGAAGTAAGAATCGATGAAGACGGAATACTTTGAGTCAACTCCAGACTTTGCATTCCTAACAATTCTGACTTGAGCATAAAATCATGATGGAGACACACAACATACCGTTTGCAATCCATTCTGAGAGTACCAAAATGTATCATGATCTTCGACATACATTTTGGTGGAGCAATATAAAGAAAGAGATCGCGGAGTTTATCTCGAGGTGTTTAACTTATCAACGTTTAAAGGCAGAGCATCAAGTGCCAAATAGTCCATTGCAACCACTTGAGATTCGGAAATGGAAGTGGGAACACATTACCATGGATTTCGTTATGGGTCATCCCAAGGTTTCTCAAGGCATATATGCAATTTGGGTTATTGTTGATAGATTAACCAAGTCTGCTTATTTCTTGCTGATACGGGAGACTTATTCCCTTGAACGTCTTGGTCGTATGTACGTGAATGATATTATGAGATTGCATGGCATGCAAGCATCCATAGTTTCAAATCGTGACCTAAGATTCACTTCACGATTTTGGGTTAATTTGCATAAAGCTACAGGCACTGATTTATGATTCAGTTCAGCATATCATTCTCAATTGGACGGGCAATCGAAAAGGAATATTCAAACTCTTGAAGATCTATTGAGACCCTGTGTTCTAGACTTCAAAGGGAGTTGAGATAAGGACCTACCATTGGTGGAATTCTCCTACAACAACAGTTATCATTCAAGTATAGGTGTGGCTCCATTCGAAGCATTGTATGGAAGAAAATGTCTCTCTTCAGTATGTTGAGATGAGGTGGGTGAAACAACATTGTTGGGACCAGAGTTGGTACGTATGACTACAAAGAAGATCCAAATGATCCAACAACGTATACAAATGGCACATGATCGACAAAAGAGTTATGTGAATCTTCATCGAAAGGACGTGGAATTTAATATTGGGGATCATGTATTGTTTCGTGTTGCTCCATGGAAGGGAGTTCCAAGATTCGGGAAGAGAGGAAAGCTAAATCCACGATATGTTGGTCCATTTGAGATTCTGGTCTGAGTAGGAAATGTGGCCTATAGACTCGCATTACCTCCAAGCATGTCTCGTGTTCATAATGTTTTTCACATATCTGTACTTCGTAAATATGTGAAGGACCCAAACAACATTATTGAGTTAGAACCAGACGATATAATCGAAGATTTAACGTACGAGGAGGTACCTGTTAAGATTTTGGATAGGAAGCATGTCCTACGCACAAAGGTTATACCACAAGTCAAAGTTTTCTGAAGGAACCATGCTATTGAGGAAATGACTTGGGAGTTAGAATCGGAAATAAAAGCGAGGTATCCTCACTTTTTTGAAATGCCAGGTACGTACATCAATTTTGAGGTTAAAATTTCATAAGGAGGGGAGGTTGTAAGACCATAACTCTTATGAATAAAATGGAATTTCCTCTATTTATTATTTTGAAATAGTAAGGGGTTGATTTGATTAATGTGGTTAGTTATGGGTAAAATGCGCAAATATTTTAAATAAACAAGTGGTTATAAAATACTCATTGTTGTCAGGGAATATTCGTTTGGTCGTAGAATATTCTTGCTGTCGGGGAATATTCGTACGACGACGTAGCCAATTGTGGGCCCCATAACGGGAAACTGTCAGAAGAAAAAAATGACAAATATGAGTTTTTTTTATAAATAATGGCATAGTTGTTATCGTTAACACTGTTGGAATACCCGATGGTTAAAATACAGTAATACGCGGTGTTGCACAGTAGCACACGTAGTATTGGACAATAATTCTAATTATTGATTCTTACGTAAGAAGGCACTACTCAATAAATTTTACAGTAATTACTGTTCAATATTTATTTTATTGATTCAATAATTTCTACATTGATATTTTATATTATTGTTGTTTCAATAATGGTCACTGCATAGTATTTCCCATTATCAGATCAATAATTCATATTATTTGAATAATATTATTAGATAGCGAGATTGCAATGTCTAAGGAAGTTCTCATCTAGGAAAGGGTTTGGTCATCTAATTGCGCTTGGCAAGAAGGAGAAATCCTTATCGGAAAACCCTTCTTTCACGGGAACGACTATAACGAATTCTAAAAATTCATACAATTTAATTATTAACTTTTATCGTTAATAACACATCTACCTTCCCGATTTTACATCATTATTCGATGTTAAACTTTATATAATGAGGAATAATTTAAACTTTTATGTCTTTTTACTTTAATTCCCTGAATCAAAACCTTTATCAACTACATGTCTTTGAATCAATCTTATTTTATGATTCACCTTATCACTGTTATCATATAAAATTTTACATTTCAATCCGATAACCTTTACATATCAGATAACTCTAATTCTAGCTTTACAACTCAATATAAAATTATACATCATAAAATATTTAATACATCTCATGAGTCTTAATCATGGTTTAAGGAAATAGCAACTTTAGTAGAAATATAAATCTCCGTATATTATTTATGATCCACTTCATTCAAGTAGCACATAGTGTTATCTTCAATCCTTAACCTGCAAAAATGGTTATTTGCAAGTTTGAGCTCGACAGCCTTGCAAAATCTAACAGTTTTCATGCATCACGTAGCGTATAATAGCATATTCAACATATATTTCTTAAACATTGGACTATCATAACATACAGGCTATAGTTCATATAACAAGTATAAAGATTGAGTTCCTTACTCAATCAGCATGCTTTACTCAATCACCGTAGTCATAAGTTGACTTTAACTTTTCATGCTTTCAACATAAATATAACACATTATGGTATTTACAATAAAGATTAATCACCAAGTTCATATAGCAAATAGGAACTGAAAGACTTGCCTGGTTCGTAGATTACCAATTACCAAAAAATAGCTTAAATGCTTTGTGTACATCCTACAACAGTTTAAAGGTTCATATTCACATGCATTAGTTATACATATAATGAAACCACAATGACTCTTAGTCTTAATCTTTTATAACTTGCGTCTCTTTGAAGCTTAACACATATCTTCAAGTGTTTACTTCTCTTCATATGACTCTTATCATTACATAATCCCATTTTGTGTTTTTTATACTTCTTTCAAAATTGACACTTAACGTTCATTAAAGTCGTCATAGATTCCATTACCACATATTAGATGTATTACACTTGTTAACAACAACTAGGTTATATAACCTCCGCCTTATGTCTCGTTACACTTCTCTTACAATTAACATTTAAGTCTTCTAACGCGTATTTACATCCCTTTAAACATATATTAGATTACCCAATCAAGTTAACATTCAAATCATTCTTTCAACTTATATCTCACTATGAACCAACATAAACCTTATCATTTATCTTCAACTTTTTAAAAAACATCACATTTAGTTTCATTTCATAACTTATTTAAATAATCACTTAAATTCTTTTTACACTGTATATAACAACGCATGACAATCGGTTATTGTAGTTTATATTGTGCCTTAACATTATTAACATGTATGCTAAACTAATTTAAGTCCATTACACATGACCTGCAATTAAGCAGACTTCACTGTCTCGAGACCAAGCTACTCATGGACTGCAAGTATTATATCGAGTAACAATGGCCTTCACATAAGTTTATACGCCAAGACAACAACAACGTCTTGAGCAAATACATACCGCAGACGATGCCTCGGCCCAATTTTTACATACGTGAACTAATACTCTATTAAAGGCAAAAAATCCCAATTCTACAGAATTTCTCCCAAATTCAACATCTAAAACTTTGAACGAACATAGCTACACATGCTATTCATCATTCTATATATAAAAACATCACACATATACGAATTTGAAGAATCAAAACTATAATTTTCCAAATTTCTTCATTTTTATACTTTTAACGAATTTGATCATCACGAATTCGTTTCTTAATCATTTGACACGATTCGAACTACGCCGCTTTTGTTTCTTAACATATTATCACAATCCAACTTAAATTCGTAGATTACAACACATATAATGCATAAAATTTTGTACTTTCTAAGCCATATTATATGAATATAAACATTGTTATTTCAATTCCTTCCTCAAACCCAATTTTACGTGTTTGGTTATTCCAATAAAACTCAAATATGGTGACTAACAGATTCTACCAAACTATATGTACACATAAATACAATCATCCACCGATACTTAATAACTTACAGAAACTTTTCACAGAGAACTCAAAACATAAAAATTAGAACTATAATATACCTTAATCCTTGTTTATTGAAGCAATTGATATGTAGTGGCTTCAATTCCTTCCGCAACAAAACCCTCAATCTCCTAGTAATTCTTTCTGTATTTTTCTCTCTTCTTCCAAGCTCTCTCTATCTCTCTCTCTCTCCCAATTCATCTTTTCTTCTTTGCTCTCAAACTTGTGAAAATAATAAGTGTAACACAAAATAACTGAAAAGTAGTCTTTACGTAGCTTTTTCCCAGTTGTTACAAAAGGCAAAGGGTCACAAGGCCATGTTTGGCTAGACCCATAAACCCTTTTTAATTTATTTTTATAATATTATACTATATAGTTTTTATTTGTCACACCTGTAACCATTTTACATAACTTACAATAATAATTATAATTTTTTTTATAATTCTTCTAATGATCAATAAATTAGATTTAAACAACACTTTATTTAATTTACTTATTTTCTTTAATATTAAACAACTCATTTAAGTTAATTAATTCATTAAATTAAATCTTCAAAGAATAAAATTTACCTTTGCTTTAACTTAATTACTATACACATGTAACTAAATTATTATACTACAATTTCATAAATTATTTATTTTCTCAATAAATAAATTATTTAAAATATTTATTTAATTCAATAAACATTTAAACTTAATTATAAAATTCATTTAATTTCTTCAATAGTTAACTTAACTATTAAACCTCACTTTCTCAATATATGATTATATATCTCTCTTCACACCAGGACACATATTTCAAAATATGTAACACATATATATACATACTCAAACTCAAAATATCTCATAATAAGAATTTTAATTATTAAATTCTTATTTTAATACCTTATAAAAAATTAGGTTGTCACACCTTTCCCTCCTTATAAGGATTCCATCATCGGAATCACTGAAACCCTACCTTACTAAGGTTTTCACCAAATCTCTGTCATAATTATTGTTGAATAACTTCAACACATTATCTTAATATAGGTTTTATTTATTATAACTACCACCATTCTTCGTAATAAATTCATTGTAAGTTTTATTTCATAAGCTTTCACTTGAACTCAATTATATTTTGATTATTATATATTCATTAACCCTTTCATTTCCTTTTCTAAGGATCGTTATCATAAACACTCGGAATATTACATTCACCCTTTCTTCTAAGAATTTCATCCTTGAAAATTTGATTTACTAATATTCGTTCCTTCCATTTATCAAAATAGATTTTATGTTAATATCTATTTATTCATTAGGTTCTACAACTAAATTCTTTCTCGAAGGATCTTTCTAAGATCCCTATCTCTTCATCTTCTAAGAGTTTCACATTTTCTCTTCTTCTGGAATTTCATTTCTTTCTTGAAATTATAATGTTTTGCTTAATTTTTCTCATCCTTTCCACTTTCACCTTTCAGAATAATAAGAATCTTTCACAATTGCTCAATAATTGGGAAGCGATATGAATAACAGGAATTCAAAAGATTCCAAATCATGTTGAGGGGTTATAAGACCTTGAACTACGTCCCTAGGTTATCAAGTATCTCGACTTGAACCTATAACAGTCATAAGACTATACGGACCTTGAACTTTTCCCCGGTGTTTAACGAAGGCATCACCACCATAAACCATCATTAATGTAATGTTTAGCAATCACACGACTAAAAACACTCTCCGCAAGTACTCTAGGTGATCGACTTATCGCACCCCTACGTCAGTAACAACACATTACATCTTAACTTCAGAATTTACTATATGCATTACTTTCTAACCATTGTCTCCGATAACATGTCCCCTTTTACAGGGTTGTTCACCTCAGCTTTTCAACATCTGAATCCGCACCAAAACAATTTGGTTTGGCATAACTTTTCAATAAGTGCTTGAATTTCATGAACATCTTTCAATAATCATCTAGCTGAATCAAATAACATAGACTTCTACAACAATTCAAATATCAATCGAAATATACATATACACACATATACATATATTCTCGTATCTTAAAGAAATCTCAAAAATAATTTTATGACTTCATGATACCGCACTGTATTTACAGTCCGTTTAAGGATTCCGTCATTTTATGACTTTGTCATACTACATCATACCATAGTGGGCTGACGATCCTTAGATCACATCCAACACTAAGAAGTTCTGCATTGATAACTCCATCAATTTTATCATCTTTGCACCAGGTTCCATGATGCATTAATGATATAAAATATCTTTTGATATTTTTAAATCATTTTCGTCTAGCCGAAATAATTAGCATAGACTATTCTTTAAACAGTTCAAAAATCTTTGAAAATCAGTTTTAGTGATATCATATCTGAACAGATAACGATGTGTTAGTGTCCCGGAGTCCACACATACACATTTGTCACCATGGGTTGAGAGTAAAAAAAAATTCATTTTAAAAAGGCACATAGTGCGAATTTAGCTTGATGTCGAAAATTTGAAATCTAGCACAGCTAGAAGATTTGGAATACCTATGCTTCCACCATCAACTTTAATTTCTCTAATGATCATTTGCTTAATCATTCTATCTATAAAAAATCCTCAATGCTCTATTCACAACATAACTATACCCAGTTCGTCAAACTTATCACACATTATGAGTTCAGGAACTTTCCACAATCATATGAGTTTCGGAACTTATCCTAGTCAGACCATAGATGTCTATTCGCTGAGGGGTTTAAAACATACCATATGATTATGAGTCATGAACTTACCATAAGTAGGAGTTTTAAGAACTCACAACTAACCTTATATTCTCTACCTATTCGTTATACACGTGAGAAAAGAATGACTTTATCAACATGCATATAGGAATATAGCGCGACATCAGGTTCCAATGATTATCAATGTGATAAACCAAGTGCAAGCACAAAACCCTCGCCCATACAATGGTTTGTACAACTCAGCCATCACATGAGTCCTCAATTGAAATCCCACCTAACTCTATCTTACCCTTAACTTGCTCTTTGCTCGATACGAATTCCTCGTATCACATCATCTATAACTCCTCGTGAGTTATCTCGTACTATTTCATAGTACGCCATCTTCATAACATTAAGCTATAATATTCAAACATTACAGACCCTCTTTCTTCTATAACATAAACAGATCACGTCGTGATCTTATTCTATACTCATCTCCCTTAAAACTCTTTTCTTAACTCGTGATCATTTTATTTTACGATCCCCTTTCTTTCCTTTTTCATCATTTACGACATTATTCGTTATCTTGGCTATTGGAGTTAGGTAACTCCCATTTCTTATCTACATATCTCTTCAAGATTATTCTTTGAATCATCTTGTTTATATAACAATTCTTGCTTTAAGAATTTCCAACTTCATTTATATCGTTCAACATTTCATTCAAGTTCTATATTTTCATCATATGTATCCATTTTCTAGACTTGGTACATGTAAGACCCCGAATTTTATGAAATAAAAGTATTCAATTTTCCTATTTAGTAAATGGTTAAATTGATAAAAAAGTTAAAGTTAAGGGTGATATATATAAAATTTTCAAAATATGCAAGTGGTTATAAAATACTCATTTCTGTTGGGGAATATTCGTTTGGTCATGGAATATTTTTTCTGTCGGTGAATATTCGTACGACGGCGCAGCCATTTGTGGGCCCCATAACGGATAAATGTCGGATGAAGAAAATGACAAGTTTGAGTTTTTATATATAACGACGTAATTGTTACCGTTAACACTGTTGGAATACCTGGTGGTTAAAATACAGTAAAACGCGTGATTGCACAGTAGCACACGATATTGCACATTATTTTTGAAACTATTGATTCTTACGTAAGAAGGCATTACTCAATAATTGTTATAGTAATTACTGTTAAATATTTTATTTTATTGATTCAATAATTACTGCGTTGATATTTATATTATTGTTGTTAAATAATTGTCACCGCACATTATTTCCCATTATCAGATCAATAATTCATATTATTTGAAAAATATTATTAGATATCATTATTGGCAATGTCTAGAAAGTTGTGTCAAGGAGATGTTTGGTCACCTAATTGCGCGCCTGTAAGGAGAAATCCTTATCGGAAAGCCCCCTCTTTCCTGGGAACCACCTGGTTGTCATAATTATGATTCTGTAATATTATTTGTGAATAATTAATTATTGATTTATATGATAATGAAATATTTATTTGATGTGGATATAAGTGATGGATTTATTTATGTGGTTATGAATGAAGGAATTAATGTTGAGGTATTTTATCAGTATTTTGTCGGATTGGAAGTATTAAAAATCATCCGTTTGTGGATTTCAGATATTTTTTGTTTGGAATTTGGAAAAACTCAAAGCTACAAAGTTGTAGAGAATTCGATTTCGTGTGAATGGACATAAATTTCATATTTTTCTGATAAACGGGCTATTTTCTATGAATTATTGAAGTTTCAAAAAATAAAATAATTTTTATTAAATTATGGGTGGGACCCACTTTTGATTGGTGTTGAATACACATGGGCTGCTATTTTTTGTCCAAGATGGCATGCTTGATTCAAAATTGGTTGATGCGTAGAGAAAAAGAAGAGTATAATAATATTTTATTATTTTAGTCTCCTATGGCGTTCTAGCATTTTCCTATAAATAGGCGCTTATGTTAGAATTGAAAATCACACCAGAAACATGTTTTCTTTCTCTCTATATTGTCGAGCGTATTTTAGTGAGTGTTTTGATACTTTGAGAGTTGTTATTCAAATGCAAGTTTCCTTCGGCTTTATATCCGATATTTCGAACAGAAGTACTATCATTTTGAGGTAAGGGATGTTATTTTCTTCGTAAATGATATTATTTATTTCAATATCATTATGCCAAAATATTGGTATAAACTTTTTATCAAATTTGGAACCTTTTGTGTCGGGGTTACTATTCACGTATACAACACTATTCACGAATACGATACTATTCATCGAAAAATGAAATTTTCTTCTTTTTATCTAAGATGTCTATTATGGTTACTATCTTTGATTGTATCCATGTTTTGATCTTTATTTTTGAATTCTGCTTCAAAATTGGTTATTATGGAGTATTATTGAACTTGGAAAAAATTGTAATACGAATCCCTAATATTTGTTCTTTTATCTCACTAGATTTATTTTCTTTAAGATATTTTTCGTGATCCTCAGTCCTAAATGATGATATAACTGAATATCTTTGGCCTGTAGTGCAAAGATGAATGATTACCTAATGAATATCTTTGGCCCGTAGTGGAAAGATGAACAGGTGTTGAGATGAACATGACCAACTGGTGATACAAATGAATATCTTTGGCCTGTAGTGCAAAGATGAATATTTGATTCAAGATATATATTGATTAATGTTATAGGATAAAATATTGCTGATGGACTTTTAAATCATAGAAAATAGTAGAATTCTTTCTCTACTTGACTCTTCTAATGGATTGTTGTTTCTGCTGCAGTTGTTGATCTAAAACTTGTTGTCTATTATATTTTATCGTTATTCTCTCATTGAAGACTAATGATAATTTGTTGTATATTATCTTAGTCATAATATTCTTTGTTTGGGCTAGTTGAGCTCACCCTTTTCCTTTTTGTTCCATTGTTCTTTTCAGGAGGAGAGAATTTAGCAGGAACTAACCGGGGTATGGAGTGATGATTCAAGATAGTTGTTTTAGTAGTCCTCACTATTTTGTAAAATAGTGTATCAATAATTGTAACGAGGACTCCTTTTGAGTTTGTATACTCTCTATTAGACAATAGTTGTATTCAAACTCACAGTATATGTGTTGTCGTATTTTGCACGACAATTGTATTACTGAAGTTGTATTTGTTTCTATACCATGTATTTGGCGACTCAGAATAGGTGATGTATACCTATTTTGGGGGCATTACATTTGGTATCAGAGCTTAGGGATATGATCTATGGCGGAGATCGGGAATGAAACTAGAGGGAGAGATTAGTAAATCCTTCGCTAGTGTGTGTCTTACCTAAGCTTATTTGTTGGTCACCATAATATCGGGATATTTTTGATATGTTAATTTGTTAAATTAACCCTTGTTTTGAAGTCGTATTCTAGAATGATATCTCGATATACGTGAGAGATGCATGAATGGAGAAATCATGATGACAGGGAAGATGGAATTTGAAATGAAAGCAATGTATTCTTAACTCTTTGAATTATCAGGTACGTAAATTTTGGGGATGAAATTTCATAAGGAGTGGAGATTGTAAGACCCCGAATTTTATGAAATAAAAGTATTCAATTTTTTTATTTAGTAAATAGTTAAATTGATAAAAAAGTTAAAGTTAAGGGTGATACATATAAAATTTTCAAAATACGCAAGTGGTTATAAAATACTCATTTCTGTTGGGGAATATTCATTTGGTCGTGGAATATTTTTTCTGTCGGGGAATATTCATACGACGGCGCAACCATTTGTGGGCCCCATAATGGATAAATGTCGGATGAAGAAAATGACAAGTTTGAGTTTTTATAAACAACATCGTAATTGTTATCGTTAACACCGTTGGAATACCTGGTGGTTAAAATACAGTAAAACACGTGGTTGCACAGTAGCACACGATATTGCACAATATTTTTGAAATTATTGATTCTTACGTATGAAGGCATTACTCAATAATTGTTACAGTAATTACTGTTCAACATTTTATTTTACTGATTCAATAATTGCTGCGTTGATATTTTCTATTATTGTTGTTCAATAATTGTCAACGCACATTATTTTCCATTATCAGATCAATAATTCATATTATTTGAATAATATTATTAGATAACATTATTGGCAATGTCTAGAAAGTTCTGTCAAGGAGAGGTTTGGTCACCTAATTGCGGCGCCAAGATGAGAGAAATCCTTATCGGAAAGCCCCCTCTTTCCTGGGAACCACCTGGTTGTCATAATTGTGATTCTGTAATATTATTTGTGAATAATTAATTATTGATTTATATGATAAAGAAATATTTATTTGATGTGGATATAAGTGATGAATTTATTTATTTATGTGGTTATAAATGAAGGAATTATTGCTTAGGTATTTTATCAGTATTTTGTTTGATTGGAAGTATTAAAAATTATCCTTTTGTGGATTTCAGATATTTTTTGTTTGGAATTTGGAAAAACTCAAAGCTACAAAGTTGTAGAGAATTCGATTTCGTGTGAATGGACATAAAATTCGTATTTCTGATAAACAGGCTATTTTCTATGAATTACTGAAGTTTCGAAAAATAAAATAATTTTTATTAAATTATGGGTGGGACCCACTTTTGATTGGTGTTGAATACACATGGGCTGCTATTTTTTTTTGTCCAATATGGCATGCTTGATTCAAAATTGGTTGATGCGTAGAGAAAAAGAAAAGTATAATAATATTTTATTATTTTAGTCTCCTATGGCGTTCTAGCATTTTCCTATAAATAGGCGCTTAGGTTAGAATTAAAAATCACACCAGAAACATGTTTTCTTTCTCTCTATATTGTCGAGCGTATTTTAGTGAGTGTTTTAATACTTTGAGAGTTGCTATTAAATGCAAGTTTCCTTCGGCTTTATATCCAATATTTCGAACATAAGTACTATCATTTTGAGGTAAGGGATGTTATTTTCTTCGTAAATGATATTATTTATTTCAATATCATTATGCCGAAATATTGGTATAAACTTTTTATCAAATTTGGAACCTTTTGTGTCTGGGGTTACTATTCACGATATCTGACTATTCACGAATCACGGCACTATTCAATTTAAAAAATAAAATTTTCTTCTTTTTTATCCAAGATGTCTATTATGTTTACTATCTTTGATTGTATCCATGTTTTGATCTTTATTTTTGAATTCTGCTTCAAAATTGGTTGTTATGGAGTATTATTGAACTTGGATAAAACTGTAATACGAATCCCTAATATTTGTTCTTTTATCTCACTAGATTCGTTTTCTTTAAGATATTTTTCATCATCCTTAGTCCTAAATGATGGTATAACTGAATATCTTTGGCCTGTAGTGCAAAGATGAATGATTACCTAATGAATATCTTTGGCCCGTAGTGCAAAGATGAACAAGTGTTGAGATGAACATGACCAACTGGTGATACAAATGAATATCTTTGGCCAGTAGTTCAGAGATGAATATTTGATTCAAGATATATATTGATTGATGTTATAGGGATAAAATATTGCTGATGGACTTTTAAATCTTAGAAGATAGTAGAATTCTTTCTCTACTTGACTCTTCTAATAGATTGTTGTTTCTGCTGCAGTTGTTGATCTAAAACTTGTTGTCTATTATATGTTATTAGATTATTCTCTGTTGAAGACTAATGATAATTTGTTGTATATTATCTTAGTCATAATATTCTTTGCTTGGCTAGTTGAGCTCACCATTTTCCTTTTTGTTCCATTGTTCTTCTCAGGAGGAGAGAATTTAGCAGGAACTAGCCGGGTTATGGAGTGATGATTCAAGATAGTTTTTATAGTAGTCCTCACTATTTTGTAAAATAGTGTATCAATAATTGTAATGAGGACTCCTTTTGAGTTTGTATACTCTCTATTAGACAATAGTTGTATTCAAACTCACAGTATATGTATTATCGTATTTTGCACGATAATTGTATTACTGAAGTTGTATTTGTTTCTATACCATGTATTTGGCGACTCAGAATAGGTGATGTATACCTATTTTGGGGGCGTCATAGTACACATCGAGTCTCTACCAGTTTCAATATGGTACGCTGAGTGGTTTCCCACAAACAACAAACAAACTAGGTTCCGAGTTGCTAGTTCGTATATACCTCCGCTCTATGAAGGAATCATTTAGCCCAGATACCATACATTAACTACTAAAGAGTACAAATGTACCATACTTAACTATAACTTTCTATTCTTAACTTATTTACCATTCTCTTCTTATAGACATTGTCTATTTATTATCACCTTACATTCTTATCATTGGAGTTGGGTAACCCCATATTCATATTTCTTATAACTCTGCGAGATTCTTCTTTGAATCCTCTCACGCATGTTTTAAACCCTTCTTTATAAATTTCTTAAATTACTTCTTATTGTTCAAACTCTATCTGAGCTTATTCTTTCATTATCTTCACCTTCAGTCTCAAAGGTTATAGCCTAAGGTACTCCTACCTAAGGTTTATAACCTACAGCTTTGATACCAACTATAAAGACCCCAAAATTCATATAATTTAATTATTAACTTCAGTCGTTAATAACACATCTACCTTCTGATTTTACATCATTATTCGATGTTAAACTTTATATAATGCGGAAAATTTAAACTTTTATGTCTTCTTACTTTAATTCCCTGAATCAAAACCTTTATCAACTACATGTCTTTGAATCAATCTTGTTTTATGAATCGCCTTATCACTGTTATCATATAAAATTTTACATTTCAATCCGATAACCTTTACATATCAGATAACTCTAATTCTAGCTTTACAACTCAATATAAAATTATACATCATAAAACATGTAATACATCTCATGAGTCTTAATCATGGTTTAAGGAAATAGAAACTTTAGCAGAAATATAAATCTCCGTATATTATTTCTGATCCACTTTATTCAAGTAGCACATAGTGTTATCTTTAATCCTTAACTCAGAAAAATGGTTATTTGCAAAGGTTGAGCTCGATGTTCCAAAGAAAATCTAATAGCTTTTCATGCATCACGTAGCGTATAATAGCATGCTCAACATATATATCTTAAACATTGGACTATCATAACATACAGGCTATAGTTCATATAACAAGTATAAAGATTGAGTTCCTTACTCAATCAACATGCTTTACTCAATCAACATAGTCATAAGTTGACTTTAACGTTTCATGCTTTCAACATAAATATAACACATCATGTTATTTACAATAAAGATTTAAAACAGTTAATCACCAAGTTCATATAGCAAATAGGAACTGAAAGACTTGTCTGGTTCGTAGATTACCAATTACCGAAAAACAACTAAAATGCTTTGCGCATCCTACAACAGTTCAAAGGTTCATATTCACATGCATTAGTTACACATATAACGAAACCACAATGACTCTTAGTCTTAATCTTTTATAACTTGCGTCTCTTTGAAACATAACACATATCTTCAGGTGTTTACTTCTCTTCGTATGACTCTTATCATTACATAATCCCATTTTGTGTTTTTTTTATACTTCTTTCGAAATCGACACTTAACGTTCATTAAAGTCGTCATAGATTCCATTACCATATATTAGATGTATTACACTTGTTAACAACAACTAGGTTATATAACCTCCGCCTTATGTCTCGTTACACTTCTCTTACAATTGACAATTAAGTCTTCTAATGCGTATTTACATCCCTTTAAACATATATTAGATTAACCAATCAAGTTAACATTCAAATCATTCTTTCAACTTATATCTCACTATGAACCAACATAAACCTTATCATTTATCTTCAACTTTTTAAAAAACATCACATTTAGTTTCATTTCATAACTTATTTAAATAATCACTTAAATTCTTTTACACTATATATAACAACGCATGACAATCTGTTATTGTAGTTTATATTGTGCCTTAACATTATTAACATGCATGCTAAACTAATTTAAGTCCATTACACATGACCTGCAATTAAGCTGCATTTCACTGTCTCGAGATCGGCTATTCGTCTTCTGCCATGAGTAATACATCTGGTAATCATACGCCGCATAGCACGCAACGTGTCTATGCGCCCATAAGTCATGGCTCATCTGCTACACAACAATACTCAAATAGCGCGCTCCATGCTGATGCCTTAGTTCCAATTTTTACAGATGCGAACTAATACTCTGTTAAAGGCCAAAAATCCCAATTTTACAGAATTTCTCCCAAATTCAACATCTAAAACTTTGTACTAACATAGCTACACATACTATTCATCATTATATATATAAAAACATCACACATACGAATTTCTTCATTTTTTATACTTTTAACGAATTTGATCATCACGAATTCGTTTCTTAATCATTTGACACGATTCGAACTACGCCGCTTTCGTTTCTTAACATATTATCACAATCCAACTTAAATTCGCAGATTACAACACATATAAGGCATGAAATTTTGTACTTTCGAAGCCATATTATATGAATATAAACACTGTTATTTCAATTCCTTCCTCAAACCCAATTTTACGTGTTTGGTTATTCCAATAAACTCAAATATGGTGACTAATAGATTCTACCAAACTATATGACACATATATACAATCATCCACCGAGACTTAATAACTTACAGAAACTTTTCACAGGGAACTCAAAACATAAAAATTAGAACTATAATATACCTTAATCCTTGTTTATTGAAGCAATTGATATGTAGTGGCTTCAATTCCTTCCACAACAAAACCCTCAATCTCCTAGCAATTCTCTCTGTGTTTTTCTCTCTTCTTCCAAGCTCTCTCTCTCTCTCTCTCAATTCATCTTTTCTTTTCTGCTCTCAAACTTTTGAAAATAATAAGCGTAACACAAAATAACTGAAAAGTAGTCTTTACGTAGCTTTTTCTCAAATTTATTAAAAGGCAAAGGGTCACAAGGCCATGTTTGGCTGTAACCCATAAACCCTTTTTTAATTTATTTTATAATATTATATCATAGTTTTTTTTGTCACACACAGTAACCATTTTACATAACTTACAATAATAATTATAATTTTTATTATAATTCTTCCGATGATCAATAAATAATCATATATCTAATTTAATTAATAAATTAGATTTAAACAACACTTTATTTAATTTACTTATTTTCTTTAATATTAAACAACTCATTTAATTTAATTAATTCATTAAATTAAATCTTCAAAGAATAAAATTTACCTTTTGCTTTAACTTAATTACTATACACATGTAACTAAATTATTATACCACAATTTCATAAATTATTTATTTTTCTCAATAAATAAATTATTTAAAAATATTTATTTAATTCAATAAATATTTAAACTTAATTATAAAATTGATTTAATTTCTTCAATAGTTAATTTAACTATTAAACCTCATTTTCCCAATATATGATTATATATTTCTCTTTACACCAGGACACATATTTCAAAATATGTAACACATATATATACATACTCAAACTCAAAACATCTCATAATAAGAATTTTAATTATTAAATTCTTATTTTAATAACTTATAAAAATTCGGGTTGTTCATCTCAGTTTGACATTCGAGTCCGCACCAAAGGAAGTTTGGTTTGGATAATTCAATAAGGGTTCTGAAATTTAAAACGTTCATCAACTATGGACTAGTTAAATCAATAAGGTTCACTAGTCTAACAAGGTGCAACAATAATGATATTCAAATTGAATAATAATCTCAAGAAGTATACAATAGAACAAATATTGTATAACAATTTCATACTTTGAAAGGATAATAAATCTTTAATATAACAATTCAAACTTGAATAATAGTAATGAGAATTTACTCAAGGTAAATAATAAACTTGAACAATGATAACAAGTAGGGGTAGGAAACTTGCCTCGTGTGTAGATTACACTTTAATTAAACTCGTTCTTTGATTTAAATCCTACATATCATTTACATTCACAACTCTAGTTAATTATAATGTAACTAGTCATCATAAGTTCATTCTCTTTGTCTAACTTTGATTATGACTATACTTAGTCAATTTATCACATTCATTGTCACATAAATTACACTTCACAATTAACAAGCTAATTATGCAATCAATAATTCAATCCACATGTAATTATGTTATTTACATGTTAAGTATTTATTTTAACATCTCATTATACTTATAACATATTTTTATGTTCATTACATTAAGTTGTTATCACATTGTTAGACTTGAATATTTAAAAATAGTTCATTTCTGAACATTTTGGAGAGTGGAGCTGCGGTGCCACTTTTATACTAGGTCTTGGCCATGCACCATTTCATGGCGCTTACTACGACACTTCATATAATTCTGTCATATGTACGTATCAATTCTGAAATGGCGATTAGAAAAATCGCAGAACATGCCAATTTCTTATTTTCTACTCGAATTTAGACATACCCACATGATATAATTCACACATAATCATTACCCAACATTTATAGACTGACTTTAACAAATTTAAAAACTTAATTACAGAATTAAAGCATGCAATTTTCACTGTTCTTGATGTTTTTGAAGGTTTTGAAAATAAATCATGAATTTTAATACTACGGATTCGTTATAACACCGAATCCGTTCATTTAAGGTTTGGTCTATTCGTATCAATATGCATAATCAAATAAGAGTATAAATTTTACAAAGCCATTTATGTTTAATACATTAAATTTACATATAAGGGCCATATGGACAAAACCCAAACTTTGTAAATTTTTGAAATATCAAGTAATCATATTACGAAACTTATGATATGGAATCATGCAATATATATATATAAAACATGTTATGCTACTTGTATTATTACATATATCCATAATAACACAATTTCTCAATTACAGAGACTTTACAGGATGAATGAAAGCCATTTTCACAAAAACTAAATGACGTGAAATAGAAATTGGGTTTGAGAATTTACCCAGAGTATAAAGTGTATATTTGTAGGGGATGAATTCTTTCTCAACTCTTCTTCAAACACACACTCACAATCGCTTAAACATCTATAAATTTCTCTCTGAATTCCTCAAATACTCTCTAACTATATTTTAGACTTAGAAAAATGCAATAAAGAAGACGTATGATATATTAAAGGAAGTGACGCACTAAGTGGTCAGTTAACCCAATAATGGGTAACTACTTCCAACTTCCCATAGGGCCTTGTTTGGCTAGCAAAAGATTTAAAAACCATTTACTTTAATGATTCTCTTATACTATAGTTTAAATCATGTCACACCCTTTATAAAATAACTCAATTAATTTATTTAATTTGAATTAAATAAAATATAATAATTTCTCATTAATTCACACATTCACATAATTAATTTCCTCATAAATAAATAATGTCAAATTATTAACTCTTTAATTAATAATTAAATTAATTAAAATACCAATAGGCTCATTAAATATTTCTTTTAATACAATAAGCTCACATAATCACATACTTCGATAATAAAATTCTCCACATTAATTTAATAAATGTAATACATATAATTAAATTAATCTACCACAATTGCATCAATTAATTATTTAATCTAATAATTAAATCATCGAAAATATTTATTTACTTCAATAACTATTAAAATTAAATTACAAAAAATCTCGTTCATCACATCTTTTTTCCCCTTAAAAGGATTCTCGTCCCCGAATCACGACTCAATAAATTCACCGGTTACATTCTCCCTTACAAAGATTCTCATCCCGTAATCGCTTATATATAAATTAAGTAAATAAATGAGGGTAATTCTTCATCATATTCTCTTCGAGTTCCCACGTAGCTTCTTCAAATATTGTGGTTCCTCCAAATTACCTTAACAGAAGGTATTACTTTATTTCTGAGAACTTGTTCCTTTCTGTCGATACTTTGAATAGGAATTTATTCGTAAGATAAGTCTTTTTCAAAATGCAGGGGTTCGTATTCAATTACATGCTTGTAATCGGCTTTGTAGGGTCGTAACACAGAAACATGGAAGACGTTGTGGACATTCTCGAGTGATGGAGGTAAGGCTACCTCATACGCAACTTCACCGATTCTTCTCAATACTTCAAATGGTCCAAAGAATCTTGGGCTTAATTCTCTTTCTTTCCGAACCTAATCTTCCCTTTTCAGGGAGAGACCTTCAAGAAAACATAGCTACCTGATTCAAATTCGATATTTTTTCGATGTGGATCAGTGAATTTCTTCTGTCGATCTTGAGCTGCTACCAGTCATGCTCGGATCACTTTGACTATTTCTGCTGTCGTTGTACCAATTCTGGCCCTAGCAATTGTCGCCAACTTCATCCCAATAAAGTGGAGTTCTGCACTTTCTTCCGTATAACGCTTCGTAAGGCGGCATGCCTATACTAGCGTGGTAACTGTTGTTGTAGCCGAACTCTACTAACGGTAGGTGATCATCCCAATTTCCTTTAAAGTCCATTATACAAGATCTTAACATATCTTCCAATGTTTGAATCGTTCTTTCGCTCTGTCCGTCTGTTTGAGGGTGGTAAGCTGTACTCATTCGCAATTGCGTACCCATGCATTCCTGTAGACGTTTCCAGAAATTCGATGTGAAGCGCGGATCCCTATCGGAAATAATTGACACCGGCACGTCGTGTCTCGAAACAACCTCTTTTACATATAACCTCGCCAACTGATCTAAATTGAATCTGATTTTGATCATAAGGAAGTGTGCGGATTTCGTCAGTCGGTCAACGATAACCCATACTGCGTCATAGCCTTTCTGAGTCATTGGAAGGCCAACCACGAAGTCCATTGTAATATGTTCCCATTTCCATTCTAGGATGTCTAACGGTTGTAGCAATCCACTTGGTCTCTGATGTTCTGCTTTCACTTTCTGACAGGTAAGACACTTGGCAACACATTCTGCAACATCTCATTTTAAATTTGGCCACGAGAAATGTTGTCGAAGATCTTGGTACATTTTGGTACTACCAGGGTGAATCGAATATCGTGAACTATGAGCCTCGCTCAAAATTTCTTCCTTAATCCCTTATACTGGCGGAACCTAAATTTTACTTTCAAATCTCAGTATTCCTTCCTTACCCATCTTAAATCTCGGTTTAGTTCGTTCAGTTATCTTCTTTGTCACCTTTTTGCATTCATCATCCTGAAGTTGAGCCTCTTTAACTTTATCTAGTAGGGTTGTACCAGATTGCATCTGAAATAGCTTCTCATCAATCTCCATAGGATACTTCACTTCTAACTCCGCTTCCCATTTCTAAATTAGCTCCTCCTGAGCAAATAACCTCATCAACTTCTCACGACCCTTTCTACTTAAGGTGTCAAGAACCACGTTTGCTTTTACCTTGATGGTATAAAATCTCACAATCGTAATCCTTAATTAATTCAACCAACCATCTTCTTTGACGATATTCAAATCCTTCTTACTGCATGAAAATATATTTCAGACTCTTATGGTCCGTATAGATTTCACACTTCTCCCCAGAGTGATAGTGCCTCCAAATTTTCAAAGAAAAAACAACTGCAGCTTAACTCCAAGTCGTGGGTGGATATCCCTTCTCGTAATCCTTCAATTGTCCCGATCCATACGTTAATGATTTTGCTGCTTTTGCGTCGACACGCCCAAGTCCTTTATGCGACGATCACTATAAACAACAAAATTTCAGATCATCCGGAAGAGATAACACAGTGCTTAGACTCAACCTCTTCTTCAATTCTTGAAAACTTTCCTCACACTTATCCGGTCAAACAAATTTCACACTTTTTTGAGTTAAATTCGCTAGCAGAGTTGCTATCTCGGAAAAGTCTTGAATGAATCTTCTATAATATCCTCGCCAATCCAAGAAAACTTCTTACTTTCGACGCGTTCCTTTACCGATCCCGCTTAATCACGGCCGACTTTTGATGGATCTACCGAAATTCCATTTTTATCGATCACGTGCCCAAGAAATTGCACTCGTTCAATCCAAAATTCGCATTTTGAAAACTTGGCATACAACTTTTCCCTTCTCAATACTTCCAATGTTAATCTCAAATGCTCTTCATGTTCTTCCTTGGTTTTCGAATAGACCAAAATGTCATCTATAAATACCACTATGAATTTGTCCAAAAATGGTTTGAACACACCATTCATTAGTCCCATAAATGTTGCAGGAGCATTCGTAAGACCAAACGACATTACTAAAATTTTGTAGTGACCATATCGGGTTCTGAACGCTGTCTTTGGTACATCCTCTGGCCTCACCTTCAGTTGATGATAACCGCTTCTCAAGTCTATCTTGGAAAAGTATCTCCCTCCCTTCAATTGACCAAACAGGTCGTCGATCCATGGTAATGGATATCTGTTCTTAATCGTGACCTTATTCAGTTCTCTATAGTCAATTTAGAGCCGCATCAATCCGTCCTTCTTTTTCACAAACAACACCGGCGCTCCCCACGACGATACGCTCGGTTGAATGTACTTCTTGTTCAGTAATTCTTGTAGTTGTACCATTAATTCTTTCATCTCACTAGTGCCATTCGGTATGGTGCGTTCGATATTGGAGCGGTTCCGGGCGCCAGATTGATCACGAAATCTACCTCTCTATCCGGTGGAAGTCCTGGAAAATCATCTGGAAATACGTCGATGAAGTCCCATACATTCGGTATTTCTTCTACCTTCGGATTCTCTTTTCGATTGTCGACTATGTAAGCTAAGTATCCTACACAGCCTTGTCTTAATATCTTCCTGGCCTGCATCATCGTCAGACAACTCGCTTGTCTAGGAGACTTGCTACCATAAAACACAACCTTTGACGGAATCATAAGGTTAATACGCTTCTTTTGGCAATCAATTATATCCCCGTAATTGAATAACCAATCCATTCCCAATATAACGTCAAATTCCCCAAGTCGAATAGGGATAAGATCTACGTTCATGATATTACCCTTAATATCCACTCTACAGTTCTTATGTACGTACTTAACAGGGATTATTTCTCTATTCACAATTTCTATGTTCATGGGGTAATCCAATTCATCCCTAGGCAAATCTAAATTCTTAGCAAAGTCATCGGATATAAAGGAACAAGTAGCACCTGGATCAAATAAAACATAAACATTAATTTTATTGATCGGAATGATACCTGACACCACATCACGGATCGAATCGCATCCTGTCTCATTATATTGAAAGTCCCGCGGTCGGTCGGTTTGTTGTTGGTTGGTCCGGATAGTTAAGGCATTTCAATGTTGTTTCCCCAGTTTCCTCCTGATCCTGACCCTCCCGATCCCTTATTAGGACAGTCTCTTGCCAGATGGTCCTTTGAACCACAAGTAAAACAAGCACCCTTCTTTGGGTTAGGACAGTTAGGTGCTATATGGCCTTGCTAACCACAATTGTAGCACGCTCTTTTTCCTTTCATACAAACTCCCAGATGAGCTTTCCCGCAGGTCGGGCATGCTTCGCTTCTTTTCTTTTGACTTCCTTGTTGATTCCCCGATGCTGAATTGTCATTCCACCGTTTCTACTGATTAAAATTTCCACCTCATGTGCCACTTCCACTAACCTTGTTATTTCCTTCACCTTCACTCTTCTTCTTCTTCTTCTGATCTTGATTGTACTTGGCCACCGCATCACTTCCACCTTCAGCAAGGATGGGTACTCCGACAAATGTATTTATCTGAAACATTGATACTTTACTATATACCCAAGTCTTTAGTCCTTGTTCTAATCTTCTGGCTTTTCTTTCGTCTGTGTGTACTTGATATGGGACAAACCTCACCAACTCATTAAATCTAGCCGCATAATTAGGTACGCTCATATTTCCCTGCTTCAATTCCAAAAATTAAACCTCCATCTGGTTCTATGAGCGGGTTGGGAAGTACAACTCGAAGAACATTTCTTTAAATCTCTCCCAAGTAATTACACCTTCACCTCCACGAACTTTGTTTGTTTGCCACCAATAGCTAGCTTCAGACTTCAGTATAAATGTTGCAAAAGTGATCTTTTGGTCTTCTCTAACCCTAGCAACGTTGAAAACCTTCTCCATCTCCATAACCCACGTTTGAGCCTTGATCGGGTTCATGGAACCTTTAAATTCTGGCGGTCCCACCGCCTTGAAATCTTTAAATGTAGTATTTAGTGGAGCTTGAGGTTGATTATTCATTGCTCCAGTCAATATGTTAACCAACTGCTAAACTGGATTAGCATTGGCGTTATTGTTGTTATTTGTTGACTCTTCCTGAGCTGGTTGACGTGGTTGTCTTCTTCTTGGCGGCATATTTCTGTTAAGATATATGCTTATTAAATCTCTATTAAATTCTCTAAATAGTTAAGACTTAATTCAAAATTTTAATATAATCATTTAACACACTATCTCAAACAACTAGATATATATTCATTCAAACTAAAAGTTTTAACATCAAACGATAGCATCACTGCTATTTACATCATCTATCCTGAGATAAAGAATCTATAGGATTAAAATATTAAAATATTCCTTTGTTCATAAACACATCAGAATTTACATATAAAAACTAATTAAGTCTTTCACATAGTTAAACAAATTCTATCCCTGTCTGTCAAGGTGCTGAATAGCCTTGCCACTCTCCTCTTCCATGATACGAGACATCGTCCTGCGATCCGGCATGTACGATGGAAGTCCTTCGAACTGGATGGGGTACCTCAAAACTCGATCTTGGGCCTCATCCATTGCATGATTAAGTGTAGAGTATGTCTCTCCAAGCTTAGCCTTCTTTGCACGACCGTCTTCTTCTGCAAGATCAGCACGACGTGACTCTCTTACCCAGCCCTCCTCTGCTATGGCAAGCCTCTCTGAACTCTCTTTTAGATCCTTCTTCAACTTTTATATCTCTGCGGTCTTATCTTCGGTTTGACCCTTCTCGTGGACCAAATCCAATTCTACATTTCCCAGCCGTGAGTGAAGAGTCGAAATCTCCCTCTCCTTCTCCTCTAGAGTAATCATGAATAATAGCTCTTTCACCAGATCCTCACCTCATCTCGTAACTCCACGCTACGATCAAGATAAAGTGTCATACATCTCAGCATCAATGGAGTGTTGTGGAAACTCCTCTTCTTCCTCTTCCTCGTCAAATTCCTCCTTAGGATCCTCCTCAGGATCAGTCTCAGGTTCATGCTCCTGACCAACAACAGTGATCAATGGAGATAACTCCCTCTGTACCAACTGTTCCCTAACGACATGAATATCTCGGGGCTCCTCCTATGTCGGTACTGTTGGTACTCGGGGTTCCTCCTCCCCTGCTCGACTAGTTCCTCCAACGTCAAACATCCTGACAATAAAATTTCGAGTTTTAGTTACTAAGTCATACTAGTAAGCACATAATTTAACACATAAGCACATAAAGTCTTTTATTATCTTCAATGAATTACAGAAATTCATTTCCTAGAACTCGATAAGAGTTTTCAAACACTATGTTCTTTCTACAAGGCTACTACCTAAGGTTGTTCCCCCACCTAAGGTTCATAACCTACAGCTTTGATACCAACTTGTGACACCCCCAAATCCGGGTACTTCAATTCCACGGGATTTGGTGTTCACTGTACAAATATCATCTATCTATCTACCCATAAAAAATGCAAACCATGCAATAGATATAAATAAAATCTTCCCCTTAAGGGTTACAACATCCGAATAATAATAAAATCCCAGGTTAAACTAACCTTAAACATCTGTGCGGAAATATAAACAATAAGTCTTAAGTTACATCAATTCTAATTACATCACATAAATAATCAGTCTTCATTACTTGCTAAGCTTGCCTTTACTAGTGGAAGGCTCGTCTGCCCTTTCGTTCTTAACTGCAATGTTATTATTACGCAAGAGTGAGCATGATTGCCCACAAGTATAACAATATAACAATGAATAATAACATGCGAGAGAAGTAATAACTTCTAAAATAAAAGCTCAACTTTTGAATCAAGATTGAATAACAAGAATCAAAAGATTTCTGAGGGTCATAAGACCTTGAACTATGTCCTAGGTTAACAAGGGTTATACTTGAAACCTTTAACAGTCATAAGACTATGGACCTTTCTACTCGTACTTAGGGGATCACCCTTAGTACCATCATGCACACAATATCTTAACGCTTAACGCATAAGTAATCCCTTTACAGGGTTGTTCATCTCAGTTTAACATTCGAGTCCGCACCAAAGGAAGTTTGGATTGGATAATTCAATAAGGGTTTTAAAATTTAAAACGTTCGTCAACTATGGACTAGTTGAATAAATAAGGTTCACTAGTCTAACAAGGTTCAACAATAATGATATTTAAATTGAATAATAATCTCAAGAAGTATACAATAGAACAAATATTGTATAACAATTTCATACTTTGAAAGGATAATAAATCTTTAATATAACAATTCGAACTTGAATAATAGTAATGAGAATTTACTCAAGGTAAATAATAAACTTGAACAATGATAACAAGTAGGGGTAGGAAACTTGCCTCGTGTGTAGATTACACTTTAATTAAACTCGTTCTTTGATTTAAATCCTACATATCATTTACATTCACAACTCTAGTTAATTATAATGTAACTAGTCATCATAAGTTCATTCTCTTTGTCTAACTTTGATTATGACTATACTTAGTCAATTTATCACATTCATTGTCACATAAATTACACTTCACAATTAACAAGCTAATTATGCAATCAATAATTCAGACCACATGTAATTATGTTATTTACATGTTAAGTATTTATTTTAACATCTCATTATACTTATAATATATTTTTATGTTCATTACATTAAGTTGCTATCACATTGTTAGATTTGAATATTTAAAAATAGTTCATTTCTCGAACATTACGGAGGTATTTGTGGCCCACTTTTTATACTAGGTCTTGGTATTTCTATGCCGCATGGTATACTTCTTAGGACACTTAGCATGTACATGTATGATGGCTCATGACATGAAATAGTGACACAATGACTACAAGTATATATACCGATTCACAGAAATTGTAGTTCATAAAAATCGCAGAACATGCCAATTTCTTATTTTCTACTCGAATTTAGACATACCCACATGATATAATTCACACATAATCATTACCCAACATTTATAGAGTGACTTTAACCAATTTAAACACTTAATTACAGAATTAAAGCATGCAATTTTCACTGTTCTTGATGTTCTTGAAGGTTTTGAAAATAAATCATGAATTTTAATACTACGGATTCGTTATAACATCGAATCCGTTCATATAAGGTTTGGTCTCTTCGTATCAATATGCATAATCAAATAAGAGTATAAATTTTACAAAGTCATTTATGTTTAACACATTAAATTTACATATAAGGGCCATATGGCCAAAACCCAAACTCTGTAAATTTTTGAAATAGCAAGTCATCATATTACGAAACTTATGATATGGAATTATGCAATATATATATATATATATATATATATATATATATAACATGTTATGCTACTCGTATTATTACATATATCCATAACAACACAATTTCTCAATTACAGAGACTTTAGAGGATGAATGAAAGCCATTTTCACAAAGACTAAAAGACGTGAAATAGAAATTGGGTTTGAGAATTTACCCAGAGTATAAAGTGTATATTTGTAGGGGATGAATTCTTTCTCAACTCTTCTTCAATCACACACTCACAATCTCTTAAACAGATATAAATTTCTCTCTGAATTCCTCAAATACTCTCTGACTATATTTTAGACTGACGCACTGAGTGGTCAGTTAACCCAATAATGGGTAACTACTTCCAACTCCCCATAGGGCCTTGTTTGACTAGCAAAATAGATTTAAAAACCATTTACTTTAATGATTTCTCTTATACTATAGTTTAAATCATGTCACACCCTTTATAAAATAACTCAATTAATTTATTTAATTTGAATTAAATAAAATATAATAATTTCTCATTAATTCACATAGTCACTTAATTAATTTCCTCATAAATAAATAATGTCAAATTATTAACTCTTTAATTAATAATTAAATTAATTAAAATACCAATAGGTTTATTAAATATTTCTTTTAATACAATAAGCTCACATAATCACATACTTCGATAATAAAATTTTCCACATTAATTTAATAAATGTAATACATATAATTAAATTAATCTACCACAATCGCATCAATTAATTATTTAATCTAATAATTAAATCATCGAAAATATTTATTTACTTCAATAAATATTAAAATTAAATTACAAAAATCTCATTCGTCACACATATGAACTCAATGTAATATATTTTTCTTCACAATTTACAAACATATATGAATTACTTGATTATAACCATACATAATTTATGAAAAACAGTTTTACAACAAGTAATTATCACATAAAACTATATACACCAACAATTCTCCTTTTTACAAATATTTTACAGACAACTTTTTGGAAGAAGAAGAAGACAACAAAATTTTTAAGGAATAAGGTTTGGATGATACCTTGTATGCTAGATGATGAATGTTTTCCTTTCTATGATCAACAATACTTCTTTCTTCCAATTCCTTTTATCAAAACCTGTTAGGATTCTCTCAAATTCTCTCTTAGTTTTCTTCTTCTCTCCTTTTTTCTTCAACTGAGTATTTCTTTCTCTAGTCTAACATACGTACTAGAATTATAACGTATAAGATATAATATATATTAATTATATAATATAAATATAAGTATAACTGATATCAGTTATAATATTTTTGAAAATCAAAAGCCATAAGGCTTGTTCGGTTACCCACTTAAAATATAATTCTTTAATCTTTATGCCTTGTTTGGTAAAACACAATTAGAATTAAGACTTAATATGCATTAAGACTTGTTTGGCCAAAACTAAATTAAACTCCTTTAATTAATTTTAATAACTCCTTTATATCAAGGTTTTTTGTCACACCTTTATTTAATTAAATTTTAATAATAAATTTAATAAATTCAAATACTAATCTATAAAATTATTTTAACACATAAATTAATATCACATAATTATAATTTCCTTTGTAATTATAATTTTATTTAACCAACTACCACCTTATTTTAATTACAAATTCATATTAAAATATTATAATTCATTTAATCATTATAAGCTCTCTAGCTTAACTATTAATTTAAATTGGTATATAATCTCATAACAATTAATTTTCTTAACTCCTTAATTATCTACTCAATAAATAATTAACTAAACCACATCAACTCAATTTGAACAATTATTATTTAGCAATAAACATATCCATTAAATATTTATATAATTAAATAAATATTTAATATTACAATTTAAAATTCTGAAATGTTACATCATTCCCTCCTTACAAAGATTCTGTCCTCAGAATCATTACTCAAACAAATTATTCGCTACATTTACTCAATTATTGCCACAGTAATTGCTGCACAGTATCTCACACTATTAGTTTAATTATTGTCACAATATTTTATATTATTAAATCAATAATTGAGATGACAAAGTTATTCGTATTATTATTTGCATTATTGACAATGTCTAGAAAGTTCTGCCGAGGAAAGGGGTTTGGTCACCTAATTGCGCGCCAATAAGGAGAAATTTTTATCGGAAAGCCTCCTCTTTCCTAGGAATGATTTGGTTGTTAATATTGTGAGTTATAATATTAATGATGAAAAATAATATTAAAACTGTGTTTAGTGAAGCCAAGTGAATTGAGATAAATAGAGGGTTTTTTTTATGAAGTATTTAATATAAATTTGTCTTATTACATGGACCCCCACTTACTCATTTTTAAAAATCTTCGGTAGAAAGTTATCTCAGTTTTGTTTTATTATTTATATATAAATATTATATATATACGGTCCGGATCTTAAGCTCATCCCTTATCTAGCTCACATTGCTCACCCTTCTTTAGCGACGGACCGGGCGACGATTCGGTCCGTCGCTATATATAGAACTGTTGTCTTAATTTTTAGCGATGGACAACATATAGCGACGGACAAGCTAAGATGACAGACCGAACATATAGCAACGGACCGAATTATCGCCCCGTCCGTCGCTAAAAGGGGTGAGCTAGGTGAGCTAGATAAGGGGTGAGCTTAAGATCCTGGACTATATATATATATATATATATAATATGTGTGAGGGTGTGTGTTGTGTATATATATATATATATATATATATATATATATATATATATATATTATATTTTATTTAAAGTTTTATTTTATTAGAATATTTTATTGTGCATAGTACTTCATAGTGTTTGCATAGTAAATCAGAAAATTTTCAGCCGAACGAATTCGTCGCCCGTGAATTTCCTTACTGTTCACCCGTGATTTTCTTAAATAGTACCCTACCATTCTCCTATAAATAGGATGCTCAATTTAGAAATGAAAATCACACCAGAATCAGAGAATTCTTCTTCTATAATATTGAGCGTATTTCTTTTGAGTTTAAGGAAGTTTTGAGCGTAGAAAACAGTATAAGTTTTTTTCAAGAATATCCACGCCTTACCAGTCAAAAATACTCTACTTTTAAGGTAAGTGATATTATTTTTGTTCAATATTCGTAAAAATGATATTTTTTTCCATACTTTGTAGTATGTAAGTAATATTATTTCGTTTTAGATTCTGAATTCTACACTCATTTTGATAAGTATTGCTTCTATACTCCTTGAAATTAGTAGAATATCCTTGAAATTTGCTCTTCATCTAGTATCGTTTCATAAGAATATTTTTCAGAACATTCTTGTTAAATTTTAATCTTTTCATGCCGGGGTACTATTCACGGGGTATTATTCACGAAGTACTATTCACGACAAAAATTGATTTCTTTTCTGTAAAAATTATTTTTGATACATGAATATTATTCTTAAATTTTACTTCACAAAGTAGTTATCATGTTGACAATTTGGACATTTTTAAACTCTAGATAAATTAAAAATCTTTAATATTTATCCTTGATTTCGTTAATGCTTTTATCATTGTCATCATCCTCATGCTTATTTTGTGATGAAAGTCATCTTTGGCCTGTAGTGCATAGATGGACTACTGATTGGTATGATTATGACCAAGAATTATGTATCGATATAATCATGACCTATAATGTTACAAATGATATGGTAAAAGTCCTCATTGGCCCGTAGTGCATTGATGGACAGTTGTTGGCATGATCATGACCATTCGTGATAATAACGAATATTATTGGCCCGTAGTGCATGGATAATTCAATGATGTTGATTATTTATTGAGCTGTGTTACAGCGATAAAATATTGATGATGAACTTTTAAATCATAGAAGATAGTACATATTATGCTCTACTTGACTCTTCTAATGGATTGCTTGTTCCGCTACAGTTAAACTTGTTGTCTATTATATTCTATCAGTTTTACACTGTTGAAGGCTAACGATAATCTATTCTGCATTATCTTAGTCATAATATTTTTTACTGGGCTAGTTGAGCTCACCCTTTGCTTTCATTGTTCTCTTCAGAAAATGAGAACATAGCTGGGACTAGTCGGGGATTGGAGTGATGGTCCGAGATGGTGGCTATAGTAGTCCTCACTATTTTATAAAATAGTGTGAAAATAATTGTAATGAGGACTCCATTTGATTTTGGATATTGTCTACGAGACAATATTCGTGTTGAAACTCTCAGCTTATGTTTTGTCGTATTTTACATGACAGTTGTATAATTAATTTTGTATTTGAATTCTATACCATGTATTTGGCGACTTAGAATGGGTTGTGTATACCTATTTTGGGGGCGTCACATGAAATATGTTCGTTTGAAGGCGTTCGTTGAAGCATTAAATGCATTAGACAATTTATAGCACTGATGGCGACTTCTTGGAAATTTGCAGTTCAGCCGTCTAACTTATTAACACGCCAGACTGCTATCTCACCTAACAAATAAAAAAGCTTTTTCAGCAAGCATGTAGTCCTTTTCCTTAGCTTCTTCAATAAGCTACTTCGATACATATTAAGGATGAACATTAGGATTCCCGAAAGTCTCAACGTCTAAATCCATTCTTCATTTGTAGAATTTTCTTCTTCAGCTAATGGACAGAGTTCAATGTTTTTGATACTGACAGGAGATACACTAGGATCATGATCGTGGTGTCTTGTCATATTCGTGCTTGATTTAGCTTGATAGAAGAGAACACTACAATTTCTCTTAAGCACTGGTAGACTACGATCTTTAACTTGCTTGTTTTTGCAGACTCTACGCTTTCGAGAGCAGACTACGATTCTTGACTTGGCTCGGCAGACGCTTGGACAAAATCTACAATTCTGAGTGAGGTCCTCCAAAGCAGACTACGATTCTGTAGCAATTTTCTCGATACTCTACGATTCTGCCTTGACTTCTACAATCCCTCGACCGGCTCGACAGACTACGATTCTGTTGATGCCTATCTATTACATTTCAAAATAGATCAACCTAACAGTTTTGATCTTTTCATCTATACATTCATTTACAGAGTGATAAACATTAAGCATAGATCAACCTAACAATTTTGATCTTTCACCTAAGTCCTTGTACATATGTTCTTTGAAGGACTTTACACATAAGCATGTTTATTTACTTTCAACATCAAATTTGAATATGCAATTCCCAACAATCTCCCCCTATTAGATGTTGACATAACTAAAGAGATTTGTATCATAATCATCAATTTCTTAATGCAAGATGCTAGAAAGTAAATATGACTTAGTGTTTCAGTGAGTAGCTGAAATCTCTAGAGAATAAGTATGAATATTGATGTTTGTAAAAACATATATTACAATAAAGCATAGTTACATCAATAAGAAATAAATTTCAACTTATCTATACTTCTTGGAGGATTGGCATGCTTTGCAGCTCTCCTTCTTCTACTGGCTTCATCTCTCCATGCAATGTCTTCCATCTCACTTTGACTTAGCCATTCTCCATGATCATGTCTATTCATAAAGGCATGGTCTCTAGTTGGCATGTTTAGGCCAATAAGAGTTACTCCTTGTGAGCTAGGAGATGGCCCTTGACTCCTTAGCGGTTGCGCCATGAGAATTGGTTGGCCGTCATTGCTTTGTTCCACGTGGAGTCCGATAAAGCGAGGTTGTCTTGTGGGAGGACTCCTTGAAGATTGAGCAATTTGGTTTCCTCTTCCTTTGCCTTTCTCTCCTTCCCCTTTATTCTCCCCCTTTATGTCAGCATCAAGGGTTAGAATGTCTTTTGGTAGACGATTTATGTCTTGGACAAGTTCGTGGAGCTGATTCCTAGATTGAGTAATTTCTTCATGATTTTCTTTAACCAGAGAGTCAGTTTGAGAGTTGTTGATAAGTAGATTTTATACCTACTTATCCGGTATCTGTTACTTGAATTAGTTGCTTAAACTCATGTTTCTTAGTTACTTTTCATGCATTTTGTGTTCATTTTGTAGATTATATGCTTGGGAGCTGTGTGAGCGACTATTGGTATGAAATCGTAAAGAATTAGTATCAAATCGTAAAGAAAAGCAATCCGGACATCGTTTGGGCTTTCATGTTTATTTCATGTTCTTGGCTTAGAACTTGGATTACATTGTAGAGCTTTTTCTTAGCTTTTCGGAACATCTTGAATCATTCTAATCGGAGTTCGGATGAAAGAGTTATGACATTCGTACCTACGGATGTTGAATTTCACTGTTTTGAGTGGCCATTTACATAGAAGTAACTTCCAACCCAATTTTGACCTTCATCCGTCTGTTATTTCTCAAATTTCAAAGAGTGAACGTTGTAGAGCTCGTCGAGATCTTCAATTTGATAGGTGGCAGGCCTCGTAACTCTTCCCGGACCAAAAGTTATGGTCGTTTTACCAGAGGACACTGTAATAGAAAAAGGATGCCCGATGGGGCGTGGGTACAAGATGAAAAATAGTAAGGACCCCAGCTAATGCGGGCCCTTTAAGCCTAATACCCACCGTCGGGGCGAGGGTACGCGCATAAAAAGTAATCTTTATCTAAATTTGAGTTCGAGAAGGATTGGTTTGATCCGATTGATTTAAAGACTTCCAAGAGGACTTAAAGACATATAAAGAGGCATATAAAAGGAGGAGAATTACAAGGATTAGTGAGAGGAGAGAGGATTCCATTAGATTAGAATATAGTAGATTAGGACCCAAACCCTAGTTCTAATGGGTTTTGGAGAATGAAGCGACTTGGAGACCATTGAAGATCAAGAGCAGGAGCTTGAGGAAGATGAAGATTTACTGATAACAAATTTATTCTTCACTCTAATCTTATTCTTATCTTTTAATGTGTATTCAAGTGTGGATTCTTAGTTTTAATTCAATAAACTAATTCTTTGTTTGAGATTACAATTGATCTTATTGTGTAGTTTATTTTAATATGTTTCGCTATCAATTATTATGTTCTATCGTGAGGATTGTCTATTGTGATTTGAACTTAATTGTTTAATTGATTGGCCATCAATTACCGTAATAATCTATATAAAATCGGAAGAGGAGTTAAGATTTAGATATGATCATGATAACATGTGTTTGAGATTTCTGCATAGTTGGAATTCATGATTCGTGTTTAGGATAGAGATATACCTTTACGCCATATGTAATCTTATAGAGAACTTGTGCTTTAAATCCCTTTTAATTATAATTCACATAGAGATATAGTGGATTAGTTAATTAGGGTGTCTTTCTTAATTCTATCATCTGTGAATTTAAGTGAGTATGGATATTATGCATCCAGAGGTGGTTTTATCTGCTTTAGTGTTCTTGATTAACAATTAGGATAAAGAATAATTGATGAGAAGTGTGTTAACTTCAATGAAAAAATAAGTGAAGTTGTGATTTTAAATCTCCGTAATCTTAATTTAATTAGTGGAATTTAATAGTAGTTTAATTATATAATTTAAAATTCATTCATTTAAACAAGATTGAGTTGGTTACGGGTTAGTATTTGGTGATTTTTATTAAACAATTCCTTGTGGGAACGATACTTTACTTTTACTTTATTACTTGTTGACCACGTATACTTGCGTGTTGTGCGTAATTAGATTTTACCCAACAAGTTTTTGGCGCCGTTACTGGGGAATTAATTTAATAATTATTTGCCAATATTAGCTTCAGTCAAATTAGTCTTAATTTCAACATTTTTTTTTATTTTATTATCTTCTTATTTTTATCTCGTTTCAGGTACCATGGCTGGATGCAATTATCTAAGGCCATATTCGAGTATGGCTCAACTAAGGGACACAAGGATTGATGGACTTAATACATCTTCCACAATATTAGCACATATTGAAGAGCTTTCGAAGACGTTGGAGGTTATTGCAGCTGTAAAGCCCCAAAATCCGGGTACTTGAAATGCGAACTCAGTGCTTCACGATACCATTTCTATGAGCGGAATAATACTAATAATAATAACAATAATATAAAAATTAAACTTAATTTTCATTTATCAGAGTCTAATCCCAAGTACGCGACCTTTAAACATTCATTTACATGATACTTAATAGTTATCATTGTCTTAATAAAGTCCTACTATTACATAGAATACCAAAAATCTTATTCTGTTTGCTTTCCTTTTCCTTTGTTTCTGCATGATCCTTCAAGTTAATCACGATTGACTAAAAACATTTAAATTAAGCAAGGATGAGCATTTGAGTGCCCAGCAAGTAATAGCAATTATAATTATATTTAGCTGAAAGGATTAAATATTTTCTTTATACATCACTTCTACAATGATTCAATAGTTGTGAATTAACTGATCCGATATAATAACATAACAATTCTATCTCAAATTTTTGAAACTACGTATTGACTATAAAGGGGGTTTAAGTGACATGTTATGAACATTGATTTAAATTTTCGATAAGGTTTAGCAGAACTTCATCTGCAAACCGTCATAACTTACGGGCGTGAGAGTGATCATCCCAATGAGCCCTGTATTGATCAATACTACATTTCAAGAACGATAGTATCGTTCACTCTGTCTCATGCCAAGCGCATAAAAGTTTTCCGTGATCGGGATGTTCATATTTAGTCCTGAATCCGAACCAAAACAATTTGATTGGATACAATAAGGATTTATCACATTCAACGATATTTCTAAATCTGTGTCTAGTCGATCAACTAAGCTTGAATATATATATATATATATATATATATATATATATATATATATATATATATATATATATATATATATATCAACATGTGATTAAATACAATGATTATCCAAGTGGGGACACTTGAATAAACATATTTAGAAATTAACGAACATAATATATATATTTGAATTACAGTATAGTAACATGTTGATAATCATCGGATATATCATATATAACAATAGGGTTAATAATCTGGTATAATAATAATATAATTCTGAAACTTTCTTATTCATGTCCATTGCATAAAGGAAATGCAAAGGTAAGATACTTGCCCGGTATGCTGCTTATAGTTACGTAACTTAGATTTATCTTTTATATATCAACCTATCAGTAATAAAATCATTTTACTGATTAGAATAACATATCGTAACACATAATACTGCTTATTGCAGTCAACACATAACCTAATCACATTGTCACACGTATTCAACAGTCATTGAATCACAAGCAAACATTAATACAGTCAAACTATCCAAGTCCGGATCAATTTAAAACATACCGCTTATGCAATTCGGCTTTTATCGAGCAATTATCGAGTCTAAGACTCTATCCTCAGACTTAGTATCACCATATTATTTTTAAATGACTTATAATAATTTTTAAATATTTATTATAATTTATAATGAATTTTCAAACATCGGAATCATTATTAAATGCTTTAAATATCAAATAATTCTATTATCATTAATATTTAATTACTATTAAACTATTAATGAAACCATTACCAAAATATTAAAGCTTTTTATAATAACTCAAAATATATTTAAAGTATTAATATTACCCTAAAAGGATTTTTAAAAGAATTAAAATTATTTTTAAATAATTATCATTAATATTTAGATATTAATGTACTATTTATCCAAATATTAAAAGTCATTAATTATAATTTAAAATATTTTAATTCATTTATATCTTTTTAAATGATTTTTAAATCAATAAAACCATTTTTAAATTATTTATTTAATATTATTATTAAATAACTCTAATATCATTTATAATAAATTAATAATCATTAATATTAAATTATTAATGAAATTATCCTTTAAATATTAAAAGTTATATTTTATAACTTAAAATATCTTTAAACACTTTTTTTTCTTTTAAAATGATTATTATAATATTAAAATTATTTTTAAACTAAATTATTTAATATAACTATTAAATAACTTTAATATCATTAATAATAATTAATTAATGAATTTTACCTTTAAATATTGAAAGTTATATTTTATAACTTAAAATATTTTTAAATACCTTATTATTATTTAAAATGATTTTAATATAATAAAATCATTTTTAATTAATTTATTTAATTCATTTAGTAAATAACTTAATTATCATCAATATTAAATATTTAATGAAATTTGCTTTAAAATATTAAAAGTTATATTTTATAACTTAATATATTTTCAAATAACTTATTATCATTTAAAATGATTTTTAATATAATAAAATCATTTTAATTAATTTATTTAATGTATTTAATAAATATATTAAATATCGATAATATTTAAATAAATACAAATATTTATGAAAAATATTTCAAATTATTAAAAGTTAATTTTATAACTTAAAATAATTTTTAAAATAATTTTTGTAATTTTCAGAAATTAATTACTATTTTAAAATAATTTTCAAAAATTAAAATAATTAAAATTACAATCATTCGTCAAGAAGATCGCTTATAGCTGACAGGCTGTCGCTATAGGTGTTCTTCATGTTCTTGGCTAAACACAGAACATTCATGTCAGTGTACGAGCTAGCTAGTTTGACCAAAGATTAATCTCAATCTGTGATGTTTCATAACATGCTTGTGGTCAGATCATATGGTGTTAGTGTAGATCTACATTACCAATCAACAAACATAGTTATAACATGCATAGAAAAGGAGATCTGATCGTCCCAAGTGGCTGTCAGAGCTGTTCTTCATTTCTGGGTTGCCCTGAAATGAAGAACAGTACGACTGGCCTACTTTGGGCTTCCACAACTTGTGCTCTAAGTGTTGTTTTTGTGATCTAAAGGTTCCAGGTTGTAGATAGCATGCAAGAAAGTAGATCGGTTACATAAAATACAAATAACATCAACAGAATCAATAGTTAAGACCCAGTTCAAACCATGTCAGTCGACATTTTCATATGTTTTCTGGGTTACCCAGAAAACAGAGAACATGCTCGACTTGCCTGGTTTGACCGTCCACTACAATTACCCAGTTTAATTATTAGGCGATTTAAAATCATACACATGTAGTATAACATACATACTACAACATAGATACATCAACTGAACCAAAACAGCAACATACTGACATATCCGATCGAATTAAAAGCGTTGTTCTGCGGGTTACTGGCGCTTTACGGGTTACCCGCCTGAATCAATGGCTTGGCCAACACCTTTTTGACCTTACATATCTTGCAATCTGGACTCGATATAAGCCTTATTCTTGATCCAGAGCCAAGAGCACATAACATACTACAGCTACAAACTTTCAAAACACAAAACGCATTAAAGATCAAAGAGATACAAGGCCTGACATTCGTTGTCAGACAACAAAACAAAATTTTTCCAAATTTTGTAGAATCTCAAATCTGAGCCTCTAGATGTTATGGATCTAACATCTAGCAACCCAGATCATCATTATACATTACTAACAACATGTTTTGTAAAACCCCAACTTTTTGAATAAAGATGAATTTTCTATAAATATTATTTTTGAATATTATGGAGTGAAATTGATATAATAGTTGTGGGTAATATTTATAAATTTTGCAAAGTACGCAAGTTGTTATATAATATTCGATTGGTCTGGGAATATTCGCTTTTAACGTGGAATATTAAGTACAAAGGCGCAATCATTGGTGGACCCCATTAACCAAATTATTGTCGGATTGAGAAAACGACAAAAAATATTTTATTGAAAATAACGACGGAAGTTTTACTGCTTATCTTATTGAACTACTCTCAGTAGTAAAAATACAATGTCTGGCGTGGTTGCATAAGAGCACATTGAATTGATTATTGATGCTTACGTGAGAGGTCATTCAGTTTTGTTCAATTATTGCTATAGTAATTGTTGCATAGTATCTCACGTTATTTGATTTAATTATTGTCGATATTTTATATATTGTTAAAATCAATAATTGAGATGACAACGTTATTAATATTATTATTTACAATATTAACGATGTCTAGAAGTTTTGTCAAGGAGAGGTTTGGTCACCTAATTGCGCGCTAATAGGGAGAAATCCTTATTGGAAAGCCC
The DNA here is from genome assembly GCA_020205605.1 of Panax ginseng. Classification (NCBI taxonomy): domain Eukaryota; kingdom Viridiplantae; phylum Streptophyta; class Magnoliopsida; order Apiales; family Araliaceae; genus Panax; species Panax ginseng. Next base: position 65,693,961 of record CM035136.1, read on the forward strand.
ACTCTTTCCTGGGAACGACTTGGTCGATTAATATTGTGAATTATAATAATGATGATAAATATTGTTTAATATTATGAGTTATAATTTTTATTAAAGATTATGTTGATTAAGAAAAAGAGTAGTAATTGATAAGCAATAGATGTTTACTCTATTATTTTGCTAAATTAATATTTCTTCTATTAAATTTTGGAAGTGGGCGTATTATGTGATGAAAGGGGCAATCATCAATTTTCTTCCAAGTGGGCAATCTAGCAGGATGTAGCTTGTTGACAAAAATCTCCAATTATGCTACTTTTTGATAACTTATGAGTGGGGAGATGTTTTCATTGGACCATTTCTTTAATTTAGCATGTGTTGTCTATTTATATATATATATGATATTGGGTTGCTTTGTTCTTATTGGAGGAAGGTTTGAATTTTGTATCCGAATAATTGATTCAGCCAATTAAGTTGTACTCTATAGTTTTGTTTTACTTGAGGAGTTAGGCCCCTGTGAATTATCAGACGCAAGCTTTGGCCCGTGAATTTATTTCAACTGTACATCCATGAATTTTCTTAAAACAGTACCCTTTCCATTCTTCTATAAATAGAAGTTCATTCCTTCATTATTTCTTACGAATTCATTGAAACTCTAGAGAGAGAAACTATAGAGAGAAAGAAGAAAAGTATTCTGCTACTTAACTACTTTAATATTCAGTTCTTTTACGGTAAGGGGTGTTATTTATTTTGTATTCAAGAAGAGAACTTCTATTATTCCATTTCTTTATTGTTCTGTTGGAATAACCTGTATACGCGGGCTACCCTATACTGGGTGACATTCTTCTATTATTATGTCTTTATCATTTTGTTGGAACATCCTCGTCACATGTGTTTTACAATTTGACCGGTTCCGTCTTTATTATTATTCCGTTGGAACATCCTGTGTTCATGCTTTTACGCCGGACTCGGGTTCCGCCTTTATTATTCTGTTGAAATATCCTCGTGCGTATGTGTTTTACACCGACTGGTTCCATCTTTATTATTCTCAGTATTTATTATTCATTGGAATAACCTTTGCATCTGTACCACATGCATGGTGATTTCTTTTGTTATTCCATTCTTTATTATACTCAGTTGGTTAAAGTTTTGACTTTTATACTCCATGAAATTAGTAGAATATCCTTGATATTTGCGATTCATCCAGTATCTTTTCATGGAAATATTTTTCTGATCATTCTTGAATTTTACTCTACAAAGCAGTATCATGTTGACAATTTGGACATTATTAGTTCCAGGATAAATTAATTCTTGAACTTGTTTTATTGAATTCTTATATCATTGTCATCATCCTCATATTTATATTTTTTGAAAGTCATCTGTGGCCTGTAGTGCATAGATGGACTTGGTATGATTATGACCAGGGATTATTCGGTATAATCATGACCGTAATGTTACAAATGATGTGGTAAAAGTCCTCATTGGCCCGTAGTGCATTGATGGACATGCTTGTTGGCATGATCATGACCATTAATGAATACACGAATGTCCTTGGTCAGAGTGCACGGATAATTTGTGGTCGTGATACTAAAGAATATCCTTGGTCGTAGTACGTAAGTGATTCGATGATGTGGATTATTTATTAAGTCGAGTCCCAAATGATAAAAGTCATGAAAAACTTTTAAATCATAAAAGATAGTAGATTTTATTCTCTACTTGACTCTTTTAATGGATTGCTTGTTCATTAGCAGCTTAAACTTGATGTTATTACATTTTATCGCTTTAACATCTTGTTGAAGGCTAACGATAATTTATTTTGCATTATCTTAGTCATAATATTTCTTCTTTGGCTAGTTGAGCTCACCCTTTCTTTCACTGTTCTCTTCAGGAAATGAGAACATAACAGGGACTAGTCGGGGAACGGAGTGATGGTCCAGAGGATAACATTAGTAGTCCTCACTATTCTGTGAAATAGTGTGTTAATAATTATAATAAGGACTCCTTTTGAGTTTGTATAATCTCTAGTATACAATAATTGTATTCAAACTCACAGTTATGTTTTGTCGTATTGTACACGACAGTTGTATTAGTAAGTTGTATTTGAATTTTGTACCATGTATCTAACGACCCAAGATGGGTGATGTATACCTAATTTTGGGGGTGTCACATATATGACACATAAAAACTAACATCTAACATAACAACTGAGATCAGATTTTTCAAGTTAGGTTTATACCTTCTATGAACAAGTTTTGATTCTAGCTTCTGAATATGTTAAAGGTGTTTGTGGGGCTTGAATATGTGACTGAAATACTTCTATATTTCGTAGCTATGAGCTTGCGAGAGTTTAGATTGAGAGTTGGTACAAAATGAGCTAGCAATTGATTTTTTTCTCTTTCTAATCTATATATACTACGCTAGCTACATGAATTGGCTGGCATAGGTGGCTGAAATCAGTGTTTTTAAGTCACAATTGTCAACATAGTTGGTCACCCACTCCATTATTGCTAGATACATAAGTTATCCCAAATAATGCTAGAGGGGCATTTTGGTCATTTTGCTTGGAAATTTAATGATCATTTTGTAATCTTGACAAACCCTTAGGGTTTAACCCTAAGGTTTAGTACATAGCATTTACAAGATTTAGCAATTAGGTTTTGAAAAATATAAAATTTTAGTTTCTAAAATTTGTAATTAGGGTTTTCTAAATTAGATTAGTTTTCTAATTACTTTATACAGGAACATTAGGGTTTAATAATTTTGATAATTAGGGTTACCAAATTATAATTAGGGTTTCTAATTACCAAATTAGGGTTCATAGATATTAGGGTTTTAAATTACTAATTAGGTTTTCCATAATTAGCAATAAAACCTACTATACCTGATATTAATCACATTAACACAATTTCTGATTGATCACCAACTCCAGCTTAGGTTTCAAATTAGGGTTTCTAATTTCAGAAATTAGGGTTTAAATCTATAATTAGGGTCTCTTATAATTAGAGTTTTTCTAATTAATGTTAATATTTATAATAATGCTCATAAATCACATAACACGATTATAAAACCATCTCGTACTCTAATCTGGATCTTAAATTAGGGTTTTATAATTAGGGTTTTTTTCTAAAGATTAGGGTTTCTAGATTTTAATTAGGGTTTACCTAATTAATCAATTAATACTCAACATAAATCATATAACACATTTATATAACAGTCTTGACTTTCCCATTTGAATTTAAAAATAGGGTCAAACAAATTAATGCTAGGGTTTTGACATTATACACCATAATTGACCAACCATTATGAATACATATATACAGTACATATTTATAGCATTGAAAAATCAAAATATAATTAAGATTATATTATTATTCTCATTCCTTGATAAAAATCCAATATTAGGGTTTGGATTCCATATCTGATTTATTCTTTCATATTTAACCTTAAAAATTAAGGTAATATAATTAACTTAATAATCAGATCAAAATTTATATAATAAAATAATTATTATAATTATTCAAAGAAAATCATTTCATATATTATTTAAATAATATATAATTATATTTTCATGGAAAATAATTAATAAAAACACTTCTACTATAAAATTGATTATTATAAGAATATACTTTATAATAATTAATAACTTTAAAATAAAATTATTTGTAAATATTCATGTAATAAATATATTTTTATTTATCACATAAATACACATACACCTTATCTTGTACAAATCCTCATCCTTAAAATATATAAAAAAATTATACGCAAATTTTTTTTGATTTAATTATATAGAAAATATCGGGTTGTTACAGCAGCCCAACAGAGTCGAAGGATAGCAATTACGTGTGATTATTGTGCTAGCAATCATGCAAGTCATCAATGTACTATCAGTTTTGAACTGGTACCATATAGTGGTGATTACCTCAACAACTATGTTGAGCCTAGCTATCACCAAGATTGGGGGTATTACCCGAATTCTTCAGGGAGCTACATGTATGATGACCAATATTACGCTCCAAATCCATCATACACACCAGAATTTTCATGTCCACCTCCATTGCCACAAGAAGAAAAGCCAAATCCGATGAATGTAATATTGAAGGGCATATCAGACCTAGATGAGATGAGGATTTGCCAAGAGCTGTCTGTTTGGTAAAATCTAATTACGCACAACACACAAGTATACGTGGTCAACAAGTAATATAATAATAAGTAGAGTATCGTTCCCACAGAGACTAGCAAGAAAATAACTATCACATTTACCAATTTCCTATTAATCCAAGTTTTATTAAACTAACCAATTTCAAGTTTATAACTAAAAGTATTAAAAATATTAAAAATATTAAAATCACCAAAATAATCAACAAACCTTAAAGACTGAATTTTTCACACAAATATTGGAGAATTAGGCTTACAACTTCACTCTAAGTATCACTCTGATTATTACACCTTTATTCCAGTTCAATTCACTATTCCAGTTATTAATCAAGAACACGTATATAGAACTAGCCACCTCTCGATGTACTAATACCGTATTAACTCAAATCCACAAATTAGATAGAATCAAGTTAAACACCTTAATCAACTAACCCACTATATCTCTATGTGAATTACAATCAAAGAAGGTTTATTTTGAAGCTCTTTATATGATTACATGCGATGTCAAGCATATCTCCACCCTAACATTCATCAAGATTCTGTCATTCACAAAATTCAAGAACGCATGCTATATTAATTAATTCTAGACTCGTACTTCCTCTCTCGAATCCATACAAGTCCACAAAGAATTGTTGATCAGGCAATTCATAAATTCAAGCTCAAATTAATATAGATAAACCGAATAATAGCTTATTAAACTGAAAATCAAAGATTACATAACCATCGTTCCACTTAAAGATCCGTCATAAGCCTAAAAAGTATTTAGTTCATCATCAATGAAATAATAACTGAATAAATTAAAGATATCATCCTTCCAATTACAAATATAAACTAAAGAAGAAGAATAATTCAGAGCACCCTCCACTTTAGCCTTAATCTGCAATTGATATGAAAATCCTTCAAAATCTTCACTCCAATGCTTGATCCCAAAATCTATCCTTAATCTCTGTTAATTGCCTTGCGTGATATTCATCTTGTTGTTTATTGTTCAATATATATCCAATATCCACATTCTGAGTGCAATCCCCTGCCATTTAGAGTCCTAAAGCATTCCAAGTACTAAATCTCACGATCCATCAGTGTTTGAATCAAATTAGGATATCTCTGTTTCGGGACCCCCTGCCCCGGCGGGGGTATTGGCTTGCAATATGCCTGCCTCGGCGGGCTTAGCTCATGTAAATGATGAAGACCTTTACCTCGGGCGGGTATAAAACATGAAGAAGGCATACCGTGCCGATGGGTTCTGTCTCTTGACTTCCTTAATTCAAAACTTGCTCACTTCTTGCCACAATTGCATCCTTTTTTAATCACTTGCCACACCACCAAACCTACACACAGAATAACACTAAAGAAATAAAAACGAACATACAAACAAGAAATTAACATCGATTAAGCTTGAATTAGGAACCAATTCGCAGGTATAAAACCCACTTATCAAAATCCCCCACACTTAAAACGTGCTAGTCCTCGAGCACAAAACAAACTAACATACTATGCAATGCAATGCAATGATATGTAATGCAGCTAATCTATATTCTACAAATCTAACAGTATCATAGAATCAAAATTATTCCTTTGGCCTCAGAGAAATCAAGCAAACACTACAATACTTTATATCAAACCAATCAATAACTCTTTATCAATCCTCGAATCTTAGACCGTCATCACTGATATAGTGTGTGTGTGATCAACATCTATGCTAACTAATACTAATTCAAATTCAATACATAACCAATCTCTTATTAGGAATTATACAAAGTAAACTCAAAAGTTTCAAAAACAGACGAGTTGAAACTAGAATCAAACATTCACCAAGGTTAGGGGTCCGAAAAGGGTATTCATGCTTCTTCTTTTTTTTCATTCATAAGGGCTCTTTGCTCTTATTTCCTGTCTTTTTATTTTTTTCTCTTTTTTCAGATGGATGGTTGATGAGTGCGTTTTACACTCCATCTCACGCTTGTGTTTATGGGGAGTATGTTTCCCATTTCTTCTCAACCCACCACAAGACTCAACTAGATATTCTTTTCTTTTCTTTTCTTTTTCTTTTTCTTGAAGCTTATATACCCCACTTTTCCCCCCAAACTTAGGTTCTTGACTAATTCTTTATCTTCACCGCCTATTCTTGTCATTAACTTATTTACACTAGCATTATTTGTGACGCCCCCAAAATAGGTATACAACACCCATTCTGAGTCGCCAAATACATGGTACAGAAAGCAAACTACAACTTCAATAATACAATTGTCGTGCAAAATACGACAACACATACTGTGAGTTTAAATACAAATATTGTCTTCTAGACAATATCCACACTCAAATAAGTCCTCGTTACAATTATTCAAACACTATTTTACGTAAATAGTGAGGACTGCTAAAACATCTTTCTAGAACCATCACTCGCATTCTCGACTAGTTCCTCGCTATGTTCTCACCTCCTAAGAAAAATGGAACAAAAGGAAAAGAGTGAGCTCAACTAGCCCAAGAAGAATATTATGACTAAGATAATATATAACAAATTATCGTTAGTCTTCAACAGGAAAAATTTGATAGAATATAATAGCCAACAAGTTTTAGATCAACAATCAAGCTGTGGAAAGCTTGAGAATCCATTAGAAAAGTCAAGTAGAGAATGAGTTCTACTATCTTCTAAGATTTAAAGTCCATCATCAATATTTTATCCTTGTAACAACAATCAATATACATCTCAGAATCAAATATTCATCTTTGCACTACAAAAGCAAAGATATTCATTTGTATCACCAATTTAGTCATATTCATCTCAACACTGCTCATCTTTTGCACTACGGGCCAAAGATATTCATCGATTAATCATTTATCTTTTGCACTACAGTCAAGATATTTAGTAATATCATCATTTAGGACTCGAGGATGATGAAAATATTTTAAAGAAAATGAATCCAATGAGATAATGTATCAAATATTAAGGATTCATATTACGCTTTATCCCAGCTTCAATAATATTCCGAAATAACCAATTTTGAAGCAAAATTCAAAAATAATGATCAAAACATGGATACAATCAAAGATAGTAACCATAATAGACAACTTGGACAAAAAAAAGAAAATTTTATTTTTCGGTGAATAGTGCCGTATTTGTGAATAGTACCGTATACGTGAATAATAACCCCGACATAAAAAGTTCCAAATTTGATAAAAAGTTCATACCAATATTTCGGCATAATGATATTGAAGAAAATATCATTTAAGAAGAAGATAATATCATTTACCTCAAAATATCAATTATTTCCGATCTAATATCGGTAGATAAGGTCAAGGAAACTTGCAATTATTAATGAAACTCATAAAGTATCTAAATACTCACAAAATACACTCAATAATCTAGAGAGAAAGAGAAAACTTGTTTCGGTATGATTTTCAATTCTAACTTAGCCCTCTATTTATAGGAAAATGTTAAAGACGCCAAGGCATTTAACTCTGCACCCTGATGGCTTTACCTACTACTATTCCCACCCACCACATTTGACTAAAAATCTCAGCACATTTCTTTACCAACCAAGAGTGGGGCCCACTCAATTCTAGAATTTTCCACCAAAATCATTTATAAACCTAATTTCAATCACCACCTCTTAAAATTCATAACAAATCATACGTTCATTTTAATCGTTTCAAAATTTGTGGACATATACTCAACTTATATATGTATAACATATCCAAATATTACAATGATCCAACGGTCGGATTAAAAATTATAACTCACACAATATATCTCAAAAACACTGGTTTAATTTTTAATACCTCAATGCCGACAAAAATACTGATAAAACACCTCAACATTAACTCCTTCATTTTTAACCACAATAAATATATCCATCATTTATATCCACATAAAATAAATATTTTCTTATCATATGAATCAATGATTAATTATTCACAAATAATATTACAGGCAACCAGGCTGTTCCCAGGAAAAAGGGGGCTTTTCAATAAGAATTTCTCCTTACTGGGGCGCAATTAGGTGACCAAACCACTCCTTGACAGTACTTTCTAGACATTGCCAATAATGTTATCTAATAATATTATTCAAATAATATGAATTATTGATCCGATAATGGGAAATATCATGCGTGACAATTATTGAAACAACAATAATATAAAATATCAACGCATCAATTATTGAATCAATAAAATAAAATATTGAATAAAGAATTCATCGTAATAATTATTGAGTAGTGCCTTCTTACGTAAGGATCAATAATTCATCAATACTGTGCATCCATGCGTATTATTGTATTTTAACCACCGGGTATTCCAACAAGTGTTTAATGGTAAATAACTACGCCGTTATTTATAAAAACTCAAACTTGTCATTTTCTTCATCCGACAGTTATTCTGTTATGGGGCCCACAAATGACTGCGTCGTCGTACGAATATTCCCCGACAACAAGAATATTCCACGACCAAACGAATATTCCCCGAAAACAATGATTATTTTATAACCACTTGCATATTTTGCAAAATTTGCACATTTCACCCATAACCAGAGAATTATATCAAATTAATACCTTATTATTCACAAATATAATTAGAGGAAATTCGATTTTATTTATAATAAGTTGGGGTCTTACAACCTCCCCTCCTTATGAAATTTCGTCCTCGAAATTGACATACGACTACGGTATTTCAAAAGGTGAGGATACCTCGCTTTCATTTCTGATTCCAACTCCCAGGTCATTTCTTCAATAGCATGGTTTCTCCATAAAACCTTAACTTGTGGTATAACCTTGGTGCGTAGGACATGCTCTTTCCTATCCAAGATCTTAACAGGTACTTCTTCGTACGTTAAATCTTCGGCTATCTCGTTTGGTTCTAACGCAATAATATGGTTCGGGTCTTTCAAATATTTACGAAGCATGGATATGTGAAAAACATTATGAACACGAGACATACTTGGAGGTAATGCGAGTCTATAGGCCACATTTCCTATTCGGTCAAGAATCTCAAATGGACCAACAAATCATGGATTGAGCTTTCCTCTCTTCCCAAATCTTGTAACTCCCTTCCATGGAGCAACACGTAACAATACATGATCTCCAATATTAAACTCCACGTCCTTTCTATGAAGATCAGCATAACTCTTTTGTCGATCTTGTGAGGTTTGAATACGTTTTTCGAATCATTTGGATCTTTTCTATAGTCATGCGTACTAATTCTGGTCCCAACAATATTGCTTCACCCACCTCGTCCCAGCATACTGGATAATGACACTTTTGTCCATACAATGCCTCAAATGGAGCCATGCTTATACTTGCTTGATAACTGTTGTTGTAGGAGAATTCCACCAGTGGCAAGTACTTATCCCAACTTCCTTTAAAATCTAGGACACAAAGTCTTAATAGATCTTCTAGGGTTTGAATAATCCTCCGTGATTGTCCGGGTCTGCTTGAGGATGGTATGCTTAATCAATCGTAAATCCGCGCCCATAGCTTTACTCGCAAGCTAACCCAAAATCGTGAAGTGAATCTTGGGTCACGATCCAAACTATGGATACCGGCATGCCATGCAATCTCACAATCTCATTCACGATATGCGAGCAAGATGTTCAAGGAATAAGTCTCACGATGTCGGTAAGAAATGGGCGACTTGGTTAATCTATCAACAATAACCCAAATTGCATCTATGCCTTGAAAAACTTTGGGAAGACACAGAACGAAATCCATAGTAATGTGTTCCCACTTTCATTTCGGAATCTCAAGTGGTTGTAATGGACCCTTTGGCACTTGATGATCTGCCTTTACACGTTGACAAGTTAAACACCTCGAGATAAACTCCGCGATCTCTCTCTTCATATTTTTCCACCAAAATGTATGTCGAATATCATGATACATTTTGGTACTCCCAGGATGGATTGCAAACGGGGTGTTGTGTGCCTCCATCATGATTCTATGCTTCAAGTCAGAATCGTTAGGAACACAAAGTCTGGAGTTGAATCTATGTATTCCTTCTTCATCGATTCTCGCTTCTGGAATAGCACCTTCTTGCACTTTCTTCTTCATACACATCAGCTCCATGTCCGTAGCTTGAGCAGCTTTAACTTTATCGATTAAAGTGGGTCCCTGGAGTCTTTAATTCTACCTCCATCCTTTGCAAGTCATACAGAATGGGCCTTTGCATTGACAATATCGCACTCGTACTCGCATATGATCTTCTACTCAATGCGTCAGCTACTACGTTCGCTTTTCCAAGATGATATTGAATAGTGTGATCATAATCTTTCAATAGTTCAAGCCAACGTCGTTGCCGCAGTTGAGTTCTTTTTGGGTGAAGAAATATTTGAGGATTTTATGGTCCGTATAAATCTCCACTTTCTCCCCATAAAAGTAGTGTCTCCAAATTTTCAACATGAATACGACTGCTGCCAACTCTAGATCATGAGTAGGATATTTCCTCTCATATTCTTTGAGTTTTCGTGAGGCATAGGCTATGACTTTCCCATGTTGCATGAGAACGCATCCTAACACTTTGCCCGAAGCATCGCTGTATATAACAAATCCATCCGTATTTGATGGTATTGCGAACAAAGCCAAAATGAGTCTCCTCTTGAGCTCTTGGAAACTCTTCTCGCATTCCTCGCTCCATACAAATTTTGTATCTTTCCGATTCAAATTGAAGTTAAGCGGAGTAGCGATTCGAAAAATCCTTCCACGAATCTCCGATAATAACCAAATAAGCCTGAAAGCTACGCACTTTGGCCACCGACTTTGGTTGCTCCCAACTTTATACTGGCTTCAATCTTTGCCGGGTCAACAGATACTCCATGTTTTGACACTACGTGCCCAAGGAATGCTACTTCCTCAGGCCAGAACTCACATTTCTTCAGCTTGGCATTAAGCTTGTTTTCACGAAGCCTTTCAAGTATCAGCTTCAAATGGTGCTCATGATCTTCACTGCTTTTGGAATAGATGAGGATGTCATCAATAAAGACAACAACAAACTGATCCAAATATTCCTTGAATACAAGGTTCATCATATCCATGAAAGCAGCAGGAGCATTAGTCAATCCAAAAGACATGACTAAGAATTCATAATGCCCGTACCGAGTTCTGAAGGCAGTCTTTGGAATATCCTTAGTTTTAATCTTCAGCTGATGATATCTAGAACGAAGATCAATCTTTGAAAAGAATTGTGCTCCTTGCAACTGGTGGAACAGGTCATCAATGCGAGGTAGCGGATACCTATTCTTGATGGTGACATGGTTTAATTCTCGGTAGTCAATACAAAGTCGCATACTCCCGTCTTTCTTCTTTATGAATAAAACAGGGGCACCCCAAGGAGATGTACTAGGACGAATGAAACCTATGTCTAATAATTCCTGTAGTTGGACTGTTAACTCCTGAAGTTCAATAGGAGCCATTCGATATGGGGTTTTAGAAATGGTTTTTGTACCCGGCTGAAGGTCAATAAAGAATTCAACATCACGCTCGGGGTAGACAAGAAGTTCTTTAGGAAATACATCAGAAAATTCTCTAACAACAGAAATATTATTCAAATCTGACTTATCTTTATTAAAATCCATAACATGGGCTAATGTGCTACATTATTCACAAATATAATTAGAGGAAATTAGATTTTATTTATAATAAGTTGGGGTCTTACATTATTCTTTAGAAACTCTTTATGTATCAATTTGAATTAATCAGTCGACACATGTGTTATTAATGTGCTACCCTTTTTATACCAGTTTCTATCATGCTAAAGATTCAATTCATAACTCAAAATTACATCATAGTTCTAATACTGGGTACTATATTTATCTACTTAATCCCAATCTCATCATTGGCCAAAATCAAAATGACTACAACAACTGTTGGACATATGCAAAATAACATAATAATTTTTTTTTATTTTTATATATATGGCAAACATAACATAACATGATGCAAAAATAACAAAAATAACTAAACACTATCTATGCTCCTAAGCTACTATGCAACTACATGACAATATGAATGCAAACATGTAAAAATCCTAAAAATAAACATGAAATAACAAATGTAAACCTAACTAATGACATTAAACATGCAAACATGAAACTAAACTAAATCCCCCAAACTTGAAAACTATAATGTCCTCATTGTATGGATAAAGCAATGAATGTGTAAGGACTTCCCTGTAATCGCCTAAGTCTGGGGTGGTGGTGGTTGTTCTTCTTCATCAGAGTCACTTGGTGGAAACCTTGGCATTGGGATGGACTGCTGGTATGGGAATTGTGCATTTGGATTGAAGCTCTGGACCGTCGCATTCAATGAAGCGAAGGATGTATTCATAGCCTCGAACATGTGGTCCTGCCTCGCTGCTAGTCTCCGTATTTCTCGTCGTGCCTCCTTATTTTGCTCATCTGGTTGTCGTTGAAAGTGCAGGAATTGAGGGCTAGATATGTTATCAGGCTATGGTGCCTCCTCTATTCCTTGCTCTCCCATCGTTGCATCCCCCTGAAACTCGTCATCATCTGAGGTGTCTTCAGCGTCAGCCTCGTCCTCTAAAGCTGAGGGAAATATAAAGCCTACTCCCTTTGGATATGACTCACCCCCATCCCACACCGCATACTGTGTAATCATTCTGGAATCTAGTAGCTGAACCGACATCTGAGTGGGTTCATCATCGGACCATCTAACGCCCACTTGGTGACACAACCCAGTATTGGGTAAAATCTAATTACGCACAACACACAAGTATACATGGTCAACAAGTAATAAAGTGAAAGTAAAGTATCGTTCCCACGAGGAATTATTAAACAAGAATCACCAAATATTAACCCTTAACCAACTCAATCTTATTTAAATGAATGAATTTTACTTTATAAATAAACTAATTCTAATTATCACTAGTTAAATTAAGATTATGGAGATTTAAAATCACAACTTCACTTATTTCTTCATTTAAGTTAACACACTTTTCATCAATTATTTACTATCCTGAATTGTTAATCAAGAACACTAAAGCAAATAAAACCACATCTCGATGCATAATACCCATACTCACTTAAATCCACAGATGATAGAATTAAATAAGACACCCTAATTAACTAATCCACTATATCTCTATATGAGTTACAATTAAAAAGGATTTAAAGCACAAGTTCTCTATATGATTACATATGGTGTAAAGACATATCTCTATCCTAAACACGAATCATGAATTCCATCTATGCAGAAATCACAAACACATGTTCTCATGATCAAATCTAAATAAATACTTCATCTCTCAAATTCATATAGATTATCACGGTAATTGATGGCCAATCAATTAAACAATTAAGTCCAAATCACAATAGACAATCCTCACAATAGAACATAATAATTGATAGCGAAGCATATTAAAATAAACTACACAATAATATCCATTGTAATCTCAAACAAAGAATTAGTTCATTGAATTAAAACTAAGAATCCTCATTTGAATAAACATTAAAAGATAAAAATAGAAGAAGAGAGAAAGATAGAATCTGTTGTCTGTAGATTTGATGCTCTCTCCTTGCTCCCTCCTTGCTCCTACTTTGAATCTTCAATGATCTCCAAGTTGCTTCAATCTCCAAATCTCATAAGAACTAAGGTTTTCTCTTATTCTATTCTAATCTAATATAATGGAATCCTCCTTCTAATCTAATCTATATAATCTCTTTTATGCTTCTCATCATATAGGTTACAAGTCTAATTTTTAGCTTAGGAACAAACCTAATCCAATTTGGAGTAAAAAAAGTATCAAAATTCGACCCAAAACTTATAAAAAATGTGTTCTGGCCCGTACACTTCGTGGGTTTCTCTTCACAAAAGCCCGCCCCTACCAAGGTTATAGTACTATTTTGTACCTGAGAGTAGCCCCCATGGCATCCTTTTTCTCTTCACTGCGGTGTCCTCTGGTAAAACGGCTATAACCTTTGATCCGGACAGAGTTACGAGGCTCGCAACCTATCAAATCGAAGATATTAACGAGCTCTACAACTTTCATTCTTTAAGAATTGAGAAATAATGGATGGATGAAGGTCGAAAGTGGGATGAAAGTGACTGCTATGCAAATGGCCACCCAAAACAGTGAAGTTCAACGTCCGTTGGTACAAAGATCATAACTCTTGCATCCGAACTCCGATTGGAATGATTCAAGATGGTCCAGAAAGCTAAGAAGAAGTTCTACAATATAATACAAGTTCCAAGCCAAGAACATGAAATAAACATGAAAGCCCAAACGATGTCTGGATTGCTTTTCTTTGCGATTTCATACAAATTTTTGTGATTTCATACCAATAGTCGCTCACACAGCTCCCAAGCGTATAATCTACAAAATGAACATAAATTGCATGAAAAGTAACTAAGAAACATGAGTTTAAGCAACTAATTTAAGTAACAGATACCAGATAAGTATGTATAAAAACTACTTATCACCCATAAATGAGTGATGGGTGTGGCAAGCCGCCCGAGAAATTTCCTTGTAGTCATCGTCGAATTGAAAAACTGATTATAGCCCCTATGTCGATGATGAAATCTTGCACGATTACATATAAGAGTAATGCCTTTTATTTGGTCACATCCGATGTGTGTGTGGAGGGAAACAGCTTGGCACACAAGAATGCGTACCATATCTTCCCATACCTGCTGAGATCCTTGTTGTGAAATATAGTTCCTCCTTTTCTACCCTTGATCCATGTTGTTCCCAACTTAGTCATTTCTTTCAGAATAGCCTCAAAGTCAGGCTCGTTGTCATGTAAGTGAACATACTGGCAATGTCTCGGTACTCTCAACTAGTAGTAAGTGTTAATTGCGTCAGCACTGAAAGGAACAAGCCTCCCCCGCACAAAAGCATTGAAAGGGGCCTTATCTTCGACGTTTGCATAGAATTCTTTGACCACACTTACAACTACGGGCTTGGGCTCTTCCGTAAATTATTCCAACCCTTCTGATATATTTTCTGCATCATTTCACCATCGACATGATCCGCTGCCAACCCCCGCTCCGGTGTAAGTGCTTTTGTCACCATATAGTCGTAACGGTCGGTGGCGGCGACACTTTTGAATTTTTGCCGATCAAAGGTCCGTGTTGGTTGTGTAGACCCTGAACTTTCTCCCCTTTGTCATTTTGATGTCGACTCAAATGCCATTGAATTGAAAATCAGGGAGCTTTACAACGATATTTCCCCCAAACTTCACTTACATAATCTGTCAAACACTTGGTGTGCACACTATTTTATCACCCCAAACTTGATGATTTTCCTTCTACTATGGTGCTAGGAAGGGAGGAATTAGAAGACAAGGTGTTCACTCTCAATTGCTATACACTGACCTCAATGCGAACCCTAATTCGTAGCTTTTGGAGTTGGAGTTGAAAGTATTTGGTGAAATTGGGTTATGAGGGAATGTTTATATAGAGATTGTGTGATAGAGAGGAATAGGAGTAATGGATTGAAGTAGTGGGTGACTAGGTTAATGTAGTGGAGTAATGGAGATGTAGTTGTCAAAACGTGGGTGGAGAGGGGTTGAAGATGTGTGGGAGTGGGGTTTCAATTGGGGAAGAAGAAGTAGTGGGTAACAATATGTAACTGCTGAAACAGAGCCGATTCGAATTCTAGGACCTCATTTTACAGTACATGCGACCAGAATCTGAATTGAAGACTTCCCCCTTCTTAGCGGGGGTATTAGGCGTGTAAGGTGTGACGCCCCCAAAATTAGGTATACATCACCCATCTTGAGTCGCCAGATACATGTACAAAATTCAAATACAACTTAATAATACATCTGTCGTGTACAATACGACAAAACATAAACTGTGAGTTGAATACAAATATTGTCTGCTAGAGAGTATACAAACTCAAAAGGAGTCCTCATTACAATTATTATCACACTATTTCACAGAATAGTGAGGACTACTAATGCACCATCTAGGACCATCACTGCTTTCCCAGACTAGTCCCGCCTACGCTTTCATTTCCTCAAGAGAACAAAGGAAAGAAAGGGTGAGCTCAACTAGCCCAGTAAGAAATATATGACTAAGATAATGCAAAATAAATTATCATTAGCCTTAAACAGTGTTAAACTTATATAGTATAACAAACATCAAGTTTAACTGCAGCGGAACAAGCAATCCATTAAAAGAGTCAAGTAGAGAATAAAATCTACTATCTTCTATGATTTAAAAGGTTTTTCATCACTTTTATCGCTGAGACTCAGCTTAATAAATAATCCACATCATCAAATCATCCCTGCACTATAGGCCAAGGATATTCATTAGTATCACGACCACGAATTATCAATGCACTACGGGCCAAAGATAATCATGTTTTCAACAACGGTCCTGATCATGCCATAAAATAATTCATCTTTGCACCCTTGGCCGAAGAGAATTCATAGCCATAATCATACCAAAAACTGTCCATCAATGCACTACGGGCCAATGAGGACTTTTTCCACATAATTTGTAACATTACGGTCATGATTATATCGAATAATCCCTGGTCATAATCATACCAAGTCCATTTATGCACTACAGGCCATAGACAACTTTCAACATAGTATAAACATGAGGATGATGACAATGGCATAATAATTCAATAAAATAACTTCAAGAATTAATTTATCCAGGAACTACAACGTCCAAATTGTCAACATTATACTGCTTTGTAGAGTAAAATTAAAGAATGCTAAGAAGAATATTTCCATGAAAAGATACTAGATGAAGCGCAAATATCAAGGATATTCCACTAATTTCATGGAGTATAGAAGTCAAAACTTTAACCAATTGAGTATAATAAAGAATGGAATAAAAAAAAATCACCATGCATGCGGTACTTTGCATAGACAGGTTATTCCAACAGAATAATAATTAACGGAACCAGGTCATGCGTAAAGCACATACATGATGTTCCAACAGAATAATAAAGAACGGAATAATAATGTAAATCACCATGCATGCGGTGCCCGATGACAAAGTTATTCCAACAGAATACCAATAAAGATTTTAACGGTCCCACAGAAACGCATGCATGTGATATATTCAAATGTAATAATAATAAAGATTTAAACCAGTCCGACGTAAAACGCACAGACATGATATTCCAACAAAATAATAAAGAATGAAATAACAGAAGAATTTCACCAAGTATAGGGAATCCCACGTATACAGGTTATTCCAACAGAATAATAAAGAATGGAATAACAGAAGTTCTCTTCATGAATAAGAAAGAAAGAATACCCCTTATGAGTACAACAAATAATATTCTGTACCTTAGAAAGAAGAGTACTGGATATAGAAGTAGTGAAGTAGCAGAACACTTTTCTTCTTTCTCTCTATAGTTTCCCTCTCTAGAGTTTAAGTGAATTCGTAAGAAATAATGAATGAAGGAGCTTCTATTTATAGAAAAATGGACTGCATAATAACTAACTCATGAATGGTCCAGATTAATTTACTTTAATCTGACGGTTCATATTTAAAGCAAAATCTTTTAAATAAAATACAATATATTCTATTTATAATCTAATAAAACGAATAACTTTATAAAAGATTTTACTATGCAAACACTATGCATAATAAAATATAATATATTCTATTTATAGAATAACTTTATAAAAGTATTCTGTTTTATATAAAAAGTTTTTACTATGCAAAACACTATCCAGACACTATGCATAATAGAATAGAATATATTCTATTTATAGAATAACTTTATAAAAGTATTCTGTTTTATATAAAAAGTTTTTCTGTTTTATTACATTAATAATACCAATAACACAAACATGAATGACTTATCACGTAAGCATCAATAATCAATACCGTGTGCTACTATGCAACCACGCGTATTACTGTACTTTTATTACCGAGTAGTTCATTAGTATTAACGGTAAAACTTCCGTCGTTATTTTCATAAAATATTTTTGTCATTTTCTCAATCAGACAATAATTCCGTTGTGGGGACCACCAATGATTGTGTCGTTGCACGAATATTCCCTGATAAAATATTCCCCAACCAATCGAATATAATATGACAACTTGCATACTTTGCAAAATTTATAAATACTACCCATAACTATAACATTATCTCAAATCCACACCATAATATTAAAAACAAATATTTCAAAAAAAATTAAATCTTTATTCATAAAATCTGGGGTCTCACAATCTCCCCTCCTTATAAAATTTCGCCCTCGAAATTTACGTACGTACCTGGTATGTCGAAGAGGTGAGGATACCTTAACTTCACTTCGAATTCTAACTCTTGAGGTATAACCTTTGTGCGTCGAATATGATCCTTCTTATCTAAGATGTTAACACGTATCTCCTCATACGTTAAATCTTCTGCTATCTCGTCCGGTTCTAAATTAATAATGTGGTTCGGGTCGTCCACATATTTACATAACATCGATACGTTAAAAACGTTATCAATACGCGACATACTTGGCGGTAAAATGAGACTATAAGCCACAATTCCTACTCGATCAAAGATTTCAAATGGGCCAATTAAATCGAGGGTTGAGATTTCCTCTCTTCGTCGATTCTTGCTTCTAGAATAACGCCCTCTTGAACCTTCTTCTTCACATTCATCAGCTTTGAGTATGTAGCTTGAGAAGCTTTAACTTTATCGATTGAAGTCTATTCTAATCATATATTTGTTATCTTCACGTGGGTCCATAGAGTCTTTAACTCTATCTCCATCATATGTAAGTTATACGCAATGGGTCTTTGTGTTAACAACATCACACTTATAAACGCATACGATCTTCTACTTAACGCGCCAACAACCACGTTCATTTTTCCCACGATGATATTGAATGGTACGATCGTAATCTTCAATAGCTCGAGCAAACATCTTTGGCACATTACACGTTCGTTTTAGGTGAAGAAAATATTTGAGAGTTTTAGAAATGGGTTTTGTACTGGGGTCAATACAAAATACGATTTCACACTCTAGGGGTAGGCTAAGAAGTCTTCAAGAATACGTCAGGAAATTTATTAACAATAGAAATACCATTCAAAACTGTGACTCTCATCCAAGACTTGGATAACATGTCACATTGATACCTAACAACTTGCCATCGTCATTTACTTACGCTGCCTCATGAAAGTCTAGCTTCTTGCAGCATTCCACACAAGAAAGTCAACAACGAAAGGATCGGGGCTCTTTATTTATGGCTTGATATGACAATGATTGACTTTAGTGGTTTGGTTACTTGAATTTGCATAACAGGTTTGTTAGGAATATGAAAGCTAACAACCTTACGAAAAGAATGATGAGTAGTTAACCAATCGATTCCTAAAATCACATCAAAGGCAAGTATTTTCAAAGAGATAAGATTGACAGGTAACGTGAAAGTGTTGATTTGAACAAGATTTATAAATAGTGGAGGTAACGAAGGTTTCTCCCAATTGAGTTTAAACAGATATATCAAAGTCTAACTTCTCCGGAGTTAACTTCAAACATTGAACACAACTAGGTGCAATAAAAGAGTGAGAGAGAATCTAATTCAACACGGTATAGACTTCGCAAGAGTTTATGACTAACATACACGTGATAATTTAATTCAAGTTCCTCGTCACAAAAAAAAAAAACGCTCTCTCTTAAACTACTGGCTTTGGCTTGTCTGGGAAATCCTTTGGTGCCTTCATCCTAGCTGAACTTGTCTTCGGTGAACGACAAAATCGTGCTAAGTGACCTTCTCTTCCGCAGTTAAAACACGTTTTGGATTGCTACGTACAGTTTGGACGGATGTGTCCCTCTTGTCCGCATTTGAAGCATATGATAGGTGGCCGTTCTCTTTCCTTAACAACGGGTGCTGGTGCTGACGTCTTTCCATCATTATTGAATCTTCTCTTCTTGAAATGTCCATTCTTATTGTTTTGGCCATGATAACCACCGAAGTGGTTACCATTTCTGACGTGTTGATTCCCTCCATGCTTATTGTCACCGCTTTGATGACTGTTATCGCCGGTATTATCATTTTGCCGGCTGCTCTCTTTTGGTATGGTTGACTCATTATCACGCTCAATTAACTGAGCCTTATTAACAACATCTTAATACAAACACAGTTTATGAAAGATAAGATAATGACGTATCTCCGGCTTCAAATCTCTTAAAAACATTCGCGTCATTCTCACTTCATTATCAACCAAGTGGGATGCAAATCGGGACAACTCGGCAAACTTGGCTTCGTTCTGCGATACGGTCATGTTGTTTTGCTCCAACTTAATAAATTCCACCTCCTTCATTTGACGAATTCTTTCGGGAAAGTTCTTGTCACTGAACAGATCTTGGAACTTCTCCCAAGACATCTTGAGTGCGTCAAGCTGGGTACGTTTTACAGATTCCCAACAGTGATCTGCCTCTTCACGCAACATAAAGGTGGAAAATGGAACCTTTTGCTCCTCGGAGCATCCCAAGACATCAAATATCTTGGTGATCTCGCTTTAACCACGCCTCCGCCTTTATGTGGTTACGCTTTCCTAAAACTTCCGGTGGTCCCAGCTCCTTGAATTGCTTAGCGGTGACCAACCGTGGGTTTACACTGCTTCTCCTCTGCATTATGAGCATGGAGCCGCCTACGCTTTGATGTTGCATGAATTCTAAAAGCTCTTAAACGTCATCGTCGTTCGTCAATTGATCAGTGTTGTTGTTTACAGGAGGATTATAGCCATCCTGTTGCACATTGTCTTGATTATTGATCTATGGAGAATCAATGGTCTCCTGTGCTCCATTTCTTATCTCAACATTTTCAGATGCCATTTTCAAATACTGCCACAAAACAAGGGTTAATTAACATATCACATATTATCTCTATACTCTGACGGACCAATTAAATATCAAATAAACTTAGGTAGGTCATACTAGCGAAGGAATTCCCCGTCTCTCCCCTCCTAGTTCTAGTCTCACATCTTAGCCAGGGATCATATCCCTAAGCTTTGATACCAACTGTGACACCCCCAAAATTAGGTATACATCACCCATCTTGAGTCGCCAGATACATGTACAGAATTCAAATACAACTTAATAATACAACTGTCGTATACAATACGACAAAACATAAACTGTGAGTTTGAATACAAATATTGTCTACTATAGAGTAGGAGTCCTCATTACAATTATTATCACACTATTTCACAGAATAGTGAGAACTACTAATGCACCATCTAGGACCATCACTCTGTTCCCCGACTAGTCCCAGCTACGTTCTCATTTCCTGAAGAGAATAGTGAAAAAAAGGGTGAGCTCAATTAGCCCAGTAAGAAATATTATGACGAAGATAATGTAGAATAAATTATCATTAGCCTTAAACAGTGTTAAACTGATACAATATAACAAACATCAAGTTTAACTGCAGCGGAACAAGCAATCCATTAAAAGAGTCAAGTAGAGAATAAAATCTACTATCTTCTATGATTTAAAAGGTTTTTCATCACTTTTATCGCTGAGACTCAGCTTAATAAATAATCCACATCATCAAAACATCCCTGCACTATAGACCAAGGATATTCATTAGTATCACGACCACGAATTATCCATGCACTACGGGACAAAGATAATCATGTTTTCATCAACGGTCCTGATCATGCCATAAAACAATTCATTTTTTCACCCTTGGCCGAAGAGAATCCATAGCCATAATCATACCAAAAACTGTCCATTAATGCACTACGGGCTAATGAGGACTTTTTCCACATCATTTGTAACATTACGATCATGATTATACCGCATAATCCCTGGTCATAATCATACCAAGTCCATCTATGCACTATAGGCCACAGATGACTTTCAACATAGTATAAACATGAGGATGATGACAATGACATAATAATTCAATAAAACAAGTTCAAGAATTAATTTATCCAGGAACCAACAACGTCTAAATTGTCAACATTATACTGCTTTGTAGAGTAAAATTCAAGAATGCTCAGAAGAATATTTCCATGAAAAGATACTGGATGAAGCACAAATATTAAGGATATTTCATTAATTTCATGGAGTATAGAAGTCAAAATTTAACCAACTGAGTATAATAAAGAATGGAATAACAAAAGAAATCACCATGCATGCGGTACTTAGCGATAGACAAAGCTATTCAAATGAATAATAATTAATCTAACCAGTCATGCATAAAAGCATGTGCAGGATGTTCCAATGTAATAATAAAGAACGGAATAATAACATAAATCACCATGCATGTGGTATTAGATGACATAAAGTTATTCCAATGTAATACCAATAAAGATGGAACCCGAGTCCGCCAGAAAACGCATGCATGTGATATATTCCAATGAATAATAATAAAGAGCGGACCAATCCCAAGATAAAACGCATAAATGTGATATTCCAATGTAATAATAAAGAATGAAATAATGTAAGAATTTCACCAAGTATAAGGTATCCAGATACAAAAGTTATTCCAACATAATAATAAAGAATTGAATAATGTAAGTTCTCTTCATGAATAAGAAAGAAAGAATACCCTTTATGAGTACAACAAATAATATTCCCTACCTTAGAAAGAAGAAGAGTCTTTGGATATAGAAGTAGTGAAGTAGCGTAACACTTTTCTTCTTTCTCTCTATAGTTTCTCTCTCTAGAGTTTCAAAGTGAATTAAGTAAGAAATAATGAATGAATGAACTTCTATTTATAGAAAAATGGATCAAGATAGTAACTAACTCATGAACGGTCTAGATTGATTTACTCTAATCTGACGGTTCATATTTAAAGCAAAATCTTTTAAATAAAATATAATATATTCTATTTATAATCTAATAAAACGAATAACTTTATAAAAGATTTTACTATGCAAACACTATCCGAGCTATGCAAAATAAAATATAATATATTCTATTTATGAATAACTTTATAAAAGTATTCATTTTATATAAAAAGTTTTTACTATGCAAAACACTATCCAGACACTATGCATAATAGAATATAATATATTCTATTTATAGAATAACTTTATAAAAGTATTCTGTTTTATATAAAAAGTTTTTCTGTTTTATTACATTAATAATATCAATAACACAAAAATGAGTAACTTATCACGCAAGCATCAATAATCAATACCGTGTACTACAATGCAACCACGCCAGACATCGCATTGTTTTTTATTACCGAGAGTAGTTCAACAGTATTAATGGTAAAACTTCCGCCGTTATTTTCAGAAAATATTTTTGTCGTTTTCTCAATCAGACAATAATTCTGTTGTGGGGTCCACCAATTATTGTGTCATTGTACGAATATTCCCTGATAAAATATTCCCCGACCAATCGAATATAATATGACAACTTGCATACTTTGCAAAATTTATAAATACTACCCATAACTATAACATTATATCAAATCCACACCATAATATTAAAAACAAATATTTCGAAAAAAATTAAATCTTTATTCATAAAATCTGGGGTCTCACAATCTCCCTTCCTTATGAAATTTCGCCCTCGAAATTTACGTACGTACCTGGTATGTCAAAGAGGTGAGGATACCTTGACTTCACTTCGAATTCTAACTCTTGAGGTATAACCTTTGTGCATCGAATATGATCCTTCTTATCCAAGATGTTAACACGTATCTCCTCATACGTTAAATCTTCTGCTATCTCGTCCAGTTCTAAATTAATAATGTGGTTTGGGTCATCCACATATTTACGTAACATCGATACGTTAAAAACGTTATGAATACGCGACATACTTGGCGGTAAAATGAGACTATAAGCCACAGTTCCTACTCGATCAAAGATTTCAAATGGGCCAATTAAATCGAGGGTTGAGATTTCCTCTCTTCGTCGATTCTTGTTTCTAGAATAATGCCCTCTTGAACCTTCTTCTTCATATTCATCAGCTCTGAGTATGCAGCTTGAGCAGCTTTAACTTTATTGATTCAAGTCTATTCTAATCGTATATTCGTTATCTTCACGTGGGTCCCTAGAGTCTTTAACTCTATCTCCATCATTTGTAAGGTATACGCAATGGGTCTTTGTGTTAACAACATCACACTTATAAACGCATACGATCTTCTACTCAACGCGCAAACAACCACGTTCATTTTTCCCACGATGATATTGAATGGTACGATCGTAATCTTCAACAGCTCGAGCCAACATATTTGGCACATTACACGTTCGTTTTAGGTGAAGAAAATATTTGAGGGTTTTAGAAATGGGTTTTGTACTGGGGTCAATACAAAATTCGATTTCACGCTCTAGGGGTAGGCTAAGAAGTCTTCAAGAATACGTCAGGAAATTTATTAACAATAAAAATACCATTCAAAACTGTGACTCTTGTCGACGTCGGGATTTTTGGATGTCCCTTTTCGTTACTTGTTCTTTGGTGTTCTCATTTTAGGTGAGATTTGTTTGAAAAAATAAGTGAAAAAGGTCCGACATGTATAATGTCGACGATGGGACTATTAAGAGTCGCCAGTTGGTTTTTTAAATGGTTGTACCAACACAACCGAGAAAAGGTTTGCACATTGACCCACTGATGTGACACTGATATACGGGTCGGCGAAACTGAGATTCGTTTAGGGTCCGGGAACTTGGTTATGCGGGGGGAAGGTGTTAGGCACCCCCC
Organism: Panax ginseng; assembly: GCA_020205605.1. Classification (NCBI taxonomy): domain Eukaryota; kingdom Viridiplantae; phylum Streptophyta; class Magnoliopsida; order Apiales; family Araliaceae; genus Panax; species Panax ginseng. The sequence goes on from CM035136.1 coordinate 65,718,657, forward strand.
GACATCCGTGTTACCACGGTGACCGCCTCTTTACAAGAAACTATTATCTGAGTGTGTGTGTGTGTGGGGTCAATGTGCTGTTATATGAAAGTTGTGCGAGGCCTCTTTCGAACCTATATACACAGGATTTGAATTTATGTAAAAATTCAGTTTTTAGCAAGATATGACAATGATGTTTTATAAAAGAGGTTTTTCAAACCCTGCTGCTCAATAGGAATTAAGACCTTTTACACTCCCATTTTTATTAAGTGATCGGCTTGATTGATTTTATTTGACCAATGCGAAGCATCCGTACGAAAATAATATATATATATAAAAATAATGTCGACTTCCTCGTGGGTATGGAAACCATCTGAGGAAATACAGACATTGTAGAATAATTTTAAGTTGTTTACAGCTGAAAATGTCCATCACGGGAACCGAATCTAGATCCAATGAGATGAATCTGTGATCACATGATTCCTAGGTGCACATAATATTGCAATTTGTATAAAAGCAATAAGCAGGTATATATATAAAAGCGGTAAATATATATATACAAACATGATCACCAACCACGAAACACCTCCATGGGGGATCATAAATATAAATAGAGTTGTAGATACGGTCAACCACCACGAAGGAAACTCCAGGTGGGACAAAATATAAATAAAGCTGTAAATGCGGTCAACTGCTACGAAGTAAACTCTAGGCAGGACGAAATGTAAAGAAAGTTGTAAACTATCAACTGCCACGAAGGAACTCGAGCGAGACAAAACAAATATATATATATATATATATATATATATATATATATATATATATAAGCAATAAACGCACCTGATGTAAAATCCAGGCTCATCGAACATAGTTAGACCACAGTTCATATATATAAGTATATATATATAAAAGCGAGTAAATGCACTAGACCGAAGTCTAGGCTCATCGAACAAAGTCCGACACACAGTTGATATATATATATATATATATATATATATATATATATATATATATATATATATATATATATATATATATATATATAAAAGCGAATAAACGCACTGCACCAAAAGTTTAGGCTCATCGAACAAAGTCCGATGTATAATTAATATATATAAGTATATATATATATTAAAGCGATGGCAACTCCTGCACTAAAGTCTAGGCTCATCGAACAAAGTCCGATGAGATAATTAATATATATAATATATATATATATATATTAAAGCAATGAACGCTCCGCATCAAGTTCAGGCTCAATCGAGGCATAACTCGATAATGTTAGTCATATATATATATATATATATATATATATATACAGTCGGAAGGAAACCACTAATAGAAAGTCCGCAAAAGCAAGCAACACGACTCTCAACATGTAGAAGGGTGTGTGCAAAGATGAAGAGAAAGACTCTAAAGTGTGTGAGAAGGCTTACAGCTGATTGATAAAAAGGGCTTCTATATCTTTAGAGTGGGTAAACACTGGGCTTTTGTGGGTACAAAAGAGGCTATGTATGAGCTTACATGTGTTTGAAAGTTGGAAAATACACTGTATGACGAGTGCAGAGCAAATTGTGTAGGGTTTCCCCGTCTTTTTTTCTTAAAAATCAGCACCCCAAGCCCCATATTTATAGAGGTGGGAGCCGCAGGTCTACCTGCAGAACCTAGTAGCAGGTGTACCTGCGGCTGCCCGAGGTGCCCTGGGCAGTGTGGGTCCCGCCGTGTCGAAGTACGTACGCGCTATTCGCTCGATCGCTCATAACTTTCAATCCGGGAGTCCGATGGAAGCGTGCCATACCATTCCGGAAAGCTATTTCTGAGAGAAACACAATGATATATGATTTGACCTTTTTTGATTCCAGGAAGATGGTTCCATGACTGAAATGACATTCCCGGGTTTCTGTTAGGCAATCCGGTAAGCCGTTTTGTGTAGTCTGCGCTCCGGAGTTAAGATATCGCTCTTGTGGGACTTCCTTTAAAGTATTTTGAGTTGAAATGAGTGTATTTGATTTGAAGTGAAGTTGAGTTGGCAAAATGACCATTTTGCCCCTCCCGAGGTTATCTCCGGTTTTCGCACAGTTGTAGCAGTCGTTTCTCAGGTTTATCTCTGAGGTTGGCTTGTTGTTGACTTTGACTATCCTCAGGGTCATCTCTGAGGTTGGTTTGACCTCCTGGGGCTATCTCCAGGCTTTGATCTTGATCCTTCGGGGTCATCTCCGAGGTTGAAACTGACTTTCCCGGGATTATCTCTGGGGTTGGAACATGATTTCCCGGGGCTATCTCCGGGGTTGGATTTGGTTACTCCCAGATTGCGATCCGGGGTTTGATGATGAACTTCCGGTAGTATCTGGTATGGATTTATCTTTCAGGGTTCCCTCTTAAAAGACGAATCTGTCCTCCTGCAATGTTAGTAATAGTAGAAGAAAATTTTGAGTGTCTACAGATACCCCTCTTTATCATGTTCATGCAATGCAATGCAATGGAATGGACATGATAAAGATTAGTAGACACTTAAAACATGACAAGGTATTTTTAATGATGTAAATCGCAATGTAGTGAATGTTTATGATGAATGTGACAATGTTTTCGCAAATCGCAGTAATTAAATCGCACATCATATTTCGCACATCGAACATCGCTTTCGCATTTGGCCAAATCGCACTTCGCAACTCGCACATCGCATTTCAGATATTGTATTTCGCATATCGTATCGCAAATCGCATATCGCAAACCACATATCGTATATCACAAATCGCATATGGCATATCGCAAATCGTAATGTAATGAATATTATGATGAATGTTAAAATGTATTCGCAAATCTCTTTACCTTTACCGATCATTGCTGATGCCTATGCTGGTGTTGACTCCAATGGTTTGGCATTTAATTGTTGACGCTTGTTTGATGAAGATAATTTGAGAGGGGGATGACGTTCTGAAATTACCAGACCCTCCCAATGTATTCGTTGGTAGTTGCAATGGTGACTATCCTGCTGATCGCCAAACTTTTCCAGCTCCCACTCGAACGGTGGTATACGAAGCTTTCATCGCTGAACTGTGTTGATATCGCGCTGTATTGATGGCAATGGTTTAGGATACCAGATCTTCCAATACCTTCGATGAAGTAATATTCCACGGATTACTTCACTAGACTTCACCTGATGTTACGCTAGATCACTGTTGGGTGCTTGTGCCCCATTTCCTTAAGCGTTTGATTCGCAACACGGCTGAACTAATGACTTGAATGTCGCTGAAGTCCCTGGATGGTGTAACTCATCCTTTCGCTGCCCCGATTTGAACGTCGGTGTAGAGGCCTCAGCTTGTGAGGACTTAACGCATGTTGATGGTGTAGATTTCATTTTATAGGCCTTTCGTTGTGGACCTTCTGCTTCTGAGTTAAGAATATTTTTGAGAAGTTTTCCCTTTTTTCGTAGGGGCATGCTTATGTCGCTATGATTTCTTTCAGGAGTTCACCCCTTTCTTTTTAATGAGAAGCTTGATCTCGCCTTAAACTCCTTCCATTTTTGGAATTGGAAAAATGCCCCAGTCCTTTCGCATGTTGATTGTGACACCCCCAAAATAGGTATACTCCACCCATTCTGAGTTGTCAACACACGGTACAGAAACAACTACAACTTTATTATTACAACAGTAGAACTGTGAGTTTAAATACAGATATTGCCATCTAAACAATATCCACATACAAATAAATCCTCATCATAATTATTGATACATTATTTTACAAAAATGGTGAGGACTACTAAATAACTCTCTAACACCATCATTCCATACCCCGACTTGTACTCGCTATATTCTTGCCTCCTGAGAAGAAAAATGGAACAAAAAGGAAAAGGGTGAGCTCAACTAGCTCAGTAAAGAATATAATGACTAAGATAATATACAACAAATTATCGTTAGTCTCCAACAGGGAAAAAATCTAATAGAATACAATAGACAACCAATTTTAAATCAACAACTGCAGCGGAAACGATAATTCATTAGAAGAGTTAGGTAGAGAATGCAAACTACTATCTTCTATATATGAATTTAAAAGTTCATCGTCGATATTTTATCCCTGTAACATCAATCAATATATATATCTGGAATCAAATATATTCATCCTTGCACTACAGGCCAAGGACATTTACCAGTTGGTCATGTTCATCTAAACACCTGTTCATCTTTGCACTACGGGCCAAAGATATTCATCAGAAATCATTCATCTTTGCACTACAGGCCAAAGATATTCATCAGAAATCATTCATCTTTGCACTACAGGCCAAAAATATTCAACAATATCATCATTTAAGACCGAGGATGATGAAAAATATTTTTTTAAAAGAAACGAATCCAGTGAAACAAAATGACAAGGATTAAGGATTAAGGATTCGTACTTTATTTTATCCATGTCCAAAAATACCTCAAAAATAATCATAGTGGTGTAAAATTCAAGAATGATCAAAACATGGATACAATCAAAGCTAGTATCCACAATAGATATTTTGGATGAAAAGAAAAATTTTCATTTTTCGATGAATAGTGTCGTATTCGTGAATAGTACCGTATACGTGAATAGTGCCGTATACGTGAATAGTAACTCCGACACCAAAAGATAGAAATTTCACAAAAAAACATCTTCACGCTTCGTGAATAGTACTCGTGAATAGTAACTCATGAATGGTAACTCATGAATAGTAACCCCGACATGAAAAAGGTCCAAATTTGATAAAAACTTCAGATCAATATTTCAGCATAATGATATTGAAGAAATAATATCATCATGAAAAAAAAAATATCCCTTACCTCGAAAGACAGTACTTCTAGTTGAAACACCGGATATAGGCTATGACTTGAACTTGCACCGTATATTAACACTCAAAGTATACTCACAAGAATACGCTAAAAATATCGAGAGAGAAATAGAGAGAAAACTTCAGTTTCTGGTGTGATTTTCAATTCTAACCTAAGCTCCCTATTTATAGGAAAATGCTTAGAACACCAAAGTAGAAAATTGAATATAATAATATTATTTATAAAAAAAATTCCTTAGCCCACACTTTTGGTCTAGACATCTGAACTCAGCTGATTTCCATCCTTAACATGTGCCTCTCAAATGGCAAAAACGTTTTTCTTCAAAATAATAATTAAAACTTCCAAAAATCAATTATTTCGGAACTCCGGAACTTCAATAATTCACAATAAATAGCCCTTTTATCAGAAAATTCGAATCTCGCGAGTTTTTATAGGAAATTAAATTCGCTACAACTTTGCAGAAGAAAGTTTTTCCAAATTCCAAACAGAAATTGACCAAAATCAATAAACAGGCGATTTTACGACTATAATCAATTTTCTGGCCAAGAAATGGGTCCACCAACACACAAAACATGTGTTAAACATTTAATCCAACAAAAATACTTTTCCTCCTCGTATACTCATATATCCCACATTCGTTGTAAAATATCATCATTATTATATTATTAAAATATAATAATATATATATTTAAATGAATTATTTTATCGTAAAAAGATAAAATTTCAATTTTCAACAATTGTCACATTAAAATTTTCTCCATCTATATCCACATAAAATAAATATTTTCCTCATCATATGAATCAATAATTAATTATTCACAAATAATATTACGAATCACAATATTGATAACTGTAGTTCCCAGAAAGAGAGGGGCTTTCCAATAAGAATTTCTCTTTATTGGTAGCCGCAATTAGGTGACCAAACCTCTCCTTAGACGAACTTTCTAGACATTGCCAATAATGTTATCTAATAATATTATTCGGATAATATGAATTATTGCTCCGATAATAGAAAATACTGTGCAGTGACAATTATTAAAACATCAATAATACAAAATATCAACACAACAATTATTGAACCAATAAAATACTGAACAGTAATTACTGTAACCATTATTGAGTAGTGCCTTCTTACGTAAGAGTCAATAATTGGTGCAATACGATAGCTATCTTCTTGCAAAGAACGCCAGACATCGTGTTTTAACCACCGAGTATTCCAACAAAGGTAAATTCAGTAATAACTACGCAATTATTTTTAAACAACTTATATTTGTCGCTTTCTTCCTCCAATCGCTTTCAGTTATGGGGCCCACACATGGTCTGCGTCGTCATTTAATATTCCCCACAAAGATTTAATATTCCACGACCAAACGAATATTCCCCGACAATAATGAATATTTTATAACCACTTGTTTATTTTGTAAAATTTGCGCATTTTACCCATAACTAACCACATTAATCAAATCAACCCTTACTATTTCAAAATAATAAATAAAGGAAATTCCATTTTATTTATAAAAAAATTCGGGGTCTTACATTGATGTTGAGGGTTCATATGAGAAACTCTCTTTGATGAAGTCGTGAGTGAATAATATTTGAATCGCCATTGAGATAATGATGGACCATGCTGATGGCGCTGACTGGTGCATTTTCCACTATAGGATGGTTGATAAATGCCCTAGTGTTGAGTTGTTGCTGCTTCTGAGATTGCCCCCAATCCTGTTGTAAGGGATCCACTATCCGGTTGTCGTCAATTTTGAAATTACCCCAGCCTCGCTTGTTTTTTGGGATAGTTGCTTTGATAGATAAGCTGATAAGATGCGATCTATGAGCTGATAAGACGCCGAGATCGCAAGAGGCTTTTACATCTGTACCATCTGGTGAACAGGTAGTGGATGTGGGCTTTGATGTTGACAGCTTTTTCTGGTAAAGATGTCGCTTTATTAGAGAGATGATGCTCTAACTCATAGGGATATCGTTGTTGCTGTGCGGGATGATGTTACTCGTGTAGAAACCCTTGGGTAGGAGATCACATTGTTACCTCCTTCTTCTGAGAGGGAATTCATGTTGTACTTGATAGCCCACATATACACTGATTTGTAGATGGGCTTGTATTTTCCTGCACAGACTTGCTTAGCCATTTTGTTATGTTCAGTACACATTGTATATATCAAATAAAATTATATATGGCATGGAAATATATGTTGATTCACTTCCCTTTTAGTTGTGCCTTGCTACTTGCTTGATATTCACTTATTTCTCCAGGACTTTGTGATCTGGATGTATTCTGAACTCCTCCTTGATGGATGGACAGTGAGATGTCTCAGGATTTTTAGAATGGATCGTTGATTTGTGTGTATTCCCTACCATCTTTGGTGTCTTGGGACTTGTTTCTGTATGTGGTTATGGATATGAGTATGTTTGTTTTTGTTTTTCTGTGGTGAGACCGAACCATATAACATGGTAGCCTACGTACTCCCGTGTATTGGGGAGATTAGGTCGACGTAGTTCGCCCCTCAAGGCGAGTAGAAAAGCGTAATCCCATGTGCAGGTCAGAGTGCGGGGAGGAAAAAGTTTAATCCTAGGTTGAGGATAAACGACAGGTATGAGAAGTTTGATCCCAGGTATGGGTAGCCAAACTGCAAGTGTGAGAGGTTTAATTCACGGTGAGATGACCTAAGTGGTATGATCGTAGTGAAGCTAGGCTGCTGGCTTGAAAGGATGTTTCCCTGAGGGGCAAAGCGTGGAAAGGAGTTGTATGTGGTAAAGGGTTAAAGAATCAGAATGACTGGTGATCTGATGATCCAAAACTAGGATGTTTGCTTGATGGTAACCGTAGACATAGTACCGTTTCATGGTGTCCGACATAATAAGCTGTGGAAATTCATCGCCGTCCATTTCCTGTAATCTGAAAGCGCCACCTGTCAATACCTCCTTGACAATAAACGGGCCTTCCCAATTTGGAGCGAATTTTCCTATAGATTGAACTTGGTTGTCAATGATCTTCTTCAAAACCAAGTCGTGTTGTTTGAACTGCCGTAGTTGGATTTCTCTGTTGTAGGATCTTCTTTACAAGTAGAGGGCCGCTCCTGTCTGGGCCACATACTACACCATGGATCTCATCCATGAGTCTATGAGCTTGGTCTTGGTCCAGACATCTGAGGAGACCTAGTCCTGTATCTTTTTTGTATATTGCATCTCCGATCAGGTAGAATTTCATAGCAAGTCGATGGATCCGCCTTTTCTCAGTCAGGCTCGCCTCAGCGGGTGTAGATCCATCTTGTAAGTACTTCTTAATGTGTTGATACCAATGATGTTGGGTGGGAGGTAGGTCATCCAATACTTTTCAATGGAATTCCCATAGGCTGGAACTTTTTGTTGCGCAAATGTGAGGGTTGGCATGTCTTCCTTGTCATGTATGTTGATCAAGGAGGCCAAGGTTGCTAGCGTATCTGCAAAATCATTCCTATTACGAGGAATATGGAGGAAGGATTTTTCTTCAAACTCCGAAGCCATCTGTAGAACCTGCCGATGGTAAGGTAGCAACTGTAGACCTTTTGAAGAGATTTTTTCTTTTTCTTTTTTTTCTTTTTCTTTTCTTTTTTCTTTTTTTTATTAGATCATGGAAAAGAGCCATACGGCACACTGATAGCTAGCTCTGGCATTGATGAGGCCAAATTACAATCGTCTGTAGCAAAGGGCTCCCCAAGGCGTGATGAATGAAGTTTTCTCATGATCATCTTCAGCAACCATGATTTGATGGTACCCCGCGGAGCATTCAACAAAGGAGTACATGTCGTATCGAGCTGTATTTTCAATGAGTATGTGGATGAACTGCACGTGAAAGCTATCTTTGAGGCAAGCTTTATTCAAATCTCTGCAATCCACACAAACTCGCACCTCCCTTCCCGGTTTCGGCACGGGGACTATGTTGGATTGCCATTCAGGTTAAGTTGACACCATGATGATACCGGCTTGAAATTGTTTCACAATTTCTTCTTTAACTTTTAAAACTCCCACTCAGGTTTTAATCACTTGAGCTTATGCCTGAGTGGCTTTAATCCCCCTTTGATGGGAAGGCGATGAATGATAATGTCCGTGTATAAACTGACCATGTCTTCGTGAGACCATGCAAACACATCCTCGAATAGGGTCAATAGAGTAACAATGTCATTCCTTTGGTTTTGAGTGAGGTCTGTACCAATTTGGATTTGTTTGGGGATTTCTAAGGTTCCGAGGTTTGAAAGAGGTGGTTTGATCAAGATTTGGCTTGGGTTTATCTTCGACCCATTCTTTGATCTCCTGAGGTATCTCATAGTCCTCTTGTATTTCCATCAAGTCTGAGTCCAACTTTACATCAAAGTTACAGTTCTTGTGGAGAATAGGCACCTCATTAGCAAGTACAGACACATCTAAATTCAGAGTCCTAAAACAAAATATGCTTTCACTTAGTATATAACACTGCTCAATCACACAAAGTGTTAGCATCAGAATGACAAAAAAAGTAACTACTAATAATCTGCATGTAAAAAGTAAGCCGTTATTGCTATCTACAAGGTAGAGAGAGTTTCTTCCCTTTTTACCCTTGTCGGCTAATGCAAGGAGTGCTGCTTCAATTGTCGAGGGCGAAGTCTTGGTGGACTGCAGTGATGGAGGGGCTATCATCAACCTCCTTCTCCTGAATGATGACCATTACGTGTGGGCAATCATCGTCTGGGGTGTATCTATTTGATAAGGGTTTGTGTTGGGTTTTTGTTTGGTTTGACCTCACCATTGATGGTTGCCTACGTACTCCTATTGAAGAGGAGATCAGGTCTTTCATAGTTCAGGCTTTGGTTTGAAAAGGTTCAAAGGGGTAAGTGGTGAGAAGAGGGTAGAGATGTTTTTTTGTTTTGTTTTGTTTTGTTTTGTTTTTTTTTTTTGTTTTTTTATGTATTTACATGCATGGAAAATAAAAGGCATACTACGAAGAAAGTGATACCGTTCCAACACTTTCTGGAACTCGCACCTTCATCCCCTGGATCTACATCTTCTCGGCTAGTTGAGGCCTGATAGTCCAGTTGTCAGTGGTTATGTCGCCTTTAGGGCTCGTGATAGAGGTTACCCCTTGATTTTGAATGTCTTCGCTTGTGGCCATAACTTGATTGCTTCCTGATTCAGTACATTCCTCAGGGACGTTTGCAATGGACGCATCGCAAAAAGGGATGAACTCTGGATTCTCTAATGGGTTGGATTCCCCGACAATCTCACCACCTTTCCCTTCATCTATTCCTTCGCCTTCTTCATGGGTTTCAAAGGATTCAACCATGAAATCTCCCTCGAACGGTTGTGGCATTTCTTGCAAAGAACTTTCCTTTTTGGCTTTTTCTTCCTTGGAAAGGATTAGTATTTCCTCCGCATCATCCAAGGTGATAAAATCAGGAACATGGTTGATATCTTGGAACCATAGGACGTTTGATGTTGGCGGGGGAATCTCCTTTGGGGATGCCTTTGTTTCTTCTGTCATTTCTTGCATTAGGATCAGTCCACCTTGTATTCTGGTAGAATTGTCGCTCATAGTCTTCACCTCATTTGAACTGCATGTCTCGAATGGACATCTTAAGCTTTTTATTTCCTTTCGCCTTTTTTGGTCATGGGAAATTCTATATCCAGCTCTCCATTTTCAATGAGATCCTGGATTTTATGTTGCAAAGACCAACATTCTTCAGTCGTATGCCCAAGTGAGTTAGAATGGTAGAGACATATCTTGGTGGAGTCATAACTCTTTATCTTGGTTTTTATATGAGGCAGCAACTCAGTAATCCTTCCTTTGCTTATCAGAAAGCGTAGCATTTCTTCTTTGGATTTGCTCAGAGGGGTGAATTTTCGAACTCTTTTGGAGGTTGTTTGATCTTTCATCTTTGAGAATTCGCATTCCCTCGATTGGTTCTTCCGTTGGCGAGATCTTCTAGCAATTTGATCATCCCCATTTTCTTGTATTTTCAGCTTGCTTTGATCTTCTTCATTTAGCTGGCTCATCGTGGAGTCCTTTTTCTCTTGGCTTTCTGATAGTTGAGTGAAAAATTGCCTTATTTCCTGATGTTGGTGCACTATCAGCTTAGCCAGCAGGTTCACTTGATTTTGGATCGCATCCAATTTTTGCATTACTAGCATACCCTCCTCCGAGTTTTCCCACTTTAGGACATTTGTTATGCACTTTTGCGGGTATTCCTCCATCCTTCGTATGTACTTACGAATTGGATACATTTCAGCGCTTCCTGACCCGATCATGTTTACTTCTTCCGTATGATGTTGCAACGGAAGGTTGGTGTTGATATTTTGTTGGTCTGGTTCTTCGACCACAATACTGCCACTTTCGATCAGATTTTGAATCTTATGTTTTAAGGACCAACAATCCTGTGTATCGTGTCCTGGAGACCCTGAGTGGTAAGCACATCTCTGGCTTGGATTGTATCTTTTGCTCCCTGGTTCTAGAGGTGGAGCTAGTTCTGTAATTTTCTTGTGATCCATTAATATCGCCAACACATGTTCAAGGGAATCACCCAGTGGAGTGAATACTCGATTTTCCGTTCTTTCAAATTTTCTTTTCCTGTCTGGGTATTGGTTGAATGCAGTCTTTTGTTGGGACGACAGATTGTCTTGCATTTTCCAAATGGGGGGACTGTAGTTTGGCCTCCTAGCTTGCCCCTGTACAACAAGGGATACATGTTCATTGTCTTTATCGGGTACCCCTTTGGGATCACTCGCATACTTTCCAGTCTGTATATGTTTGGCGACTGATTCCAAGGCAGTGAAGTCTTTAATCTTGCCTGCCTTCAGGCCCATCTCTGCCATTTCGCCGTGTTTGATCATTTTTGCAAATGGCTTTCCTATGCCTGCTAGGATCCTCTCGTAGTACGGAGCCTCTTGGATGTCTATAAACGTCATTACCATCTCAGTTTCTATCATTGATGGAATGACTTGTGCTGCTAGATGTCTCAACCTTTGGGCATATTCTCGGAAAGATTCAGTACTTTTCTTTTTCACTTTAGTCACTTGATATAGATCTAGTGCCATTTGTGACTGAAAACTGTACTGATTTAGAAAGGCGTGGGCCAATTCTTCCCAGTTGTGGATTTTGGCATTGTCAAGTCGCGCATACCAGGATTTAGCTTCTTCAGTGAGACTCTTTTGAAAAAGTTGCATTCTGAGGCTTTCATTTTTAGCATAAGACCCCAGTTTGCCAATGTATACTTTTAGGTGCGTATAGGGATCGCCTGCCTCATTGTACTTTTCAAACTCTAGGACTTTGAATTTGGTAGGATATTGAGCCCCTGGGAATATACAGAGATCTGAATAGGTGACACTCCCATAATTTCCAATCCCTTTAATTGACCGGATGGTATCCTCCATTTGTTGGACTTTCTTTCTTATATCCCCAGTTTCTCGATCATCCCTGGGATTTGTGATTTCTTTATTGGAATGAGGTTTAGGTATCTGGGTTCCATCTTTTACCAATGTCCCGACCGCTTCGGTGTGAAGGACTCGGTTGAGTAGGCATTGTCTCGCCCTCGCGATTTTTACTTTGTTCTTTTAGAAAGACAACCAATTCTCGCTATCTCGATTCCTTAATCCTTCAAACTCCTCTCAGGAAACAGGAGTAGGATTAGGCTGGCCCGGTGTAGCCATGCCTAACAGTGGGATTAGTGCCTTCCTGGACTTTAAACGGGTAACGGGACCGATTGCTTCCCTGCGAAAGACTTGCATAGTTTAGTCTTTAGGGAATATATATAATAACATGCTATATGACGTGTTCATTTTTGGAATTTTATCTTGCAAAACTGATGTCAGCTGTTTGTAGCATGTTAAATATGTATGTGTACCCATTTCTTCATATTTCTCATTACATGGAGATAGATATGGAATATAATTACAAGTAATTGTGTTTACAAGTAATTTGAAATGAGAGCATGAAGAGACTTTCCTCCGTTTTGGGTTTATAAGAGGTTGACCTATCTTAGGTTACTCTCGCGGCTTTTTGGCATGAAGGTTCCCAAATCATCGCAATCTACTAGACGGGAAATTAATCCGGTCTTTCAACTGGAGCGAATTTGGGTGGTGCCTTTCCCGAGCCTTAGAGAATCAGGCTTCTCACGAGTCCAGTAATCAAACACCGATGGGATAGCCTCCTGATGGAGGGACCACACAATATACATTCACATGCATCGCGTCTCACCATATGAAATGATGACATATGCGAAGCACTAATATCACAAGCAGTTTATAGTGTGAAGCACTAATATCACAAGCAGTTATGGTGTGAAGCACTAGCATCACAAGCAGTTATGGTGCGAAGCACTAAGTGCAATAAGTAAATGCATTCGTACACATTCATCAAATGTAAATGCAACATCCACACACAAGCGAGATAACAGCTTTGAAAAGATTGTAATAATGGCTTAAGTCCTCTTCTTCGAGTCCCCAGCAGAGTCGCCACTGTCGACGCCGGGATTTTAGGATATCCTTTCCGCTACTTGTTCTTTGGTGTTCTCATTTTAGGTGAGATTTGTTTGAAAAACAAGTGAAAAAGGTCCGACATGTATAATGTCGATTTATGGGATCAAGTTAAGAGTCACCAGTTGGTTTTTAAATGGTTGTACCAACACAACCGAGAAAAGGTTTGCACATTGACCCAAAGTGATGTGACATCGATATATGTGTCGTAAACCGAGATTCGCTTTAGGTCCGGGACTTGGTTATGCGGGGAAGGTGTTAGGCACCCCCACATCCATGTTACCACTATGACCGCTCTTACAAGAAACTATTATCCGATCGTGTGTGTGTGTGGGTCAATGTGCTGTTATATGAAAGTTGTACGAGGCCTCTTTCGAACCTATATACACAGGATTTGAATTTATATAAAAATTTAGTTTTTAGCAAGATATGGCAATGATGTTTTATAAAAGAGGTTTTTCAAACCCTGCTGCTCAATAGGAATTAAGACCTTTTACACTCCCATTTTTATTAAGTGATCGGCTTGATTAATTTTATTTGATGAATGCGAAGCATCCGTACGAAAATAATATATATATAAAAATAATTCCGACTTCCTCGTGGGTATGGAAACCATCTGAGGAAATACAAACATCGCAGAATAATTTACAAGCTGCTTACAGCTGAAAATGTCCATCACGGGAACCGAATCTAGATCCAATGAGATGAATCTGTGATCACATGATTCCTAGGCGCATAGAATATTGCAATTTGTATAAAAGCAATAAGCAGATATATATATAAAAGCGGTAAATATATATATACAGACAAGATCACCAACCACGAAGCACCTCCATGGGGGATCGTAAATATAAATAAAGTCAGAGATACGGCCAACCGCCACGAAGGAAACTTTTAGAGACGATGTAATGTAAATAAAGTTGTAATGCGGTCAATCGCCACTTAAGTAAACTCCAAAGCGAGACGAAATGTAAAGAAAGTCAGAAAAAACTATCAACGCCACGAAGGGAACTCTGTGCAGATAAAATAAATATATATATATATATATATATATATATATATATATATGTATATATATAAAGAAAGAAATAAACGCATGGGATGTAAAATCTGTGGTCATCGAACATAGTTCACCAAAGTTCATATATAAGTATATATATATAAAAGCGAGTAAACGTATTGCATCAAAGTCAGGCTCATCGAACAAAGTCCGACACACAGTTGATATATATATATATATATATATATATATATATATATATATATATATATATATATATATATATATATATATAAAAGCTAATAAACGCATCTGCATCAAGTTCAGGGCTCATCGAACAAAGTCCGATGCATAATTAATATATATATATATATATATATATATATATATATATATATATATATATATATATATATATATATATATATATTAAAGTAGTAAACGCCTGCATCAAGTCTCAGGCTCATCGAACAAAGTCCGATGCATAATTAATATATATAAGTATATATATATATATATTAAAGCAATAACGCCTGCATCAAGTTCAGGCTCAATCGAGGCATAACTCGATAATGTTAGTCAATATATATATATATATATATATATATATATATATATATATATATATATATATACAGATCGAAGGAATCCACTAATCAAGTGCAGGCAAAAAGCAAGCAACACGACTCTCAACGCGTGTAGAAGGGTGTGTGCAAGAAGAAGAAAGAGACTCTAAAGTGTGTGAGAAGGCTTACAATTGATCGATAAAAAGGGCTTCTATATCTTTAGAGTGGTAAACACTGGCTTTTTGTGGGTACAAAAGAGGCTATATATGAGCTCACGTGTGTTTGAAAGTGGGAAAATACATCGTATGGCGAGTCTGCAGAGCAAATTGTGCAGGTTTCCTGTCTTTTTTTCTTAAAATCAGCACCCCAAGCCCCATATTTATAGAGGTGGGAGCCAGCAGTCTACCTACTAACCTAGTAGTGTGTACTTGCAGTTTGCCCGAGGTGTCTGGGCAAAGGGGTCCCACCGTGTCGGAATCGTGCTCTATTGATACGCTCGCTCTGGCTCGCTCATAACTTTCAATTCGGGAGTCCGATGGATGCATGCCATACCATTCCGGAAAGCTCTTTCTGAGAGCTACACAATGATATATGATTTGACCTTTTTTGATTCCAGGAAGATGGGTCCATCACCGAAATGGCATTCCTGGGTTTCCGTTAGGCAATCCGGTGAGCCATTTTGTGTAGTCTGCGCTCTGGAGTTAAGATATCGCTATTGTGGGACTTCCTTTGAAGTATTTTGAGTTGAAATGAGTGTATTTGATTTAAAGTGAAGTTGAGTTGGCAAAATGACCATTTTACCCCTCCCGGGGTTATCTCCGGTTTTCACACAGTTGTAGCAGTCGTTTCTCAGGTTTATCTCTGAGGTTGGCTTGTTGTTAACTTTGACTATCCTCAGGGTCATCTCTGAGGTTGGTTTGACCTCCTGGGGTTATCTCCAGGCTTTGATCTTGATCCTTCGGGGTCATCTCCGAGGTTGAAACTGACTTTCCCGGGATTATCTCCGGGGTTGGAACATGATTTCCCGGGGCTATCTCCGGGATTGGATTTGGTTACTCCCAGATTATGATCCGGGGTTTGATGATGAACTTCCGGTAGTATCTGGTATGGATTTGTCTTTCAGGGTTCCCTCTTAAAAGACGAATCTGTCCTCCTACAATGTTAGTAATAGTAGAAGAAAATTTTGAGTGTCTACGACTCTCATCCAAAACTTGGATAACACGTCACATTGATACCTATCAACTTGCCATCATCATTCATGACGTTGCCTATAAAAAGTCTAGCTTCGGTGCATTCCACACAAGAAAGTCAACAACGAAAGGATCGGGGCTCTTTATTTATGGCTTGATATGACAATGATTGACTTTAGTGGTTTGGTTACTTGAATTTGCATAACAGGTTTGTTACGAATATGAAAGCTAACAACCTTACGAAAAGAATGATGAGTAGTTAACCAATCAATTCCTAAAATCGCATCAAAGGCAAGTATTTTCAAAGAGATAAGATTGACAGGTAACGTGAAAGTGTTTATTTGAACAAGATTTATAAATAGTGGAGGTAACGAAGGTTTCTCCCAACTGAGTTTAAACAGATATATCAAAGTCTAACTTCTCCAGAGTTAACTTCAAACATTGAACACAACTAGGTGCAATAAAAGAGTGAGTAGAACCCATTCAACACGATATGAGACTTCAAGCAAGAGTTTATGACTAACATACCCGTGATAATTTTATTCAGGTTCCTCATCACGAAAAAAAAATGCTCTCTCTTAAACTACTGGCTTTGGCTTGTCTAGGACATCCTTTGGTGCCTCCATCCTACCTGAACTTGTCTTCGATGAACGACAACATCGTGCTAAGTGACCTTCTCTTCCGCAGTTAAAACACATTTTGGATTGCTGCGTACAGTTTGGACGGATGTGTCTCTCTTGTCCGCATTTGAAGCATATGATAGGTGGTCGTTCTCCTTCCTTAACAACGGGTGCTGATGCTGACGTGTTTCCATCATTGTTAAATCTTCTCTTCTTGAAATTTCCATTCTTATTATTTTGGCCATGATAACCACCGAAGTGGTTACCATTTCTGACGTGTTGATTCCCTCCATGCTTATTGTTACCGCTTTGATGACTGTTATCACCGGTATTATCATTTTGCCGACTGCTCTCTTTTGGTTTGGATGACTCATTATCGCGCTCAATTAACTGAGCCTTATTAACAACATCTGAATACAAACACAGTTTATGAGAGATAAGATAATGACGTATCTCCGGCTTCAAACCTCTTAAAAACATTCACGTCATTCTCTCTTCATTATCAACCAAGTGGGACGCAAATCGTGACAACTCGGCAAACTTGGCTTCGTACTGCGATACGGTCATGTTGTTTTGCTCCAACTTGATAAATTCCACCTCCTTCATCTGACGAATGCTTTCGAGAAAGTACTTGTCATTGAATAGTTCTTGGAACTTCTCCCAAGACATCTTAAGTGCGTCAGGCTGGGTACGTTTTATAGATTCCCACCAGTGATCTGCCTCTTCACGCAACATAATGGTGGCAAAGGGAACCTTTTGCTCCTCAGAGCATCCCAAGACATCAAATATCTTGGTGATCTGCTTTAACCACGTCTCCGCCTTAAGTGGTTCTGGCTTTTCTAAAAACTTCGATGGTCCCAGCTCCTTGAATTTCTTAGCGGTGAACAACCGTGGGTTGCCACTGTTTTCTCCTGCATTATGAACAGGAGCCTCCTTCTCCTGATGTTGCATGAATTCTAAAAAGCTCTTAAATGTACCGTCGTTCGTCAATTGATCAGTGTTGTTGTTTACAGGAGGATTATCGCCATCTTGTTGCACATTGTCTTGATTATTGATCTGTGGAGAATCAATGGTCTCCTGTGCTCCATTTCTTATCTCAACATTTTCAGAAGCCATTTTCAAATACTGCCACAAAACAAGGGTTAATTAACATATTACATATTATCTCTATACTCTGACCGACCAATTAAATATCAAATAAACTTAGGTAGGTCATATTAGCGAAGGAATTCCCCGTCTCTCCCCTCCTAGTTCTAGTCTCACATCTTAGCCAGGGATCATATCCCTAAGCTTTGATACCAACTGTGATGCCCCCAAAATTAGGTATACATCACCCATCTTGAGTCGCCAGATACATGTACAAAATTCAAATACAACTATTGTGTACAATACGACAAAACATAAACTGTGAGTTTGAATACAAATATTGTCTACTATAGAGTATACAAACTCAAAAGGAGTCCTCATTACAATTATTATCACACTATTTCACAGAATAGTGAGTACTACTAATGCACCATCTAGGACCATCACTCTGTTCCCGGACTAGTCCCAGCTACGTTCTCATTTTCTGAAGAGAATTCATTTCCTGAAGAGAATAGTGAAAGAAAGGGTGAGCTCAACTAGCCCAGTAAGAAATATTATGACGAAGATAATGCAGAATAAATTATCATTAACCTTAAACAGTGTTAAACTGATACAATATAACAAACATCAAGTTTAACTGCAGCGGAACAGGCAATCCATTAAAAGAGTCAAG
Organism: Panax ginseng; assembly: GCA_020205605.1. NCBI lineage: Eukaryota > Viridiplantae > Streptophyta > Magnoliopsida > Apiales > Araliaceae > Panax > Panax ginseng. The sequence goes on from CM035136.1 coordinate 65,737,075, forward strand.
TAGAGAATAAAATATACTATCTTCTATGATTTAAAAGGTTTTTCATCACTTTTATCACGAGACTCAAATTTTAATAAATAATCCACATCATCAAATCATCCCTACACTATAGGCCGTGGATATTCATTAGTATCACTGCGACCACGAATTATCCATGCACTCACTACGGGCCAAAGATAATCATGTTTTCATCAACTATCCCGATCATGCCATAAAACAATTCATCTTTGCACCTTGGTCAAGAGAATCCATAGCCATAATCATACCAAAAACTGACCATCAATGCACTACGGGCCAATGAGGACTTTTTCCACATCATTTGTAACATTACGGTCATGATTATACCGAATAATCCTCGGTCATAATCATACCAAGTCCATCTATGCACTACACTCCGCGCACGATGACTTTCAACATAGTATAAACATGAGGATGATGACAATGACATAATAATTCAATAAAACAAGTTCAAGAATTAATTTATCCAAGAACCAACAACGTTCAAATTCTCAACATTATACTGCTTTGTAGAGTAAAATTCAAGAATGCTCAGAAGAATATTTCTATGAAAAGATACTGGATGAAGCACAAATATCAAGGATATTCCACTAATTTCATGGAGTATAGAAGTCAAAACTTTAACCAACTGAGTATAATAAAGAATGGAATAACAAAAGAAATCACCATGCATGCGGTACTTCGCATGGACAAAGTTACTCCAACAGAATAATAATTAACGGAACCAGTCATGCGTAAAGCACAAACAGGATGTTCCAATGAATAATAAAGAACGGAATAATAACAAATCACCATGCATGCGGTTGATTGCATGACAAAGTTATTCCAATAGAATACCAATAAAGATTTTAACCAAGTCCGGCGTGAAACGCATGAGATAGGATATTCCAAATGTAATAATAATAAAGATGTAATTCAGTCCCAAAGAAAAACGCATGCATACATGATATTCAAACAGTAATAATAAAGAATGAAATAATGTAAGAATTTCACCAAGTATAGGGTATCCCACAGATACAAAGTTTATTCCAATGTAATAATAAAGAATGGAATAATGGAAGTTCTCTTCATGAATAAGAAAGAAATAATACCCCTTATGAGTACAACAAATAATATTCCCTACCTTAGAAAGAAGAGTACTGGTTATAGAAGTAGTGAAGTAGCAGAACACTTTTCTTCTTTCTCTCTATAGTTTCTCTCTCTAGAGTTTCAGTGAATTCGTAAGAAATAATGAATGAATGAGTTTCTATTTATAGAAAAATGGACTGCATAATAACTAACTCATGAATGGTCCAGATTGATTTACTTTAAGCTGACGGTTCATATTTAAAGCAAAATCTTTTAAATAAAATATAATATATTCTATTTATAATCTAATAAAATGAATAACTTTATAAAAGATTTTACTATGCAAACACTATGCAGGCACTATGCATAATAAAATATAATATATTCTATTTATAGATTACTTTATAAAAGTATTCTGTTTTATATAAAAAGTTTTTACTATGCAACACTATGCATAATAGAATATAATATATTCTATTTATAGAATTATAAAAGTATTCTGTTTTATATAAAAAGTTTTTCTGTTTTATTACATTAATAATACCAATAACACAAAAATGAGTGACTTATCACGTAAGCATCAATAATCAATACCGTGTGCTACTATGCAACCACGCCAGACATCGTATTTTTACTACCGAAAGTAGTTCAACAAAGATAATCAGTAAAACTTCCGCCATTATTTTCATAAAATATTTTTGTCGTTTTCTCAATCAGACAATAATTCCATTGTGGGGTCCACCAATGATTGTGCCATTGCACGAATATTCCCTGATAAAATATTCCCCGACCAATCGAATATAATATGACAACTTGCATACTTTGCAAAATTTATAAATACTACTCATAACTATAACATTATCTCAAATCCACACCATAATATTAAAAACAAATATTTCGAAAAAAATTAAATCTTTATTCATAAAATATGGGGTCTAACATAAGGGCCCACCCCAGCGGGGGTGGGTTCTGTTAACTGGGTCTGTTTTGCTTATTTCTTCCATTCGACTCCAAACCATGATCATTTTAAGAACCTGCAATACCATGAAACATAAATTTGAGTAGATTTTGAGCATTCTAAGCATGATGGAGAGATTATCAAGAACATGCAACTTAACTAATTAGTAAATGAACTTATTCTATATTACTAACTATTCTAAACTATAATTTGATGGCTATGAATAAAAATATGAAGAATAAAAGTACGATTGGGTTGCCTCCCAATTAGCGTTTGATTTTAAGTCGTTCAGCCTGACTACTCCTTGTTTATGGTGCGTCGGCTAGTGTGATTGTGATGACATCCATGTTTGAATCGACCCCAATAATGCTTTAGCCTTTGACCATTGACCTTGAACGTTTCCAATGGATTCCTACTGTAGAGCTCAACAGCGCCATGTGAGAAAACTCTTTTAATGGTAAGTGGACCCGACCATCTCGATTATAGCTTCCCTGGGAACAACCTCAACCTTGAGTTGAAAAGTAGTATTGATTTCCCCGGTTCGAACGTTCTTTGCATGATTTTCTGGTCGTGCCATTTCTCGACCTTTTCTTTGTATAACTTAGAGTTCTCGTAAGCTTGAAGTCGGAATTCATCGAGCTCATTTAGCTGCTTGATTGAAGTTAAGTTTCTGAATAGCCCAGTAGGCTTTGTGTTGTAACTCCACAGGAAGGTGACATGCTTTCCCATAGACCAATTGATATGGTGACATACCAATTGGTGTTTTGTATGCAGTCCGGTAGGCCCATAGTGCATCGTCCAACCTGAGAGACCAATCTTTTCTATTTGGATTTACCACCATTTCTAAAATTCTCTTCACCTCCCTGTTTAAAACTTCAGCTTGCCCACTTGTTTGGGGATGATATGCCATTGCTACCTAATGGTTAACCCCGTATTTTGCCAAGAGAGTTGTAAATGATCTGTTCCAGAAGTGACTACCTTCATCACTTATAATAGCTCTTGGCGTGCCAAATATCGTAAAAATATTCTTATGCAAGAATTTGAGAATCACTTTGGCATCGTTAGTTGGGAGCGCTATGAATTCAACCCATTTTGATACATAGTCAACTGCAAGCAATATATACTAATTACTAAATGATGATGGAAATGGCCTATTAAAATCAATGCCCCAAACGTCAAAAATTTCAACTTCCAAGATTGTTTATAGTGGCATCTCATTCCTTTTCGATATGTTGCCCACCCTTTGACATCTATCACAACTTTTAACAAACTGGTGGGCGTCCTTAAATAATGTAGGCCAATAAAACCCGGCTTGAAGCACTTTTGTCGTTGTTCTCTCACTACCATAATGTCCCCATACGTAGATGAATGACATTCATGCTATATACTATTCACCTCGTTGTAGGGCACACACCTTCTAATCATCTTGCCGGCGCACTGTTTAAATATATATGGCTCATCCCACATGTACCACTTGACGTCATAAAAGAATTTCTTTTTCTGCTATCATATAAGATCAGGGGGAAGAATATTGCTCACTAGATAATTAGCGAAGTCCGCGTACCATGGAAATTCCATATTGATCCCAAATAGCTGCTCATCCAGAAATGATTCAATTATTACACATCTGTCCTCTTCCGTTTTACCCTGATTTTCTAGCCTAGATAAATGGTCTGCAACTTGATTCTCCGTACCCTTTCTATCTTTTATTTCCAAATCAAATTCTTGGAGAAGGAGAATCCATATGATAAGGCGTGGCTTAACATCTTTTTTCAAAATTAAGTACCTAATACCCGAGTGATCTATATAAACTACCACCTTTGTTTCGATCAAATATACTCTGAATTTATCAAAGGAATATACTACTTCAAACAATTCCTTTTCCGTAGTTGTGTAATTCATTTGGGTCTACGTAAGTGTTTTACTTGCATAGTATATGGCATAAAATACCTTCTCTTGGCGTTGACCCAAGACAGCCCCAACCGTATAGTCGCTTGCATCGTACATCAACTCGAAGCGCATATTGAAATCCGATGCGACGATTACGAGAGCTGTAGTCAATTTCTTCTTCAATAGCTCGAATGCCAATCTACAATCCTCATCAAACTTAAAAACTGAATCCTTCTCTAAAAGACTACACAATGGTTTTGCAATTTTAGAGAAGTCTTTTATAAATCTCCTGTAGAACCCGACATGTCCCAGAAAACTTCAAATTCCCTTAACTGAACTTGGTGGAGGAAGCTTTTTGATCGTTTCTAGCTTTACTTTATCAACCTCTAATCCTTTAGCCGAGATCTTGTGCCCCAAAATTATTCCTTCTTCAACCATGAAATGGCACTTTTCCCAGTTAAGGACCAAATTCGTGTCTGTGCATCTCTGTAAAACCATCACCAAATTATCTAGGCAAGCCTCAAAATCGTTCCCATAGACGAAAAAGTCATCCATGAAGACTTCCACATTTTTCTCCACCATGTTTAAGAAGATGACCATCATACACCTTTGGAAGGTAGTGGGTGCATTACACAAGCCGAATAACATTCTCCTGAATGTGAATGTGTCGTATGGGCACGTGAAAGTAGTCTTCTCTTGATCTTCAAGAGCAATGACGATTTGATTATATCCTAAATATCCATTTAGTAAGCAGTAATACTCGTGTCCCGCTAATTTGTCCAACATCTGATCGATAAAGGGCAAAGGAAAATTATCTTTGTGGGTCGCCTTATTCAACTTCCTGTAGTCCATGCAAACCCTCCAACCAGTCACTGTCCTTGTCGAAATTAGCTCATTATCATCATTTTGTACCACGGTCATTCCTCCCTTTTTCGGCACACGCGTCCAACCATTTCAGGATTTCTTTCTTCACTACTTATTTCATGATTGGGTTGAGCTGTCTTTGTTGCTCCACTGTCGGTTTTGCATCGTCTTCCATCAAAATTTTGTGCATACAAAAAGATGGGCTGATTACCGTGATATCCATAATTGTCCATCCTATGGCCAATTTGTGTTCTCTAAGCACTCTCAGCAACTTTTCTTCCTGCAATTCGTTAAATGCAGTAGATATAATAACAGGTAAAGAATTAGAATTGCCTAAATATGCATACCTGAGATGTTTAACGAGTGGCAGGGAGTCAATTTCTTCTTCAATAGCTCGAATGCCAAGTTACAATCCTCATCAAACTTAAAAGCTGAATAATTCTCTAAAAGACTGCACAATGGTTTTGCAATTTTAGAGAAGTCTTTTATAAATCTTCTGTAAAACCCGGCATGTTCCAGAAAACTTTGAATTCCCTTAACTGAACTTGGTGGAGGAAGCTTTTCAATCATTTCTAGCTTTGCTTTATCAACTTCTAATCCTTTAACCGAGACCTTGTGCCCCAAAATTATTCCTTCTTTAACCATGAAATAACACTTTTCCTAGTTAAGGACCAAATTTGTGTCTGTGCATCTCTGTAAAACCAGCACCAAATTCTCTAGACAAGCATCAAAATCATCTCCATAGACAAAAAAGTCGTCCATGAAGACTTCCACATTTTCTCCACCATATTTGAGAAGATGGCCATCATACACATTTGGAAGATAGCGGGTGCATTACACAAGTCGAATGACATTCTCCTGAATGCGAATGTGCCATATGGGCACGTGAAAGTAGTCCTCTCTTGATCTTCAGGAGCAATGACTATCTGATTATATCCCGAATACCCATCCAATAAGCAGTAGTACTCGTGTCCCGCTAATCTTGCCAACATCTGATCGATAAAAGGAAAAGGAAAATGATCTTTGCGGGTCACCTTATTCAACTTCCTGTAGTCCATGTAAACCCTCCAACCAGTCACTGTCCTTGTCAGAATTAGCTCATTGTCATCATTTTGTACCATGATCGTTCCTCCCTTTTTTGGCACATATTGAACCGGACTGACCCACTTAATGTCGAAAATTGGGTAGATGATACACGCGTCTAACCATTTCAGGATTTCTTTCTTCACTACTTCTTTAATGATTGGGTTGAGCCGTCTTTATTACTCCACTATCAGTTTTGCATCGTCTTCCATTAGAATTTTGTGCATGCAAAAGGATGGGCTGATTCCATTGATATCTGTAATTGTCCATCCTATGGCCAATTTGTGGTCTCTAAGAACTCTCATCAACTTTTCTTCTTGCAATTCGTTAAGTGCAACAAAAATAATAACAGGTAAAGATTTAGAATTACCTAAATATGCATACCTAAGGTGTTTAGGGAGTAGCTTAAATTCAAGAGTAGGTGGCTCTTCCAATGACGGTTTCATCCTTGTTGTGGCCATTTCATCCGTGTGCAATGGTTCAAAGGGAGCTTTAAATCTGCTAACTCGTGGCAGGGAGTATAACATCTGCAAGTAATCCCCAAATTCTGGATCATCTAAATCTTCATCTCCCAATAATGTTGTTTCCAATGGATCATTAGCCATACTTTTAACCATGTCTTCGCTGATTATCTGATCAATGGCATCCATCCTGAAACACTCTTCTTCATCCGTGGGGAATTTCATGGCCTTAAGGACATTGAACTTTACTTCTTGATCTTGGACCCTCATCGTTAGTTCACCTTTTTGTACGTCGATAAGCGTCCTACCTGTAGCCAAGAAAGGTCTCCCTAGGATAATTGGGATATTCTTATCTTCCTCAAAATCCAGAATTATGAAATCTGCGGGGAATATAAACTTGTCAACCTTGACCAATATGTCCTCCACAATTCCTCTCGGGTACGAGACTAACCTATCTGCCAACTGCAATGAGATGTTCGTAGGCTTTGGAGCTGGCAAACCTAATTCTATATAAACAGATAACGACATAAGGTTCACACTTGCCCTCAAATCACATAAACACTTGTTGAATGCCATGTTCCCAATCGTGCACGGAATGGTGAAACTCACCGGATGTTTCAACTTTGGTGGAAACTTTCACTGTAAAACCTCACTACTCTCCTCTGTTAATGCCACTGTTTCGAAATCTTCTAGTTTCTTTTTCTTGGACAAAATCCCTTTCATGAATTTTGCGTAACTTGGCATCTGCCATAGGGCTTCTGTGAAGGGGATGTTAATATGAAGTTTCTTAAAAACTACCATTTTTTTGGCAAATTGCTTATCTAATTTCTTCTTTTGGACTCTCTGCTAAAACAACCGGTTTGTCATCTAACTTTGTTTGTTCAACTTGCTTTTCCTCACCCTGTTTTTCGTCAACCACTTTATTCTTATCACCTTTATCATCCGTTCTAACTGAATTTTCTGCACTTTTCCCATCTAGATGTTTTCCACTTCTCAAAGTGATTGCCTGACACTGTTCGTGATTTCCCTTTGGATTTCTTTCGGTGTCACTTGGTAGAGTCCCTTGTGGTCTATTGTTCAATGCTAATGTAATTTGTCCCAGCTTATTTTCCAAATTCTTGATGTCTATTTCTTGTGATTTCATGGCCATTGCTTGGTTTTTCATAGCTACCTTGTTGTTGGTTATGTACTTAGACAAAAACTCCTCTAAATCTGATTTTCTCTCTTGCTGTTGAGCTGGTTGTTGTTGTTGATTCTAAAATCCTGGGGTATAAGATGGGCGTGGAGCTTGCTGATGCTGATTATTACTCCATGAAAAGTTAAGATGATTCTTATTCCCCTGATTGTATGTATTCTGGTACGTATTCTGTGGAATTCTATTATAGCTACCCACAAATTGTAATGACGCTGGATTGATTGCACATTGATCTGTAGGATGTTCACTCGCTCATAATTCACAAATAACTGCAACTTGTTGTGTTTGTCCCCCTGACCAAGCATCAAACTTCTTAGCGAGTGCTGAAATCTATGCTGTTATTGTCGTCACTCCATCTACCTCTAACCCTCCAGCTACCGTAGGTTGCATCATTCTTGTCGTGGGCCACTGATAGTTGTTAGCCGCCATTGTCTCTATTCAATTAATACACCTCCTCATAATTCTTTGCCGTAAAAGCTCCACCCGAAGCTGCATCAATACTGGTCCTGAGATTCCCATGTAATCCATTGTAAAATGTGTTCATTTGCAACCACTTAGGCAATCTGTGATGTGGGCATTTTCTGAGAAACTCTTTGTATGTCTCCTATGCCTCGTACAATGATTCCCCATGTTGCTGATCAAACATAGTAATCTCGTTTCTCATCTTTGCAGTCTTCGCTGGCGAGAAAAATTTAGCTAGAAACTTCTGAGCCAGGTCATCCTATGTAGTTATTTAACCTGATGGTAGAGTGTGTAACCAACTATTCGCCTTGTCCCGCAGAGTGAATGGGAACAAGCGAAGTCTGACTGCTTCATCTGACACCCCATTGTATTTGAAAGTGTTACGTATCTCCAGAAAGCTGATCAAATGTTCATTCGGATCATCATTTGCAAGTCCCCCAAACTAAATCGAGTTTGGATCATCTGAATAGTCTCAGGCTTAATCTCGAATGTGTTCGCAGCTATAGCAGGCCTGGTGATACTCGACTGCAGCTCAGTCACCTTGGGTGTAGCAAAGTCCCTTAATGCTTTCACGTCTTCGGCAGCCATTAATGCTTCTTCTTTTTCAGAATTCTCGAAGTCTTCTCTTGTTTCCTTAATCCACTTACTTAGCCTTTGAAAGCGTCTCTCAATGTCGTCCTCAAAAGGAAGCAAGTTTGGATTTTTGTATCGAGTTTGCATAAACCAACTTCAAAAACTTGGAATAAGACGAACAAAACAAAAAAAATAAAAATGTTTAAGTAAAACTGGACTAATTAAACTGATATCACAAAATATTAAATTCTATACTAAAGTCCCCGTCAATGGCGCCAAAAACTTATTTGGTAAAATCTAATTACGCACAGCACGCAAGTATACGTGGTCAACAAGTAGTATAATAATAAGTAGAGTATCGTTCCCATACAGACTAGCAAGAAAATAACTATCACAATTACCAATTTCCTATTAATCCAAGTTTTATTAAACTAACCAATTTCAAGTTTATAACTAAAAGTATTAAAAATATTAAAATCACCAAAACAATCAACAAACCTTAAAGACTGATTTTTTTCAAACAAATATTGGAGAATTAGGCTTACAACTTCACTCTAAGTATCACTCTGATTATTACACCTTTATTCCAGTTTAATTCAATATTCCAGTTTATTAATCAAGAATACGTATGTAGAACTAGCCACCTCTCGATGTACTAATACCATATTAACTCAAATCCACAAATTAGATAGAATCAAGTTAAACACCTTAATCAACTAACCCACTATATCTCTATGTGAATTACAATCAAAAAATGTATAATTCCAAGCTCTTTATATGATTACATGCGATGTCAAGCATATCTCTACCCTAACATTCATCAAGATTCTGTCATTCACAAAATTCAAGAATGCATGCTATATTAACTAAGTCTAGACTCGTACTTCCTCTCTCGAATCCATACAAGTCCACAAAGAATTATTGATAAGGCAATTCATAAATTCAAGCTCAAATTAATATAGATAAACTGAATAATAGCTTATTAAACTGAAAATCAAAGATTACATAACCATCGTTCAATTAAAGATCCGTCATAAGCCTAAAAAGTATTTAGTTCATAATCAATGAAATAATGACTGAATAAATTAAAGATATCATCCTTTCGATTACAAATATAAAACTAAAGAAGAGGAATAATTCAGAACACCCTTCACTTTAGCCTTAATCTGTAATTGATATGAAAATCCTTCAAAATCTTCACTACAATGCTTGCTCCAAAATCTGTCCTTAATCTCTGTTAATTGCCTTGCGTGATATTCATCTTATTGTTTGTTGTTCAATATATATCCAATATCCACATTCTGAATGCAATCCCCTACCATTTAGAGTCCCAAAGCATTCCAAGTACTAAAGCTCACGATCCAGCAGTGTTTGAATTAAATTAGGATAGCTCTGTTTGAGGACCCCCCACCCCGGGCTTGCAACATGCCCGCCCCGACGGGCTTAGCTCATGTAAAGTGATGTGAAGACCCCTCGCCCCGGCGGGGGTATAAGGCACAACAAAGGCCCGCCCCAGCGGGGGTTGGTTCTGTCTCCTGACTTCCTTAATTCAAAACTTGCTCACTTCTTGCCACAATTGTATCCTTTTTTAATCACTTGCCACACCACCAAACCTATACATAAAATAACACTAAACAAATAAAAATGAACATAAAAACAAGGAATTAACATCGATTAAACTTGAATTAGGAACCGATTTGCAGGTATAAAACCCACTTATCACTGTCAACCCAAAATTTTAATAATCAGATGGAATAACTCCTCACTACCTCAACCAATGGTCCTTAATATAGGGCTTCCGGGACTGAAATAGAAAATGAGGAGAAGATGAGTAATCAAGCGAGGTCAATTAAAAATGTTATAGATCAGATAGAGCAAATGACCAAAGCCGTAAGCAACCTTCCTCCAAACACTTGGCTTTATGACATGCATGACGAAATTGACAGAGAACCCGAACCAAATCTGCGACTGATTGAGCCACAAAATATCAAAAGTGTGGAGACAATTGGGGATAATGAAATAGAGGTTGGCGAAGATCTAAATGGGTCTCCACCAAAGATCAAAGAGTCGGTCAGATTTGCAAAATCATGCCCACTTGGTAGTCATGTCATTGGCGAAGTTCTTGATGACATAAGAGCGAATACAATTTTAAATCCATGTTGGGACGAGGAAGAGAAGATAGATGAAGAGCCCATTGTGTGTGACAAGCTTCCATGTGCCAAAGTGATCACATACACAATGGAGAAAACACCTAGCTGTGGGACGTTCTTGATTAAGATCATACCAAATCAGAGCATGCTAGGTGACTTTGATGCATTGGCCATCACAAATGGGAACCTACCAAAAGCTATATTATTTTCGATAGATGGAGGGTTCCTGAATTATCGAAGAGGAATTGGATAGCATTGACCAGACGAAGTCAGGTTGAAAGACTGTAATTCAAGCACTAATTGGGAGGCAACCCAGAAATATATTTATATTTATATGCTTTACTAGTTTATTTAGTAGATAGGAATTAATTTGCTTATTAAGTTCTCTTACCAATCTAAAGTGCTATTCTAATCCATGTTGTCTCTCTTCATTGCAGGTATTGGAGGTTCAATGGACAGACAAAAGATTATGAAAAGGTTATTCAAGATAAATTCAAGTGTGGTGCCCAATTTGTTCCATGTGCCTAACCTATTCTCCAAACTTAGCGGATAAGGAGGAGGATTGCTATATTTTCAGGGAAGTCTTCTGCTTTACTTTTTTCTATTTCAGCCATTGAGGACAATGTCTAGTTTAAGTTTGGGGGTATTTTAATGTCGTATTGCATATAGTTAGTTATTTACATTGTAGTTCATATAGTTACATTTAGTTTTTGCATTCAGTTTCTTAAAAAAAAATTGAAAAATTGAAAATTTTCAAAAATAGTAGTTAGTTTACTATGTTTATATAGCATTTAGTATATCTAGCATGAGTCCATTTATTTAATATTTATAGTTGTCTTGGACAATGATGATATTGGAATTGGGTAGACAAGTATAGTACTGACTATTAGAGCTTTGATGTGATTTCTTGTTATGAATTGAATTTTTTTTCATTTGAAACTGGTATAATAAGGATAAAGACAAAGAAAAACAACTGGTTGATTGATTGAGTTTAAATTGATACATAATGAGACTTTAAAGGATAATGCTAGTTTGAATGAAATAATGACAAGAATAAGTAGTGATGGCTAAAGTTAGACAAGAATCTAAGGTTGGGGGAATATTTGGGGTATATAAGCTATAAGAAAAAAAAAAAAAAAAAGTATGAATAAACACCGTGGCGTGCTTGTCTAGTTTTGTGGCCTTTGTTACTTGAGTAAGTAAGCCCGAGGGGATTGTCTTTACACCTAGCACCCTAAGGTCTTAATGGTCTGGGAGTCGTTGGTAGAAAGCTGGTTAAGGTAGCATTGAAAAGCTTAAGGGAATAAGATATTGCACAGCTATGTGTATATAAACCAAAAGAAAAAAAATGAATAAAATGAGAAATAAGAGCAAAAAGCCTCCGTAGATGAAAAATAAAGCATAAGTATCCAATGTTGACCCTCGATATTGGTAATTATTTGATTTTAGTCGGATCTAGCTCATTTGTGGATTTCTTGAGTTTACACTGTATAATGCCTTCGAAGAGATTTATTATGTGTTAAATTTGATTTTACATCAGTTAGCATTGTTATTGAGCACACACGCACTATATTAGTGATAACAGTCTAAGATTTGATGATTGATTGGCAAATTACTGATGAGTTCTGAGTGTAGCACGCAGTGTTGATAGCTTTTGTCCAAAAGTATTCAGGTAGACGAGCTGCTGCTAGTAGAGTTCTTCCAGCTTCAATCAATGTTCTGTTCTTTCTTTCAGCTACTCCGTCTTGCTGTGAAGTTCGTGGAGCTGAGAAGTTGTGACTGATGCCATTGTATGTGCAAAACTAATCCATCTCAAAGAAGTTGAATTCTCTACCATGGTCACTTCTTATAGCCTTGATTTGCTCCCCTTTTTCGTTCATCACCATCTTGAACATCTTGATGAGTTGGGAGCTTATTTCATCTTTAGAGTTTAGATAGAATACATATGTAAATATGGTGCAGTCATCCACTACGACCAATGAGTATCTCTTCCCTCCAAGGCTTGTTGTTAGGATTGGTCCGAAATAGATCCATGTGAATTAACTATAGGGGCTTATCAATTGAGTTGACGGTTTTTCTTTTGAATGAGCTCCTTATTTGTTTTCTAAGATGACAGGCGTTGAATGGCCTTTCTTTGACAAAGCTGAGCTTGGGTAAACCTGTTACTAGATCTTTGGAGGCCAGTTTTGATATGCTTTTGAAGTTGAGATGAGACAACCTTCTATGCCATAGCCAACTCATTTCTTTTGAGGCTTTAGCCAGAAAGCATATTGTTTCATCAGAACTCAGTTGACCAAGATTAACAGCGTAGACGTTCCCTTCTCTTGTTCTGGTCAGCTTTATAGAAGAGGTCTTCAGATCTCTAACTTGACACTGATTATTGAGGATGGTAACTTGATGACCCTTGTCGCAGAGTTGACTTATGCTCAGAAGATTGTGCTTTAGTCCTTCAACATAGGCTACTTTGTTGAAGGATACTACACCATTCTCAGCTAAGCCATAACCTCTTATCTTGCCAGAGCCATTGTCTCCAAAGATGACTGTTGGACCCTTCTTTTCCATGAAGTTAGATATGAGGGCTTTGTTCCCGGTCATGTGCCTTGAGCATCTACTGTCCAAATACCAAGTTGTGATTGTGGAGCTCTGTTCTTGCAGTGAGGTTAAACTTTCATTTTGATACCCATACTTGCATTGGTCCTACCTTATTAGTACCTTTGGGAACCCAAATCTGCTTGACTTTGGGTCTAATATACAGAGGATTATTGTAACATACTGCAGCCTTATGACCAATTTTACCACATACAAAACATCTAGCATCATGCAAGCTTGTGTGTGTGTGTGTGGATTCTTTCTCCATTTGGACTTATATGGATTCTTGGTAGTCTTTCTTTTATACTGATTCTTCTTTTTCCATTTATCCTTGTGATTCATGATTTGTGAATAGTGAAACTTAATTTTACTCGACTCTACGATCCTTCGAGGTTGAAGAGTAGTGACTAAGTTACTCTTCTCTTTTCTGAATCCTAGGCCAACATGGGATTCGTTATGTCTTAGAAAATGGATTGGATCAGAAGATTAGGGATGTACTGGTTCTCCTTCTGTGAGAATTTCACAAATGTAATGCTTATATTGGAACTTGAAACACTAATGTTAGTTTCCTTTAGCTTTTCCACATATGGTGCTGAGGAAGATTCCCTAAAACCTAATCCTGTTCTATCAGATGCACTTCTCTGACTGGAGATCAAGGAGTCCATGGATGAAGAGGATGTATTCCACATTAAGATTTTCTTTTCTAGTTCCTCAATCTTAGAGGTTAGATTTGACTCTCTTTGTGCATTAAGTTCATTAGTCTGTCTTAAGAGTTCATTGGTCT